>JACAXG010000011.1:13847133-14133417 GCA_018881555.1 Amblyornis subalaris
TGCAGCCATTTAGGTTGCAGAGCTAGCACAGGGGCACTGAAATTAGATTGTTGGACATGTACAGGGCTGGTCTGCCCCTGTTAGTGGTGAGCTGTCAGCTCGGCTCAAGTGTATAATATACCTTCACTGTACAAYTTACTTGCTAACTCAGACTCTCTTGATATTAGAAATGCCAGACTTCACTTAGAGGTGCACACTGGAAAGAGAAGAGGTTACAAGTTTCAGAAAGGAACGTTCCAGCTGGAGAGAAGGCAAAAAAATTAAATCACAGTAAGTGTGATTGGTGAAGGCAATGGGGCAGGCTATCTGGAGAGGCTATGGGATCTCCTGTCTTTGGAGATATTTAATACTTGACTGAACAAGTCCCTGAACAGCTTGGTCTAACTTTGAAACGAGTTCTTTTTTGGGCAGGGCATTGAGCAAAGTAGGTCCAGAGGTCCATGTTATGTTAGGCTGTTCTATGTGGTGTGGCTCTTGGTAGCGTTAACAGGTTCAAGAACATTTGAGCAAAGGCTTTTGCAGAAGAATTCCATTTTTTAAAAGTCTGTAAATGTTCTGTTTTGACTGTGATGTGTTTTGAAGTGAGGGGGTGTTGGGTGTGTATGTGTGGGGTGGTGTGGATTCACACGTTACCACCTTCTCAGGGTACCACTTAGTTTGTGAGTTATCCTGCTATCCTGAGGGAGATTTCAGGCTAAAGTTGGGGAGTCTGACAGCGGTCATACAAACTTCACTTTCAGATGTTCAAATAAGCTTGTAGAATAAGAGCATAAGGGAGCTCATTAGTAAGACCAAATTGTTTATACCATTAACCAAGACAGTTTGTATGGTTGACTCTTTTTGACCTACCTTTCTTGGAGATCAGGGCTGTTGTGGGAAGTATGAAATTGGCAGAAAATAAACCCTCTTGCCTTCTAGCCAGTCCTCAGAGATCAGAGGGGCTGGGTGCAGATAGGCTTAATTTCTCATTTTTAACCAGTTAGGCACTCGAAGTCTGGTCCGGTTGAATAAGAACTTTCATGGTTGCRGAGTAATGAATAGTCCAGTTTATTGAAGCAGCAGATTATAGATTCGTGTTAGATTGCTGATAAATGCACTAGACCTACAAAATATAAGTGCATAGCTCTGTGTATAATTGTTCCCAGGTATGCTCCAACACAGTCAGAGGCACAAATCTTACCTGCTTTGGAGAGGGGAGAGGAGCAAGCCCATTAACTTGTCTGCAGAGTAAGGTTGTATTCTTGTCCTTCCAAAGCGGAGGATTTCAACAATCAACTTTATACTTCTTGGTCAAAAGTACTTAAAAATCATTGTTTACCTATTGCTGCCATCATAGACATGGGGCAGAGGGACATCTGTTTTCTTATTTTCATATTGGTGGGTGTGTTTTTTAATAAATAAACAAGGGGATAGTGAGGGTCTTTGGTTACCCTCGTCAAACTGAGCTACCTAACTTGTGGCTGAAAAAAGACAGCACGGAACAGTGATACTTCAGTATCCTCCTCCACACGGCTGAGGCAGCAGTGAAGGCCATCTGACCTTCGCCACATGGTTACTCCCATCATTATCTCCTCAGAGGAACAGACCTAAACCAAGGCTTGTTATGCACGGTGGGAACAGTGAGGCTGAGGGCTGGCACAGAGACATGGGTGCTCTTCTGCACTTCACTGAGACGACATCGAGCTGTGGGGCCTCTGCTTCAGCCCAGACACCATTCACCTGTTAAGCCTTGCCCAAGCCCAGGTGCAAGACGAGCAAGTGGCTTAGCTTGTGGTTTTGCTGAATCAGTCTCATCAATTCTCCACCATCTCACAGCTTCTCTCTATCTTGACATAACATTCCAGTCCATTTTCCACAAGGGCCATTGCAGTTCTTATTCCATGCAGAAGTTCAGTTTCTCATTGCAATTTGTCTTCACTGTGAGGCAGTTTTTCAGACTTTGAAGCGTGGCTCATAGTGAGAGTGAAACAGAGAGATGGACTAGCTCTGCTTTTGTCATGGCAGGTTGCCTGTTGGAAGCAATCAGAGAAATGAATCATTCCAATGCTGAGAACACTTGTGGCAGTCCTCCGAGTCATCATCCATAAAACAAGCTGGATGTGTGCTATATTGTGGCTGGAATAGACAAAACATCTGCTCAGATGGGTTGTTTGCAGTGGTGGTCTCTTGCTGCTGATTTAGAGAGAAAGTCTAAAAAATAAGGGTAATCCTTTCACTAATGTGAATTATTTGAATTAGCAATTTCAAAAACTTGAGGTGATATCATTGTGTTTTTCTTCCACAAATGTGTCCAGTTTTTTTTGAATGCTTTTTTTTTCTTGTAGTTTATATATATTATTTAGTCTTTACATATGTATATATGTAGACATGCTTTCTCAGAGTAACGTGTTTTACAAGTGTTTTTGGAAAAACCCAGCATAGTTATTTGAGTGACACCTGCTGTTTGATAATTTAAGTCATTTAAAAATGATGAGAAATACCTATAAATTGTTCTGATTTTTCTTCTGCAGTATCCTTTTTGATTTTTATAATTCTCTATCATATTGCACCCTCCAGTCATCTCTTAGGTAAACTGAAGGGTCTTGTAATTTTTTCATATGGGATATTCTGCCATACATCAATTTTTTAGGTTTATGATACTATGTTTGAATGAACTGAGCAGAACCACATTATTTTGTGATGTGGATACTTGAGGATTTTAGATGGTTGTAAATTCTTGGTATTCTTCTGTATTCCTTTCCTAATAGTACTTAACACTGTACTTTTCTTTATTGCTTCAGAGCAGCAAGGTGATGTTTTCAGAGAACCATACCCAAGCTGTCCAGATCATTTTTTGGAGCAGCACTGAGTAACTTAAGAGTCCAGCATGTATATGTGTAATTTTTTCTTGTTTTGCTTAAGAACTGGTATGGTTGGTGCATTTTACTGGCACACAGTTCAGATTACAGTTTGGGAGATAAGTACATGCAGTGTGCACCATGCTAGTGAAACTTTTACCTGGAAGCTGAGAACAAACGTGCATGGAGCATATCTGTACTAAGGGTGAAGAGTTGAGATTAGGGAAATGAGAACTGATAGAGATTCTGATATCTTTGAAAAGTAAACGTAGTGGTTGATGAAATTAAAATCTAGTGAAATAGGATTCTCCATGCTTAGGGTTTATTTCCCCTGACTGTTTCACAGAGGGAGTATTTGTCTTTTTGAATCAATGTGTTTCACACACATTTGACGTGTCACCGTTGCATTGGCATGTTTCTATGTTTTGTTCTGAGTAATTGATGTAAATACTGTGTGCTTGCTTCTATTCATCTGCTGGGGAGCTTCATTAGTCCATAACTCCATCTGGATAATTCTTCTTCAGGCACTACCTACTGCTGTTTTCCCTTTAACCTGCTTCCTAAGAGTCTTATAGTTGTTATGCTAATCTGTGTTCATTAGTTAATTAACAGCTTTCCCTATGGAGAGGTAGAAGAAATCCTCTTGATTATTAAGTTGAGCTGATCCTGTCACAAGCAGATAAGTAAAATATTCCTTTTCATCAATTTCTGACAGTGTTTTGATTCTAAAAAATCTGTCTGAATTAGGTGTACATAATATCTCTGCAATTTTGATGCATAGTGGGGTGTATGAGTGGCATAAACCCACAGACATGCTGGGAGATGTGGCGTACAAGGGAAAGTGTCAGATCTGAGCTGTAGGAGACAGTGGTACAGGTCTTCAGTTCTTTTTCATCACTTTAAAGTCCAAAACATCCTGTTGAATAGGAAGTAGTTGTTCAGATAGGGATTTTAAGAAATAAGGGAAAATTGACAGGAGGATATATTTTAAATTGTCCCTCTTCTTCCCAAAAAGGAAAGCCCCAAACTTGTCTCTACTTCAGAGACATAACAGTGAGTGGCTGCTGTACAGTGCTGCCTTTGGCTCTGCCARAACGTAGGATAATAGTACACCCACCTGAGTGGTTGCATAGTGAACTAGATTGGGAAGTGAATGCAGGGAGAAAAGAGTCTTTAATTAAAGTAATTTTCACTGTGTTACATTAAAGACAATTCTACTACCTTGACTGAGATGAGAAAGCTTGCCTATATTCCCGAAAGAAATTTTGGTCAAATTATGTTGTTAAACCACTTAGGAAGTAGCAGATACAATTCTCTTTCTTTTCACATCAAGACTGATTTTTTTTTTTAGTAGAATATACAGTAAAAATTACTCAGATTAATGTAGGACCAAGAGAATGAAGGTTTTTGCTTTTATTACTTTGTAAGTCAGGTAAGTTGGTTTAGTGGTGCATACTAAATTCAAAATTTACAGAACTACAAGACTGAACATGAAGAAAGGCTAAAGGTATATCATGATTTGTGCTGAAATTATGAATTTCAGTCTTTATTGTTGTACAGTCCAGCTGTTTTATGTGCAGCTGTGCAAAGTGCTAGAGGCACAGCTGTGGTGGTGTTGAAAGTATGCCTTATGCAGGGTCTCTTGAAGGCTTTGTGTAATTAATCTGAGGCTGTGAAATCAGTGGAGTGCAGAAAGGTGTTTTGCCATGGTATTTTACAGTTTATGATGGTGGTCGGTGCCTGGGATTTCAAAAGGCGTGGCTAAGGTAAAGAACATCTGCAGTCTGAGGCTTGTAAGTGTGACGCAGACGTAGGCTATATTTTCGCAGGAGTCTAAACCAGCCTAACAGTGAGTGGCAGAGAAAAAACATTACTTGTCTTTTTGCTGGATTGATTATCTGCTAAGTTAGTGAGCTGGACTGGCTGTCAGAAGGACCTGCCAGTTGCTAAAGCTAGCACAGGATAATAATATGTGTCCAGGAGTGGAGAGGAATTAACATGGTTGGAAGGAGGGGAAGATCTCCAGGCACCACAGCATTGGAGTTCTGGAGAGGCTGCCCCTGTTCACTGCTGTCAACTTAGACTAGAATCCTGTTGTAATGATGGAAGATAATAATACCAGCATCCTTCACAAATGTGTTTTGAAATCTGTTAACTGGAAGAGCTGCAGAAAAGCTACATGGTATTGTATTGGAGTGAGTGATATATTCCTCAACTTTGTATTTCCAGTTTTTCAGAAATGGGTAAGTTGATAGCTTTTAAGACACCAGGAAATGGTTGAGCCATGTTCAATCAGCTCTTCAGGCTGCTTTGGAAGGACCTTGAATTCAACTCCTTCACATCCCAAGTAAATATCCTGGCTGCTTAGGTTTTTGCTCCAACAATGTGTGAAGGAGGGCAGAGGCAGTTTGTAGAATTCAAAAACCAGGTTACAGCATCATTAACACAGAGTCTGAAAATCCAATAGCTATGTGTACTCCAGAGGTTGGTGTATTGACCTGTGCCACAGAGCATCTGTGGCTCTGGGAGTTAAGCATTGGTTTGTACAGAGATCAGTGGTGCAAGTGGATGACAACCAACATTCGCTTATACCATCCTTTATTATTGTAAAACAATGTTCCAGCTATCGTGAATTGTGGCATTAGTGGTGGTATGCAAACAGTATCAAAGCTGATAAGCAGCAGAAACAATTGTACAAGCACAARCCACACTGGCTTGTTTACATGCTCATTGATTAGTCACTGCAGAACTGCCACCTGTGTCTTGTGGCAGCACAAGAGAAGTCATACCTCTGTGCRCTGCCTGTCTGGGGACAGGTGGAAGGTATCCAAGATGGTGATGTGGGGTCAAGTGTCATCCTCTCTGGCCCAGCATCTACATGTGTTACTTCTCTGCCTTGGGCAAGCAGCAAAGACTCTTCTCTTTTTACTTACTTTGTTTGGCACTGCAAATAGGTGGTCTTCAAGGTTTTGTTATGAACTTCCCCAAAACTGATCTGCCACAGCTTGGTCTTGTATTGGTGGTCCTGGCATTCACATGGTCCCTTAAGTCGTTCTTCATTCATCTTGCCATGACTTCACTCAGTTGCTGTTGGTGCTGGCAGACCCTGCCTGCCTGCTCTGGGTTTCAGCTTACAGCTCAGTTGCTTTCCTCTTATGTTACACTCCTCATCTAAGAACCACATTTTACACATTTGTCAGTGGTAGATTTCATGAGGACATCTCCACAGCATCTCTGTGTAGATATGTGTATACAGGAACTGGAGATCCTGGAGTGGAGACTGGACCTGAATCCCTTGCACAGGACTGCAGCCCTGGGAGGGGAGGAGTATGTTCCCCCTGTGCAGCTAGCTGCTGGTTTGATACTAGCTGCCTTAAGGCTGAATTGTGTGTTGTTAAAGCAGTGGCTGAAAAGCAATACGTTATTCTTCACTGATCTTAAGTGCAAAGAGAGCTTTGCATGTTTTCTGCATCATCATTTTGTTTTGTCTTTTTGGTTTTTTTCATKAAGGTCTTAACTGTTCATATTTAGTTTAGCTTTGTCATCTCTTGGGTCATCAGCTTCTACTGTTGATTTTGCTAATAATGTTGCAGTTGCTGCTATTTGACTTCTCTTTCAACCATAGTCTTGGTAGCTTCCCAGATGGCTTCATCTTGCATTGTTATTGAGGAAATGTAGAAATAGGTTTACAAAACACGCACGCTCCTCTCTGGTGACGAGAGTATGAATAGTGCTTTCCTCACCTGTCAACAACAACCACCAAAGCCCGAGCTCAAAAATAAATGTGCTTCTTCCTGAGAGAATTAGGGAGGGTAAACTGCAAACCCTTTATTTGTGAGATTGTTTTAAGTGGGATTAGGAACAGATGTTGGGTGGCTTCAGGTTAATGAATTGTTTAGTGGGGAATATGTAAATATTAAATTGTAATATCAAGAGAAATGACAATATTGTTTCTGGAGCTAGTCTCCTATTCATGTTACAATAACATTCCTGCTAACAGCACTGAGAATAAAATATATAATTATGACCACGTTTCTTCACAATCATTTTTCAGTAATATGTGGAGCCCTGTGACTGTTCAGAACTTGAGACTTGACTAATTTATGCAGGTTTCTTAGAGTGAACTCAGGCACTCACTTTAAGGGAGTTCTCAAAAATTGCGTCCTCTAAATGAAATCCCAAAATGTTTCTATATGGAATTAAAATAACTTTGTCATTAAAAACCTCTTTTTAGAAGAGGTTTACTCAAAATACATGTCATGTGTCTGCTCTTCTGTATGTCAGAGGATGAATACAGAGATGTGTAACTTCTTCGGTAATGTGGTTCWGGCTGTATGTGCAAGAGCGAAACAAAGTGATGAAACAACGCAAAAGACATCCTACTCTCTCAAGTATGTGCCATTCTAGATGTTTTTTTGCCATTTCCCAGTATGGGCAAAATGGGGAAAGAGCTTTTTGTAAGTATGTTCAGTGAAAGTTTGTAATTTTTCCTTGGTTTTAGTGAAAGATGTTATTYTCTTCACAAAATCAATTTAAATGTCACCATTTCTCTTGGCTTTCTTATCTTCCACCTAATCCAGGTGATGAACTTCCTCCTCTGGCCTCTATTCTGTTCCTCTTTTTTGCAAAACCTTGATTTCTTGTCTGTCTTTATCTTGTCTGTTKGCTTACATGATTCAGATATTGTATTTTGTATGTGTTTTACTTGTATCTGTAATTTTTCGTTGATGTCCTAACAGTTAAAAGCCATTAATAAAGGTAGGTGTTTTAGGCCATGCCATTTTGAAAGCACACTAAGCCAAAGGAGTTTTCCACATCAAATTTAGATAAACTTTAAAAACTTCCTTATCTTGCTTTTAATCAGCTCTTCCTAAATAATGATGATAGGACAAAATGGTTTTGACACTTTAACAAGATTGACGGTGGAGGAAGTGCTAAACTCTGAATTTTGGCAGGGAAACTGGCTGCGCTGTGTGCCTGCCTTTCTTCATTAGCTTGGTGGGAGGAAATAGTTTTTTGATAGGAGTCAAAGCCTAAAACACTCAGAAACCAAAATTTATCACTATCTCAGTTTAAATATTTAATGTAGTGATGGCTTTTGAGTTGTGTGTTGAAGGCTGTATGTGAGGCAGATGGGGGATTACCCCTGAGATGTCTCACTCCATCTGCACATGCTTACTGTAGAAGGCTACATGCAAGTAAAAGTAATGCTACCCTTACAGCAATGGCTGGTTGTAGCTGCTCTTTCAACAAGTACAATTTTTAATTGGACAATAGGAAAAAATAGATACTATAGGATGCTTCTTCACATACAGACAACATGAAAGTTTCCCTTACAGAAGGAGAGCAGATGCTGACTGTATTTGATGTACAGTGAGCCCAATAAATGGGTCATGTATCATGTATGTCTCAAGTAATGAATTTTGAAAAATTAGAATTGCCATTACCAGCATTATTATGATCTCCTGTCTAGTAGAAAAGGGATCACAATGATTCTTTCTTTACTTAAAACTTTGTATTGAAATTCACTGTTACTATCCTGGCATTTTTTGTTAAGTGGTGTCTATGCTGTCTTATAGGCACAGAAATGAGCAATACAGAGATGAGCTACTTAAATCTTAGGAGCAAGTTGTGGTTAGGATTTCAGAGGATGTGGATGGGTTAGGAACCTATCTCTTGCTGGCGAACCAGGACCTGTCATGGAGATTATCCACCCTGCAATGAAGTTTGTGGTGTGTGTTGATGTTGAGATTCCTTTCCACCTATTACCCATGTATCTTCTGTGCCTCCTTGTGGGGGAAAGAGAGAAGCAGCTGTAGTTGGTGGGAGCTGAGGGAAAAGTTTGGTTCATTTCCACCAACCCTTCTCTTCCATGCTGCAGGATAARGAGGTCAAGCTCACTCCAGCTCCGGGAGATGGTCAGAGGAAGGTGTTGCCAAACTGGCTGTCACTCAGAATTTAAGGCCAGCCACCACCAGCCCCTGTGATATCAGAGGAGTAGCTGGAACACAGGGGGGTTTATTTTCTGCTAAATCTCTGAACACAGCAGGAAAAATTTGCCTTTACACAACAAAAGGAAACAGGAGAGTGGAACTTGAGGGTAGTGTGAGTGCAGTTGTTGTGAGGGCCCTTTGACTTTGTATCCTTTAGTAACTTATATTTTTAGGATTCRTGTGCTACTGCAGTAGTGATGTGCCATTTTTACTGAAGTCAAAGCAGGCTGATTTTATTTGTTAACATTAAATGCTTTAAAAAGATTTGGATTTGGAACAATGAGGTTTTCTGTAACTGTTTTGTGTAGTTATGATGTTTTTCTTATCTTTGTCCTTATCTTCCATAATAAGTCACACTTTTTTTGTCTTGATTGAGCTTTCTCTAGCATGCATGGATTGACTTCTTGTTGCTTTTTTGGATCTTACTGACTTCAAGGGACCATGTGGATTTGCCTGTTGCCATCATTCAGTGTTTTAGAGAAGTTATTTTGCTAAACAGAACTTCAGGTCAGACCTCACTTGTGCTTTGAAATGTTAGAACCATGAATGTGGAGATTAGAAAATAAATAACGTTTAATTTAAGGGTCTGAACTGTAGCCTCATGTCAGCATTCATCTTCTTACTGTCCACAGCCAGACTACTATAGGCTAAATATCCATTATGGGATATTTCTCTGATTTATCTGTTATCAGTCTGTTTAAACTGATGTGTGAAATGCAGTTATGGAGGAAACAGCAACAAATAGGTATAAAGTGCACGCATAATTTTCTTGAGCATTTTGTCTTCACTATTGTGCCGTGTTGTATCCTCGTTTTCATTGCCTAAACTTGCAGAAGTGAAAGACTATTACAGTTTACAGTGAATTTTCTTGAAACCAATTTGAAACATTTTCTTCACCCAGAGATTATAAAGAAAGCATTAAGATTTAAAAAAGAAAATGAGATTTTGGTCATAGTGGATATAATGTATGTAATAGTTCTGCGTGCTGTTTCTGTGATTACTTTAGATGGGGCTCTGGTCCAGCAGTGATGATTTTAAACTTGCCATTCTTGGGCTATGCAGAATTCAGTCATTTTCCCAAATTCTGCTATAGCTATGCTCTGTGTGGTGGATGGAGTCTGGGCTGATCGTGTTCATCTGATGCTTTCAGAAGGTTGTCATGAGTCACTGTAGCATTCGTTTAGGTGAATCTGTGGATTTTCTTGTTGAGCAGTGTGCACGGTGGTCAGAAAAGAGAAAGTCTTACATGAATCCTGTGAGAACACTGACAGCAGTCAGAGCTGATAGTGGACGAACAGCTCACATGGGTACGTAGACCACTTACAGACATCCATTTGTCAGTGTCCTACCACAGCTACCCGAGGGGAATACCTCCATCATCCTCTATTCTTTCCTCTTACTCCTTTACAGTCCTGCTTCCTTGAACAAAGACTCCACTTTGTGTTCCTCTTTATTGCCTCCCGCTCATGTTCAAGCAGCAGATCTCAGGTACCTGTTTTGCGGCTGAGAAGCAGACATGCACAGTGGAAGCAGTTCCTCTGCAGACTGGTTACCACAAGTCACGTATCTGAAGTGGGTTGTGGACGTAAATAAATGGTAATTTCAGTGGGGAGCCTGTAATGGTCTATATTTGTGGATCAAATTATTAGCAGAGAAGTAAARTCTCAGTAGTTTTTGTTGCTTGTGTTGGAGAGAAGTCTAATCTCAGAAAATGTTTTGTTATTGATGGTAATGATTTACTTTGGCTCTTTAGTCAATTAATGTGTATATATAGTACCTTATATAGGACCATTTCTAAACTGAGAATAGCTCTTAYTACAAACCACACTTTGTCTCCTGTTTTACTTGCAAAAGACTTAATAATGTATTTCAGCTTCAAAATACAAAGCAAAAGCTGCTATGAAAAAAATAGWCTTTTTTCCCTATTGTTAAGTTTCTGCATGAAAGCAAGATGTGAGTGAGTAGATGTGTAGGAGGCAGTTCCTCCAGCCATCACACATTTGTTCCAAATATATGCTGAAAAATACTGGGCACTTTGGGGTTTAAACAATTCAAGTCAAAATTACTTTTAGGGAAGAAGTAAAAAAAAAAAAAAATTGGAAGTTTTTGTTCAGAAAGTCTTAAATCTCCACGATGTTGTCTGTAGTGCAAGTCTGCTTGGAAGTTATTCACTGCATCTTTCTTACCRATCTTCAGAAATAATCTTGAGTATCTTTTTAAATTGGAAGATTAGTTACTGCGGTAATTTAAGTGATTGTTCCAAAAAGTAAGTGTAAAGGAAGTCATTGGAACGTAGCTAGAGTTTATTATGCTGGGTGAGTTTTCTGTGGTAACTGTTACTCTGAGCTTGGCAGTCCTGTCGTGGCAGATCTGACTGGGACAGCAGAAGCTGCTCTTGATACCAGGTGTCTAAATTTCTTCTGGCCTTGTGCCCAAGGCTGGAATGTCTGATCCACTTGTCAAGCAGTTGTCAAACGTTGCAGAGCTGAGCATCTTCATCTAGTGTGAATTGTTAGCTTGTGGCATCTGCTTCATGAGTGGACTAGACATCCTTGCATCGTTAGGTTATCAGTGTCTGCTAGAGAAGTAGGGTGAGTATCTAAGAACAAAAGTGTGGCTGATAGTCCAGTTCTCTGTGCCTGACCCCTGTATTTAATCTCTTTGATTAGCTACTTTAATAAGACAAGTGACAGTTTTTGAGTATGCTGTGATATACTGTAGGAAAAAGCTTGTTGAAAACACTTGAAAAGTGTTGCTGCTAAAACTGGAATGGAAACTTGTTGCGGCTTGACTCCACAGACATCAGGGTAATGCAGTCTTGGGGCATGTTGCTTGATATGACTTTGGTAGAGTTAAACTTGGAAATCTCCTTATTGTGAGAGTCTGATTCTTTTGTATAAATTGCTTATATAGCAAAACTGTTTTGGGGAGCAATTCTCTTAAGGTGTTTTTTTATTTRAAATGCAGAAATCTGTTTTTAGTGGGTTTTGGTCATTTTGGTTGAAGAGCACAGTAATTTAAAATTTAGTGACTTTTGATTATTTACTTAGGTTGCWGCTAAAACAATTGCTTTCATGGATGGAGTAATATATTTAGCTGTCCTAAATGCAGTGTGTRCACTAGTTAAGAATTATTGCTTGCCTTTGTGTTTGATTATTTTTCCCTTTTTTATCTCTTTCTCCTTCTATTTTTGCCTGTACTCCTCAGCTATGGTATCACCATCACATGGTGTTCCCCTGCACACGCTTCTCAAGTTTGCTCATGATGTTTCTCCTTTGCATATGTCTCACTATTACTTGGCTTCCCTGCCTGCTGGGACATGTTGGCAAGCCATCTGGGCTTCCTTTATTCCTTGCTTCTCTGAGCGTGTCTTGCCTGATGGTGGCTGTCAGCAAGGTCCAGACCCAGCAGTGCCATTGCCATCTGTGATAGCTTTTGCTTATCTTTGTATATTGATAGAGATCCATTTCCTATGCTTTTCCCTGCTGGGTTTCCAGGCTCTCTGCAGCACAGAGTCTAGACACCGTTGTGAAGAGCAAGAATGTCTTTACCTGTGTTTTCAGAAGCCGAGAGTGGCCCACAGACCAGAGTTCAGGAACAGTTTTATTGTACCTTTTGACTGCAAGGAAGGCAAGATTCCCCTGCATATTTGGGAAAGCTCAGTTTGGAGAGTTTGTGTGAATTTTATGAAGTCACACTTTGGTAGAAGTATCAGATTTTTGTTTCTCTCAAGTTTGTAATGTACTTCACTTGCAGACATAAAACATTGCCTTTGGCAAGAAGTCTCCTACTTGGCTTTCATACTAGCAGGTAGAAGCAATTTGATTTTTTTTTTTTTTAAAACCCCAAAAAATTCTCTTAGTAGGCATGTTTGCCTTTCTATAACCCTACTAGTGTTTGGGCTGTACTGTTCATAGGGTACCTTTTTTGTATGTGGGAATACTGTGGATGTCAGCTTAAAACACTCCAGTGTACTCTCTCCATGTTCTCCCAAGCAGCAAARTCTGGAGGAGTGCGTGACTGTTCTTTGTGACATGCTAATTTGCAGATTTCCCCCAGTGTAATTGTAGAAAGATGCTGACTTTGGTTGTATTCAGTGCTGTCTTGCCATAGCAAAAGTCTGAAAAATCGAAATTTGTCTTAGCAAGTTTTTTTTCTGCAAGGAATGAATGCTGTTCACCGCATGTGTAGTTATGTTTATATATGATCATGGGCAGGATTTTTCTTAGCAAAATTATGATGCAGAGGTAGCAGTRCAAGCTGATTAACTAAATCGTATTTAAATAAAAAACTATCCCATTATTGATTTTAATAATAATGTCACTTGAATGATAGAAGTTGTTGCTTTTAAGATACTGTCAGTGTCTTAAGTGAGCAGTAAGTAATAATCTCTGGAATCCACAATGATATTACCAGAAACTACTGAACAATCAGCTGCAATGAAGGTGAAGGTGTCTCTGCCTGTGGCAGGGGATTGCACTAGATAACCTTTAAAGGTCCCGTCCAATTCAAACTATTATGTGATCCTGCGATTCTATTCTGTGATCTAAAATCATTAAGAAAATAATGTAAGTTCTAATATATGATCAAAAAATGTTGTATTTTGTATATCTCTGATGATCGACTTGAAACTGCCTGAACAGAATCACTTGAGAGGGTGGAATTTGATCCTTTTTTATTTTAAAGCAAAAAGTATTTTCAGATAAGAGAAAGGAGCTAAAAAAAGCAGACTTTGGGTGTGGATGTGGTGTTACTTCTTCAGCCAGTTAGGGGCAATTACACAGTGACTTCAACTTTATTCTTAATGAGCATCTTGTATTTGCAATCTGTTTGCTTCCTTTGTTGTGTATCTATTACCTTAATTTCTTGGCACTTTCCATCCTGGCAAGTCATAATTACATATGTTTTTTAAAAGTATGTTACTGAGGTAGGAAATGCTTGTACAAAACAGGTGTTTCTGAATACATATGTGTAGGTTCAGATCCTCTGTATACATCTAACTACTACTGAAAATAAAAGAAAACCCCCAAGCCCTTATTTTTTCCACATGCATATCAACAGATGTTTCTTACTCATGTGTGTATTTTCCATGACAGTTGGTCTGACCCTTTCTCATATCTACTTATTTCCTGCTTTGAGTGTCACTATAAATTAATATTTTAAATTATTTGTATTATCTTTCATGTTAATAATTTTCTTCTTATGTAATTTCTGCCAGTTTTCTAGCCTTTTTAATAATTTCCTTCTTGTCCTTTCTTGTAGTGTCAGTGAATGATAATAGATCATTTAAATTGGTTGTGTGCCATCAACTGAGGAGCAAAAAAAAATTAAGTTAGAAATGAAAAATCTGGTGTTACATAAGGAAGGAACAAAGATTATTTTAGAGAGGGGAAAGAAGCAAGTGGCAATATATAAACTTAYGGAATTGATGATCCTGCTGTATCTGGTCTTCTTTATCTTCCCATGGTGCAAAAGGATGGTTGCAGGCAATAAGAGTGTGAAAGCTGATTAAATACCTACTTGTACTCTCATGGCTCTTGAGGAACCTGTGCTGTTAATTTGTTGTGTTTGTGACAACTGCATTTTTCAGATGAGTGGATTGCTTATATTAAGATTGCTGAGGTAAACAGTTGTGATAAACAATGTTGTGCAGCTCCTGTTTTGTTAGTAGGGAAAGGGGCGATGGAGCGTCATACATGATATGGTTTCTCATAGCACTCTCACAGTGCAGAGAAAAAGGATTTAAAGGGGATGTGCTGACCTCAGACTTGAGGAGAAACTTTTATTTCTGATGGAAAGCTGAATCAAGTTTTGTTTTTATCACACTGGTAAGAAAATGTAATTTGATGAAAGCTATGGATTTTTGTAAGGTATTTGGTCTAATAGTCAAGGAAGGGAAGCCCTGATTTGGGATTAGTTTTACACAACAGTTCTTATGATTCCGGACTAATTGTCTCATTGCTGTAGCACCCATGTAAGTTGACAGTGGGCTTATTTTATTTGGTTTGTTATGTACAAAATGTGAAAAATCAAATGTAGGGTGATACATGAGTGTGTGAAAGGAAACTATTAAGACTTTAATCAAGGATATAAGAGTTCAGTCTTGCTCTTTTCCTGTCTTTGATGATGACTGCCCGACTTTTGGAAGGCTTGCCTGCRTCTGAGATGCAGACTAAGGGACTTGCATTTGGCAGAACTGGAACTGTAAGTCATTCCCTGTGCATACAGTCTTTATAAAGTTGGAGCATGCTTATGTTACTCCAGAAAAATATGCTTGTACCCATGATTTGGACAGCTTTTCTCTTTGACTGATCTGTGCCTACATGTTTCTTCAGATTGTATCTGTCTGTCTGTATCCCAAAAATATTAGAAAGATGCTGACTGCTGAGGACTTAGTTCTGTTTACCATAATACAGACAACCTCAAACTCCAGCTCTTTTCCTGTTTGGTGGTTTTTTTTCYTCAGTCCTCTTTTCTAACTGAGGTGTCAAAAGTGTTTTCTACATTTTGCTTCACAGGCTCTATTTCCTCCAAAAGTTCAGTGTTTCTGTTCTTCTCAAAAAGACTTTTTTCTGCTGGCTCATTTACTGTTGATGGATTGAGGAGAATCCTCAGGATTACCTGTGTTCAGTTAAGAAGAGTGATAAGAGAAGCCAAGACCTTGGCATTTCCATGCTTTTTTCTTAAGTGGATTCATGGAATTGTTAAGGTTGAAAAAGACCTCTAAGATCATTTGGGTTCAACCCTTAACCCAGTCTGCCAAGCCCACCTCTAAACTGTGTCCCCAAATGCCACATCTGCACATCTTATAAATACCTCCAGGGATGGTGACTCCACCACTTCCCTGAGCAGCCTGTTCCACTTCCTGACCACCCTTTTGGAAGAGGTTTTTTACAACCACGAAAAGAAAGTATGGGATTTCTGTAAGCATGTGCAGGATTTACATCTTCTAACATATTGGCTTTGCTACATTTCAGGTATCAGATACCTTAGGATGCCAAAAGAACCTGATCATTACCTTACTGGATTTTAATTCCCTGTAAGATGAATAGTAGAGAAGAGTTTGAAGGAGAGAATTAGAAAGAAAACAGTGAATGTGTGTGTGTTCTAGGGGACCTTCCAAGCATCATTTGGTTATGGTTTGGTTTGGAATGCTTTGGTTATGTGCCGAGGAGGTGCTGGACACTGACATACAGGGCTCTTGGGCTCACTGAGCCAGGGTTCTTGTAATGTGAAATTTGTGCACAGACTATACATTTGCTGGCCTTTTCTTTAAAGCCTAGAATTAGCTAGACTTAGTTTTCACTTCGGGAATAAATACTGTCTGAATGCAGTGAAGGCAGTAGACTGTGAGTTTTAAGCTCCCTCTGGTGGCTGTGTAGTGCAGTTCAAACCTTAACTGTTGGTCGTCTGTTCTGGACAGTTTTGAGAGTCGAAGTATGTAATGTATTATGAAATTATTGTGATTTTTAAAATTAATATAAGAATATGGTATGCAAATACGCCTTTTCAAGGTGTCAAAGAAGTAGAAGAGTTAAAATTATATAAAGCAAGTGGTCTCTTTTCTACTTATAATAAGCATAAAGGAGCTATTTCCCATAAAACTTTAATTCTCTGGGTTTTTTAGTGGTGCCATAGTTTGCATTGAAAGTGCCCTTAAGTATCACAGAGCAGGGAAAATAGATGGGATCTCTGTATGACAAACTTAAATATAGTGTGTTAATGCAAAATTAGTTTAGAATCAGGTAGCCCTGATTTGGTCTTCTTGTTCTAAGAATGTGACTATAAATTACTCCAGACTTGCAAAAAGTTATGCTTTGTCACACCCAAAGGATTCCTTCTAACATGGCTATAATTAGTGAGGCTTCATGAGACTGCAGAGCTGTGAGCTGCAAGGTCAGTACTGTTGAAAGGGGAATGTCACTCCACTCCTTTTCTCCCCATCATTGCACTGGCTCTGGTACTTATTTTTGATGCTTATTAGAGTAACAAGTGTTTATTGGCCCTGGATCCCTCCTCCATCTTTTTTTTTTTTTTGGTGGGCTAGTTGATAGACAGTATCATGCAAGGAGGTAACAAGACCATGTAGGTAAGACCAAGAAAGGAGTAGGACCTCTCCTTTCAGTAGCAGAAAGTTATTGAAATTAGTCACTTGTCTCAAGAAATTTTTTTCTTAGTTCTCATGAAATATCMCTGGGCAAAGCTGTGTGTTTCTTAAGACTTCAGATTATTTTGAGGCATTGCACAACAACAGAAGCTGTAGATGAAATGCACTTTAAATGATAACTGGTGCTGGAAAAAGCAGCCTATCACCACCCAGTATGTCCTATACTGTGCTGGTTTAGGCTTCTGTCCTGGTTTATAGTGAACCAGACTGGGGAACTGATCCAGATGGAAAAAAACCCCTGCTTTTGTTGGAATGATTTTTGGTAATYACTTTGCCAGTCTGGTTCTCTGTGCATTTGCACAAATGCTTGCCCATACAATGGGTGGAAAAAGTGAGGACTGCTATTTTGTTTATTTAGTTTGGTTTATTTGCCATAGGTCTGACTGAAGTGTGTGTCAAGCTGTTGCTATGTAGGTCATTCCTGCGTGTTTGGTAACCTGCTCCAAATATTCTTCTGGCATTCAGTACAGCTGGTTCTGTTGCAGTGAATGTAGCTACAGTCCATGCAGAGAAGGACTGTCCTTCAGACTGCAGAAAGCACGGATGGTTAGGAACATCTCCTGCTGATGGCTGGCTGCATGCAGGAGACTTGAGGTTATATCACAGAAATGTCTGTTAAATCAGATTTCTTATGTTTTATTTACTGGAAAATATTTCACTTAGGTTAGAAACCTTGCTCTTTATGTTAAGGTCTTGGTGCTTTTGTTCCCCATGCAATGGGTATAAATCTCAGCTGAAAGATAGATGGCACACACATTCTCCTCAGACTGCTAGGGACAGGGCTGAAATGTGATGCTTGGAAGTTTTGCTGAAGTTCAACCTATGCTGTCATCTTGACTCTGCTCTGCAGTTTGGGTGTGATCTTCCTACGGGTGTGCGCTGTCCTTCCTCAAAGTTGCATCGGTTCCGCTTACCCTGTTTGTGGCATCAATCCCCTGCAGGAATATCTTGTGCCATGGGCTTATTCAGATAAATCCCCGATAGCAGAAATCAGAGAATATTCGTGGCAGAAGTGGAGAGCAGCATAGTGTTGTGAGCTGCTGATACTTTCTACATGGTTGTTTTTACCTTGTAGGGCAGTGGGGGGGTGTTGGGGTTGCTCCATGAGGTGAGACTGCGGTGCAGGCTGTTGGCTCATCTGCATTGCCTAGGCACCTCACAGTGGTCCAGGTTATTGTGTGGTTTCATGCTTTACCTCTACCTGATTTTCAGGTGAAAACCACCGTGGAACTGGGTTTCAACAGGAGAGCGAGCAGCAAGTGTTACCTGAGCAACCAGTGTGCCCAGGATGTAATGGGGTGTGTGTATATAGGGATGGGTGTAGGCTGAGGAACCACCATAGCCATTCCCAAATGGGCTTACTTGTCTCTTCAATCACACCCAGTCCTCAGGATGTCAACTTTAGCATTAGACACTAGAGGGTAGTATGTTACTGTAATACTTTATTTTAGAACATATCTGTAGTAATTTTTAAATCCCTTTTATTATACAATTAAATATTTTAAAACAAATGTAGAATTAAAGAAAAAAGTAGTGCTTTGCTTCCGGGACTGTGAGGGTACATAGCAGCATTTAGTGACTTGCAGGGGTGTTTTTGGTTTGAGTAGGATTGGATTGAATTTAGATCTGGCTTTTAGCTATCTTCAGAAAAATCATTAGGAACATCATACTTAGAATTTTTCACTCTCTGCCTGATATCTCAGTATTCACACTTACACGCATGTGATGTAAATACACAGTGGTATATAAGAAGAGGCTATGACTGAAAGCAAGCAGTCTTGCCAAGAGATACTTGGTTTTGATGTTTAATAAGGCAAACATTTATAAGTTCATGACATTGCTATTCATGTATTTGTGATCAGGATGCGGTTTGAGTGCTTGAATAACTTTTTTTTTCTTTCAGGCACCACCTTCCATGGTCAATAATGAACAACGCCAACATGCTGAGCACATATTCTTATCATTTAGAAAATCAAAATCACCATTTGCTGTTTGCAAACACATTTTGGGTAAGTTTCAATAAATGAAATTAGGCATGTACCTGGTTTTATAACTGGAACCGTGCTGTTCTTTTGCAGTGGAATGTGAACATCAGCTTTGATTTTGATGAGGAGTACTTTTTGATGGAGAGTGAGGCCTATTGCTGTCCTTCTTTATTTTATTTCTGTCAGCTTCAAAGCTATAAGGTGTAACTTCATGTAGCCAAGTTCCTTAACTGATTTAATAGATTCAGGTTTCCTTTGTGACATGATTGTTGTAATACTGTTTAATCTGTGGAGCTTGTGCAACTGCCAGTGGTGTGGTTGCTTGGCTTGGTGCTTCCCATTAAATCAGCCAACAATGCAATTTTATAGACTTCTGCCAGATTTTGCATTGATGCTGAAATTTTCCATGGTGAGAATTTACTACCAGTTAAACAACTTAGTTGCTGTTGACAGTTGAGCTGTTTTGTTAAAAAAAAGGAAAAAGCTGGAGAAGTTTCTGTCCACCTGATGGAAGCAAGAGAGTATTGATTTGAAATTTTGTGTGATTATACCTGTGGAGAAAGGAAAGAGGCAGATATCGCCCTTTATCAGAAATGTCTTTGGTTTTGATGGAAATGCTATAAATGTGGTTGTGTAGCAAGTTTTTAAAAATAAATGTTTTTACAGGTATTATAGAGTTACTAGAGTTTGGCAGCTAAATAATCTGAAAATTACAGCAGCAGTAAGGATGTAAGATTGCTGCTCAGTACCATGGTACTGACCAGATGTGAGTGTTGGGGACAGGTGAGGGAGAGTTTTCAGTGMAAACTGACTCTGAGACCTGATGAGGGAAACCTGAAAGTTTGTGCAAAAAAGCCACACGCCAAAACCACCAAAAGCAACTTTTTTTCCCAAAGAATTTGCCAGAATGAACAGAGAAATATCAGAATTATGTTTAAAATATTATTATTTTCATACTTAATTCATTCCACAGTATTTTTTTAACAGTTATTTTTAAATTTCCTGGATTAGAGGCTTATMATTCATGAATACTGTGATGTCAATATTGCTGACCTACTACTATTTTATACTGTGRTATATAGAGCAGGATGTGCTTCCTTTCCTATACCCACTCCCCAACCAAACTTTTTTCTACAAATGAGTTTCTTCTGGGTTTAGTATATTATAGTAGTATTCCATCTGGTTTGGAAGACTGAAATCACGCTTTTTGCTTGATGGGTCAGCAAAACGGTTGCTTCTTAGTTTCACATTGATTTTTAGAGAAAATTAAGTGGGCAAAAACATAAATAATTTTGTTTGCAGACCATTTCCATCTAAGTGATACGTTCATCAACAATCAGAAATAAATAATGAAATTTCATGACGTCTTAAATGTGGCTGGTTGGAAGAAATATGATGCTGATTTTAATACCTTTTGGATGTCTAGAAGTATGACATCCTTAAACTGTTCATATGCTACCACCATCAAGAAGTCAGCAGGTTTCCATGTGGGGCAGGTTTTTCCTGGGAATGTAGGCAGTTATGATGCTGAGACCTGGAACTTAAGAGACTTTTTCAAAACTTTSTGCTTCCTCAGTAAGTATCTGTGCAGTCTGGACAGAAAGAACAGATTGGGAGTTGAGGAGTCTAAGATCCCAAACAAGTCTCTCGATGAGACCTGTGAGAAGTGTTTTATGTTGATTGGATGTTGTACTAAACCTCAAACAACTCACTGAAAGGGTTTTACAAGGAGGGAGAGGCAGAGATTGTGAAATCAGGAACCAGGGAAGGGAAACAAGCTGCTCATTATGAAGAATAAAAGAATTGTAGTGAAGGGATATGTGCAGGTAAGGATGGGCTCGAACCACAGGACCAAAGCGGATGGCTTTAAAAAGAAACAGTAAAAATGGTCAAGACAGGAACTGAAACGGAGGTAGAGAGAGATAACAAGGATATTGATGTCATTGGTGGAAGGAAGAGCGTGTGAATGATACAGGGAGATGATGAGCACATGGAAAAGGGGAACAGCCACTACTGTGTTGATCTTTAAAAACCTGGATTTGAACCCAGGAAACAGGAAGCTCTACATTCTGTTGTAAGCTTATAGCTGTTCAGTGTCCTGGCAAAACTTGTCCTTCCTTTCTTCAGTAAGTTCTTGTGGAGGATCATGGTGCTCTGGTTAATTACAGGCTTACTCCGGGGGCTGGAGGTCTGTGCTGTCAAGTGACCACAGTTGTGCGGCTGCRGGACTTGCGCAGAGGGGAAACTCCRTCCTTTTTTAATAGCATTCTCTTTTTTGTGTGAGCTTTATAYAGTTAGAAAAGCCAAAGACCCACAAGGTAACCAATGCCAGAATTAAAATTACCATGCAGGAATAATTCAGTTTGTTTTTATGTATGTGTTAAACATACACGTTAATCTTTTACTTAAGTGGTTACTTAGTTTTCCAAATAAGGCTAGGTAGATTTAAGGTGGTTTATTTTGATTTAAGCGTGTTTACCTGTGTGTGTTTAGATTTGGAGCCTGATTAAATGACTGAAAAATATTTTAGCAGATTAGCTGCTATCTTGGATATAGAACTTGCATATAAAGGAAATTTGTGTTATAAACTTGTGTGTATGTAATYGGGGGAAGAAAGTTTGTTTTGTAGTAATTTAAAGCCCTTCATCTCATGATTGAGGTTTTTTCAAACAAACACAGTTTTTCTAGTTCTGGCAGGTCACCCACTATAGCTCAAACTCTGCTTCTTGTTTGGGAATTTTATTTCATGATTTTATATTTTATGCTTTTGCCACCCTGTGGCTGTACCCTTTCTGAGAGTTCTTCCTGTGTTTTCTACAGAGCTCAGAATGTTTTGAAACTGGCTTCTGAGATACGACCTTCTATTTCCAAGTTAAAATTTTTAGAAGCAAAGGAACAACAAAAATGTCTCTGTAGCTTTCTATCATCATAGAAATTATATTCATATTCTGGCATTTCTCTTTAAATTGTTTTGTACTCACCCAAACTGTTACCTTTCTCCATAACATATTTTTATGTTTTCCTTAGTACGTCTATATACATAATAATCCCATATTCAGATAATAATGGCTAATGATTACTACACCGTGGTCAGAAATTATATTTTGATTAACTCAAAATAAATGCGGAAGCTTGAACATGATGCAGAAAACTTCAAATACACCACTGTGTAAAATTTTTGCTTGGATAATTAAACAAAATATTATCTTTAAGTATAAGTGGATTTGCTTCTCTTTATTACCATAAAATACATGCACTTTTATGCACTGTTGGTTTCAAAGACAAGCATAGAAATTTCCAGTTTTGACATGCCTCTAAGATTAATCACTTGTATTAGTTAATGTATTGGAAGTAAATCTGTCAACTTGTTTATTTTATTCCCAAGTTGTGTCAGCATTCTTATTCCTGATCTTTGAACCAGCCTCCTAGGACAGACAACTTTTCTCCTAAGTCACTGACTTGAACAATATTGGACAATTCAATAATTGGATTATTGATTATTTCTCCCCCCTTGACTTGTACATTCTTTGTCTGTTTTCATAGCAATAATATTCTATTTAATAATAAATGATAGTAAATTCTATTTTTTTTGTTGGAAGTACATTCAAGCTGAATGTATGTGTCTTCTGATATTCAAGTTGCCTTTGTTTTTCCCCACAGAAACTAGTAAAGTGGACTATGTCCTTTTTCAAGCTGCTACAGCGATAATGGAAGCAGTTGTAAGAGAATGGATTCTCTTGGAAAAAGCTAGCATTGAGTCACTGCGAACATTCCTTCTAACCTATGTCTTACAAAGGCCTAAGTAAGTATAGAAAATATATCTCTGAACATGTAGGTTTCTGTATAAAGTCTGGGTTATGATTTTTGTTTCCCTGGGTAGTGGTGCAAGACCATTTTAAGAATAATTTGTCTTCTCTTCTGAGCAGTTAACTTCTGTCAGCTTTCCCTTATGAATTCACACAAAATATTTGGAAAAGAAATGTGTTTAAAATTTTGTTGAGCATTGGTGTCCAGAATTATCTGCAAATATATTTGTGCAATGTTGTTTACAGCCTTCAAAAGTACGTTCGGGAGCAGATTTTATTAGCAGTAGCGGTGATAGTGAAACGGGGATCATTAGACAAATCAATCGACTGCAAAAGCATTTTTCATGAAGTCAGCCAGTTGATCAGCAGTGGTAACCCCACTGTGGTAAGTACTTGGTTTTTTTTTCTTCAAAAGTTAAGCAATCTATATCAGCAGCTGAAGTTATATACTCAGTGGCTATAAAATATTCTAAACTTCTCTTATCCGATTAGTAATTAAGTTGATAGCTATTCAAGCTAATCATTTCCCAAGTTGGAGATTTTTCAATGTTTTGGGACTGGGGTAGTATGTGTAGTTTTTTGGTACATGATGAGACTGTATTTTTTAGGGAATAAGCTTTTCTGAATAGCTGCTTTAAGTGCCATAGATGTGGGTTGGTGKTTTGTTTGGGTTTTTTTTTTGGTGTTGGGTGTTTTTTTATTTGTTTGTTTTCTTTTTTCCTCATTTTTCTTTAATCAAATAGCAAGATCTAAAAGGGATTTTCCATTAGCTGAGAGGTTCTTTGCACACTCTGTTCCCCTTCCATCTGTGCASTGCCTGCACTCCCTTGTGGCTCAGCTGTCGAAATAGGCTACGAGCAAGAGGCATAGGCCTCTGCTGTTCTCTGGGAGAGGGGTAGGTGGAGAGAAAGGGCTGTGAGGAAGTAAAACATGGAATGGAAATACAAAACTTATTCTTGATTTAATGTCATACTACTAGGGGTAAGTGTTACCTTCGATACTGAGCTCAAAGTGGAAACAAGGTGTCCAATATCTATCTATGCATTTAGTGAAATTCCGTTTGCTATGCCAGGAGATAAGTTTAGAATAGGTCATAATAGAGGCATGTAAGGAGAGATTAAAGAGAGGTGATTTTTTCTCCTACCAAAAGAAAATCGAAAAGTATATCGATTCCATGCTGAAACTTTAACTGAAGCTTTGCTCAAACAAAAATCTTGAGGGAACTGACTCATAACACTGCTGAGCGTTTAGAGCAGCAGTTGTACTAGATGTAAGTAGCAAATGTTTAACTCTGAAAATTCAATCAAAGTGTACTAGAAGTAATCCAGCTCATGTCATGGTCCTAAAAATAGTGTGGCACCTCTGAGCACAAATAATATCCCTCCAGGGTATGGAAATTTCATTTACTCTTGTAAACCTTAATTTCACAGTTATTTACCTTAAGGAAACTGTTTTAGCCTTTTGATTCTGCACAATTTGGATAGAAATGGGTATTTGTTAAGAAGAACTGAGTTAATGCTTTTTTCCAGGAAACACAGTCTGGTTATTAAAATGGAGTTACAACTGAGGTTTTCAAGTTCTATGCACGACACTGTGTATGCTCATGTACTTTATAGGATCTTCGCGTAAAGATACAGAAGCGGAGTGCATAGAAACATGAATATTGCCAGAGAAGTCCTCTTTGAACTCAGTCACGCACAGTTCAACTTCCGCAGTTGTATTCTGTGCATGCACAGACACACTGCACTGACCACAGCATACAGCAAGCTAAGGCTGCCTACTCCAAGCATATGATCCCGGGCATGCTGCGGAGCAGAGCTCATCGCAGAGGAGCTCTGGCTGGGGGAAGGGGTACTCTTCTCCAAGTTCAGCTCACTGCCAAGTTGTGCTCAGTTTTTCATTTCCCTTTATTTCATTTTCCCTTTATTTTATTTCCCTCTCTTCACAAGTATGACTTTCTCCATAGTTTTTCCAAAATATTTGTGCCCAAGTTTTAAGAATGGTATTGAAAATGTCTAGGATATATAATGATGTTTTCTATTCTGGTGTGCCAATAGGACTTACTAGCAAAAAAAAGCACGTGATGCTGCTGGAACATCTTTTCTGTATGGCACAGTATATGGTTGTTAGTCTTTAGCAAACTGGTTGTAAGCACGTGCTCCCATGTATATGTGAGGGTTTTTATTATAAACCAGTTCTCATTCGTAGAAATGTTCTTGTAATCTTCTGAGACTGTGCTGCAAGTGAGACTCTGGTACTGGCACCAGGACTGGCATGTGCAATAATAAGCAGTAATAAAATGGTGTTTTAGCACAGTACCTGCCAAAACTGTCTGAAGGGGCTCAGGGCAGGCCTCTTGTATAAATATACAATGGCTTTGAAGGGTTGTATGACATAATTCGTACAATGAATTAYGTGTTATTTTACTCATCTTTTCAAATATGGCTGGGTGATTTTGTTTCTTTACGAGTGTCTCTGTAGCATTCAGCCGTGCTTATTGGGCCGTGTGGGACCTCAGTGGTGCAGTTGCCTTGCTGCCATGGGGGAGTCGCAGCCAAGGGTGCTTCAGGGTATGGTATGATGTTAAGGGAGTGGTACTGCTTTCAAGATCCAAGATGTGCCATCAAGGCAGTGCACAGGTGTTTCTGGAGATGGGTTTATATTACTTATTTGTAAATGCAGGTCTCCATCCAAGTCAGGGAAGAAGCTAGGATGTAGGTATTGAAAGAGATTAGCAGATGTTTTCCAGCCCTCTGTGCCTCCTGTCTGGAAGGAATCATTCCACTTTTTTGGCATGTCTTTCCCATGGTATGATATGCACTCTTGCCTCTGTGTACACTCAAGTTGCAGAAGTCTGTCATACCTTTGTGACTCCTAATTTTTTTTTCCAGTCTCTTGGTCACTTTCTGTATCCTTCCCAGCCTTCTGCTCTGTCCTTCTGCCCACCCATTTGTGTTCTCCTGCCTGAGATTCGCTACAAATGAAGTCAGCAGCAGGTCACTTCATATTTAAAAATATTTAAAGCTCTCAAACAAGAGCTATCAGCAGCTCTTAGCTGCTGATTATTGGTTAGACCATGGTGCTAATAATGCCAAGGTTTTGAGTTCGATCCCCATATGAGCCATTCACTTAAGACCTAGACTTATCCTTGTGGGTCCCTTCCAGCTCTGAGTATTCTGTGATAACGGCTTTCTACAGGAACTTGTAATTGAGAGAAAGTCCATTTTAAAAAAGCAAAGCATCCTCTTGTCTGCTTCCTCCCTGTTGGCTGTGAAGCTTCTTGACCCTTCTTTAGCTTACAAGTAGGTGCTTAATCTTTTCCATTCCCTGCAACTCTCCACCCAGTTTCTGTCAGATATCTGTACTAACTTTGTGATCATTAGGCAGTCCTGCTCCATGAAATCTTTCAGACTTTTCAGTAGTATCTTGTCAGGGTCAAGTCTTGATAGTTGGGATAATAAGGAGGGCAGTGACTATAGATGGTACTGCCTGTTGTGTGTGTCCTTTTGCAGGATTTGATGTGCTTAATACCTCAACTTCGAGAGTAATAGTTAAAAATATCTTTAGAGATGAATATATTTTGAGGCTGGAACTTGAAAATATGTTGTGGCAAAATGACATGTGAGCAAGACTGATGGATGAACTGTTGAGAATGAAAAATAAAAAGGAGATTGGAAGGAAGATAAGGAGAGGAATTTTGATGAGAGAAATAAAATGGTCATGAGATGAAAAAGATGGCTTTAGTATTGAATAATCTTTTAATAGTGGGACACAGTGTACGTGTTAAGGAAATAACAGGACACTACAGGGATGGGAAGGATGCATGATTAGAGCCAGGTTTKGAACCTTGAGCGTTGGCTTCTGCTGCTGGTTCTCTGCCACTTGGTCCATTATGAATCTCACAGCAGAAAACTTTGTCTAAGAAGGGAAAGCGAACTTTTAGTGTGGCTGCCTATTTATTTATAACAGAGTTTAGGTAGTAATCCTCTAGGAGGACAAGTATTAGGTTTGGAGTTCTTGGTTTTGTTTCTCCTGGCTCCTCTTGTAACATTGGTACAAGCTGTCCCTCTGCTTGTGAAGGAGAGTCTGTAATCTCCCTCCAACAGCAATTTCAGGATCTCTTTTCAAAAATCTTCGTCTCTGGGGGACAGAACTGCTGGCAGTAGACACAGTATCATGAGCCAGTCTCGAAATGCTAAATACATGTTTTCTATCACTGATTTCAAGAATTTGGAGAGTTGTGTGGGCCAAGTTCTTCTCAACTATAAATGCCTTGAATTTCTTGGCGTTTTCTTTTTGTGTTAGAATATTCTGCTTATGCAGAGCTGAAGGATTTAATTTGTCCTTCACCTCTGCCAGAAGGACAGCAATCCTGACAGCTAAGGTGACTGACTCCCAGGAGGAGGATCTGGTCTGCACGTGAATGCAATCAGATAGATTTTGTTTAAAACTGGACTGAGATATGGGTCACCCCTTGATTTCTTCCAGAATATGTGTAGGCAGATGCAGAGGGGTCCGGCTGCTATAGATCTGACGTGGGACTGGGAAGCAGCAGAAGCTGTGTTTAAGATCTGCAGTGAATACAGTAGAATGTATTTTAATATCAAGCTCTGCATCTGAAGCCTACATATTTTTGTCTGTGGAAGAAGACCTGTCAAGACTCACTGGAAGAGCTCTGGAATCTTGAATTCTCTTGTAAAATTTGTAAATCTGCTGTTCTGTTTCCCAGTGTTCCTAGTTGGGCTACAGAGAAGGTCCAGATGCTTCATATTASCTAAAGCTTCTTAGGGATGTGCTGTGAATGGATCTCATGTGAGCAGTGGGAAATATTAATAAGCAAAGCTCTAGGCATTCATCTTCATTGAGGTTAATCCATGCATTATAATGGCTGCCTGGATAACTAGTTATATTTATTTAGCATATACAGTTCTTGTTTCTATTCTTTAAAAGGAATTTTACTTCTGGAAACCTGGCTGGCTGTTACTGTGTCATGTGGTAGGGGAGGAGTTGGAGAGGCTCTCCTGACTTTTATATTTTGACAAAAAAAGTATGTATTAYTGCCACCCCTTCCCCCAAGCTGTATCTTCTGGTCTAATAAAATTGTTAGCTTGTTCTCTGAACCTCATTGCCATTGGGACATGTTGAATATAAAAACCAGAGGGTGAACCAGGATATTTAAGCTGATAAGTGCTCTATAAAGGCCTAGGTCAGTGTGTTAAAGATTGGTCTGGGAATTTTAGGAATCCAGAAACTACTCCACGTGTGAGGTTAAAACTCTGTAATAGAAATGTAATAGAACTTCAAAAAGTAAGTGGTTTTTTAGTAGTTGTATTAACCAGGGTGCCTTTTGCAGTTTTCAGATTTTTCTGTTGAAAGAGAGCTGGCTTTACCAGAGATGRATTACAGCAAGACTGTAGCTTAGTTGCTTAATAACTGTTAGAAATTGATAGCTCCCAGTGTTATTTATACTAGATCCACAGTTTCAAAGACAGGGCTGGGAGGTGAGGAGATGTGTTCCAGTGGAGAGATGCGCATCCTCTGTTCTGTGTATGGCATGCAAACCCTTTCTTTCCTCAGTTTTGCCATCTCATGAGATGTGCACCTGGGGAGTCCCTCACCTGTCACCTCAGAGACTCACTGGGAAAGAAGATATTTTGCCTTTCCATGTGTTGCACTGTGTGTTTCTTTTATTATGGTGGTGACACACAAATAAACAGGCTTGAGGGAAAAAGCCTCTTTAAGGCATTTGTTGACCTTAGCTGCTTGGTCTTTAGTCACTCTTCCTCTCAAAGGTACCTCCCTTCAAGAATAAATGTGTTCCTTAATAAATTGGATCTTTGTGTTAGTCTGCTTAAAAATAGCCAGCCTTCTCCCTCACAGCCTCTTGCTTTTTTGTTTAGGCAGATCTGCTGTGGAGCACAGCCATGTAACGCTGCTCATTTGATGTATCTGGCGGTATGGCAGGCAGAGGCAGGCAAGAAAGACCAGGAATGAGTACTAGGAAAAGAGGGGGGAGGGAGGACACCTGCCCACCAAAGAGCACTTGTCAGGATGGTGTATATTTAAAGCTGGGTGCTACTGATGGTGAGCTGCATGGCTCTTACTATTCGTTATTTTGAATTTAGTTGAAAGTCTTATTTGTTCATGCAGCTATGGTAGGACGGAGTGAAGATTCATCTGCTGCCTTTCAGACAAGAAGTTGGAGAAGGATATGCTACCTTTAGATAAATGGGTTTCAGGCCTTTTTTTACAAGATTACTTTTTTTTCCTCCTCCTGATTTCTGCTTCACAATTTCACCTGTCTCCAGAGAAACAAAGAAAAGTATGTTCTGCACCCTGTGCTCCAGCAAACTCTGCCTGGACCACTTCCATTATTAGTAGAGGCTGCTACTTCCCTTCTCTCTTTGGCCAAAGCCTGCATGCTTCACATGCCACAAGATCATCTTCCTCTGGCCCCTGGTGATTCACAGAGGAATTGATTTTCTTTTTCTCTGCTCACCCTTGGCAGTTTCCCTTGGTTTGTCTGGTTTCCCCCAAGGAAGGAAAGCAGCGTCTTGCTCGTTGTGCCGCTGTGGCTCTGGTGTGTTAACTTGGCACTGCTCCTCTGTCTTTGCACGATGGCAGAGAGGGAATGAGAGAAAGGAGTGCACTGCCCAGCCAGTCCCTTACTGCTGACAGCACAGAACTGCAGCTGTGGGTCCTATTCCTATCGTCCTGTCCCTGCTCTACAGCTTTTTTCCACCAGTTGGCTCATTTGGGGAGGAACAAACAGATAAAAATCAGTAGGTTCTTCCTGGTGCTTGCTTACATTTCTTCAGAATGTATTCTGGTTTTCTTTGATTGGGAACCACTACTTCAGCTCTTGGGTCCCCCACCCACTGTGCAATACTCACAAGTTGAAAAGCTGGAGTGGTCCCAGTTACTCTGTGTACATAAAAATATTTGTTTTGGCCCTCTGGCCATCCTGTTAACTTTTCCATTTGGAGTTGTAGCTTACATTCTAGAGATTCAGATACTCTGAAAATGTTAGCAAATACAGCTGTGCTTATTCAAGGAAGTTAGAGAAGTATATTACTGGCTTTATAAAGAAAGCCTTGCTTTAAACAATTTATTTGGTAAAATTGCTTTAGGTACAGTCTCATTACAGAATTCTATCCCTAGGAGCAACACAGCAAATTCTTCTTCTGATACATTTACTCTTTGATTCTTCCTGCTCTTGTGAAAGTTAAATTTAGATAGTTTAGGGATATTATTAAATCTTCTCATGGCTTCCCTTTGGTTTCAGTAACAGAGTTTACATTATATGTGTGGAGACAAAAGGTCCTCTAAATGCATTTTCAGGCTGGCAGTGATCTAATGTAACAGAGATGATGTTATGATTTGCTCTGTTCAGGCAAGACCTTCATTCTTGTAAATATGCTTACTGCTTTTTCTGTAGGTGTAAATGATACTTGCAGAAGGCACTGCTTGATAGTTTAGGTTTTGTAGTAAAATGAATTCTTAATCAAACCTCTGACAACCTAACTGTATCTCTGCTCTGAACTTCAAAACAGAGGAAACAATTTTGGTCTTGTAGTTCATTCTGCTTTGTTTGTTGGCTTTATTGCCTCAGAGCTGGTGTACCACATGTCCATTTTTTTCCTAAGCTGTATTTGAACTCTTCTTCCTTTCAGATGCTTTGTAACCTAACTACCCCCAAATGAAGCAGTTCATTTATTCCATGGGCAGCCCAGGCACAAGTGTGAAATCCCTTCAAACATTATGGGATAAACTTCTTTTATAGGGGACATTCCATTTGGAGGAATAAGTGGCATTTACCTTTTGCATCTAAGTTTTTTGAATGATATATAAATGTTTTTTACTAATAAAATACTGCATGGTCTTTCCGTAGTGTCTGTGTTTTATTAGAATAATTTAAAAAGAAACCCACTAAAACGATGTTACTACTGGGTGTCTGATTGCCAAGTTAATCTCTTATCACAAGTCCCATTGATCTTCTGTTTGAGCAGCTGAGAGTCTATTTTATGTATAGCGATCTTTCATAAAGTTTATTCCTGGTAATAAAGCTAACTGGGGTGAGTGCCAAGCTATTCTCAGAGGCAGTGCGCTCTTGACAAGAGAAGGATTTTATTTTGTTAGATGGGCTTATTGTTTGGGTATGTACTTGTGGCAGAACTAGTGAAGTTGCTAGCGAGTGAGTCAAACTAGGTTCAGAGGTGTACTCTTACTGGTATGAAGTTAATGGCATTACTGCACAATAGACATTCAGATCTGGCTTTTAATATGATGCCCAGAGTCACGTGCATTTTCTACTTATTACAGTGTGGCATTACTAACTTGGATTGTTAATTTCTTCTGCGGTGTGGCAAAAACCTTAAAAAGACCCTTTAAAAAAGAACCAAAAAACCCCACCACAAAGCAAACAAACAACAAAAACCCTCCACAAAACTCCTCTACCCTAGAATTTTATATGTATTAGGTGCATTCAATTTTCTTATGTGTAAGAGGAAGTAATTTTAGTTCACAGAGCACACCAGTATTGGTTTCTCTGAAATAAGGTTGTTTTTCAGATTTTTGAAATCTATCTTCTGATAGTATTTGTGTTGAGGTACTTAGTGTCTTCACACCAAACATACCTGTAAATTAAAAAGATGTGATTCAAAATATTAGTAGTTAACCTTCAGTAAAGTCACTTTGTGAAAAGTCAAATTTTATTTTTAGTGAAGTTTACTTGAGCTTTATTCCAGAGTTTCTGAAGTATTACTGTATATTCAGTAGAGTTTAATGGGTGGCAAGGCATATATTCTTTTAAGCTAATAGTTTGTTAATATTCATGTGAAAATAGCCATCTTATTGCTATGCACAACAGTCTGTATAAACTGCTATAGCCTTATGCCAGTTAGGGAAGCAGTGGTGGTTTTGCATAGCTCTGTGCAAATACTTGGCATTGCAAGGACAGATTACAGGTCTTGATCTGTTCCTGTGCTCTGGTCTGAAAGTTAAACTCAGGGGGGCTGGCACCTGCCTTCTAGGAAACCAGTCTCAAGCCATCTCACCTCTGCCTGTTGTTGCAGTAAATTTTAAATTACTGGCCAGTATCTTCTCTTCGGTCTTTCCCTGCTCTGGTGACCTGGATATACAGGAGTGCTTACAATTCCTCATGGATGCAAGGGGTAAGCACATATGCAGATGGTGATGGAAGCACATGGATGTACAAATATTGCACTTGATGCCCTTGGGATGGTGAGGGAATGGGGCAGGATTTGCACCCCAAGTATTGAAATACCAAGCTGAGGAAGTTGATGGGATGCTGGGAATTCAGTAGGAGGGAGTAGAGCAGAGGGATGCAGTGTGCTCTGGTATTTGGTGTGAGCTAGGCTGCTGGAGGGAATAAAATGTGTAAATCTAATAATATCATTCTCCTGTCATGGTCAAAGCAGGTACTGATGTTTCAGAACTATCTGAACTAGCTCTCATTGAAATCAGTGGGGACAGGTCGCTGCTCAAGCTGCGTTACTGGGCTCTTAGGAGATGCAGTCAGCCTACCTGCACCCATTGCTCTTTATATCTTCATAGAGATGTCTTTGCCATCAGTCATTAAATTTAACCTTTCTTTTAAATTTTTCCTTGAAATCAGGAGAAAAGCACACAAAAGATCTGGAACACACTAATATTGTATAGTAACATATTACTCTCCAAAGAGAAAGGATAAATTATGGTATACRTATAAACAAACTAGAGAAAAAGGAAGGAGATGTTTCAGCTAATATTAACGATTTGTAATCACAGTGGGAACAAACCTTTTTTCCTATTCCTCGTCTCCATTTGAACTTAATGATTTATTTTCCAATAATTGGCAACCAACTGCAAACAATAGGCCGTCTACGTCACTGCCCTGCTTGTCCTGTGTTGGTCTGGATGGTGGCTTTGTGTGAAGACCTTTGCATGATAGCGCAGAAGCAGCTTAGCTTTAGCCTGATTGTTATACTGTTGGAGCCACTGATAGCACTTGGTAATCAGGGTGTGTTATAGAGCATCAAAGTGTACAGATTTGTAATTGCTACTGATGGTATTCTTAGGTCATTGCTGCTTTGAGCTGAAAAATGTCAGTGTCATTTAACCATCAAATAAAAACCTGTGTTTTAAACTATTTAGAGAGACTTGTGAGACAATTTTGTTTTATTTCTTTAAAAATGTATATTTTTTTCTGAAGTATTGTTCTAAAGTGAGACTTGAGGGGTTTTTTTCGTTGTTTGGTTTTTGTTTTTTTTAACACAGGTTAATTCTTTTTGTATGCAACTTTTAATGTTGAATTTAAAACTCAATGCTAGTCTGTACTGATTTTTTTTTTAATATTAGATCAAATCTGGATTTCCTCTAAATAAAAAAATATTTATTGTATTAATACCTTACACAGAAATTTGGAAATAAAATACTGAAATGTTTGAGCTAATTAGAAATACTTCTACTATAGAACTGATGAAGTTGCACTTTTACTGGAGTAATTTAAAGTGTGATGCTGGTTTTCACTGGCTAAATGTTTCTTTAGTCATATATGTCATTTGACAGAGCTGGCTGTAAATGAGAAATAGTCCACTTGAAATAGTTATTTCTTTAACAGGGGAAAGCTTGTACTTAGCAACTCACGAGCAATATGCTGGCCTGCTGTGCTTATACAGCTTTATTGCATAGTGGAAGAGAAAACCTRTATATTATCACAAAGCCACTATGTTTGATCTGTCTGGAACTTATTTAGCAAGTAAGAATGTTAATTTAGTGTATACTATCTAAGATAACTAGTTGTCTGGGGGGGTCAAGGTACTGACTTCAGAGGCATTTCTGAACAAAGATGTTGCAGTTGGTGGGTGGATGGCACTGGTCTCAGCTGTTGTATGAGCTTGCATAAATAGTATCATCTCCACTTTAATCTTTCGGGTGTTCAGAGGTAGTGTGCATATTTCTGTTTAACCCCTGGACACTTGCTGGCATGCATGACCCTTTAACAATTCCTGTCCCTCTGTCCATCCCTGGCACCTTGGCTCCAAACAGTCTGGGAGGATAGCCAGTAATTTTGGAGTTTTTTGTTAAGAACATCTCTTTAACAAAAAGTCTTTTCATTTCATCAGTGTACACTTTCTGTTGTGCTTGTTACAGTAGTGTGTGTACGGCAYATGTCTGAAGTACTACTTGCATCTCAACTGTGCAAAACTTACTCTCCTTTATGTGCATGGATCAGTTAAAAGATATTAAAACTGGTAGTGATGGTTACTGGACTTTGGCATCAGGAACAAAAGCTTTTTTTTTTTTAAATTTCAAAAAGCAGCAACAAAGGCTGGAGCCATGTGTTTTGTAGAGAAAGTTGGCTTTTAAGTTGTGTTTTTAGGATAAACATTTGATTTACCTTACTGTAAATTTTGAGAGTGAAAAAGCTAAACCTTCAGTCTTCATGGATCTGTCTCTCTAAAATTAACATGTCTTTTTCTCACCAATTTTTATATCACTTCAGAGACATAATTTTAATAGTTTTAAAAGTTATTTCTGAGGCTTGCAGATGTTGTGCTTTGGAGGGAAGTATCCAAGACCTTTCAAGCCTCAGAGCTTTCTGTGGATTCCTCCTAATTTTTTTGATGGGGAAACAAGGACAAGATGTAGTAGACAGTGTATTGCAGGTGTTGTTTTTGACAAAATTGTATCACTTTTGGTGCTATAAAGTTAATCATGATCAAATACCAACATGGTAAATGTAGCAAAAGCAAAGAAGGGGCGAAACAAACTTCAAAGTGACCTGAACTATTAGATAAATAGGGAAGATTCACTTTCCACTTATTTCTGAAACTAATATCTGTAAGGGCTTGTGCACAGGGAGAGAAAGTAAATGGCAAGGCTGGGAAATGGTTTGCAATAAGTTGGTTTCCATTTTGTGGTGATGATCACACAGGTGCCAGCTTTTATATTGCTTGAATACTTGAATTCTTTTGTAAGGATGGAGCCCTGATGATTCCAGAGATGGTTCATCCAAGGATCTATTTTCCTGAAAGTTTGACTTGTTCTAGTTCGTGTTGGAAGAAACTGAAGTAAGAGTCGTATTAAAATGCTGATAAAAAAACGAAGGACACTGTAGGTGCTATTGCATTATTGGACATCTTTTAGTTATATTATTCCCCCTTATTTTTTTTGTAGCAAACTTTGGCCTGTTCCATTCTAACGGCGTTGTTGAGCGAGTTCTCAAGTTCAAGTAAAACCAGCAACATTGGACTAAGCATGGAGTTCCATGGTAACTGTAAACGTATATTTCAGGTAAACTAGTTCTGTATTGATATATGCTAACTCTCTTTCTAAAATTGAAACATGAGAAGCAAAAGTACTTTGTTGGGCCAGGTGCAGTCAGGTATACTGCGTGCCTAAAAGCATTTAATAGGGCAAATACTGCAAATAATGCAGATACTGGCTGCTTCAGGAAAATTGATAATGTATTTTTAAAAAACTTGTATCAAAAAGGTGCAACCCGTTTGTGGCCATATTATGAATGTAGAGCTACAGATCTTTATGCGATTGGACTCTTTAATTCCTTGGCTACCAATTGCAAACAAAACGAATACTCTGTGGAACAATGATAGTCTTAAATATAGCTTTGGTTTAAAGCCAAGGAGAGCTATGTATGTATTTAAAAATATTATTGCAGATGGTGTAGTCTGGTTGTCTCAGATGTATTGTTTGGCCAGTCAGAAATGTTTTTGTGGAGGCATTGCTTTAAACTGACTGTTGTGGAACAACTTACCAACTTTTTTTCGTGCCAAAGACCAATCTTCTCTCCACCGCTTGTTAAAAACTTATTGGTTTTCTATCTTTTAATGGCTAGTATTTATGTGAGGATTTTTTTCATAGTCTTTGCAAACGTAATCAATTAATTTTGACAAAAGGGCAGCTTTTCACTGAAAATTTCAGAATATTTTCTGTATTTTAATGAAAAATAGGGTGAAACTGGAGATATTTTTTTTCTCTTTGGAAAAGTGTTTCTTGTTAATCAACATTTTAATTAATGACTGAGATACTCAATATATTGTGTTCGTCCTGACTGTAGGAGGACGATCTGCGGCAGATCTTCATGCTCACAGTAGAGGTACTTCAGGAATTCAGCAGACGTGAAAACCTCAATGCTCAGATGTCTTCAGTGTTTCAGCGTTATCTTGCACTAGCCAATCAGGTCTTAAGCTGGAACTTCCTTCCTCCAAATTATATCCTTTTCATGTCAGGCCCTTTGTTTCTATTGACTTGGGTCACTTCTACTGGGTGRGGAGTAAAGTCTTTGCAAGGAGAGGAAAACATAAAACTTACAAGCTTTATGTTTAGTCCTTGACTTATGTTTTCTTCCATTAGTGCTTTTTGTCCCCACCATGCTTGCTAAAAGATGCTTACATACAGAAGTTGCTGTTGCTCTTCATTAAAGTTTTAAAGTATTTTACATAAAAGAGAAAACAAACAGAGCAGCCCCCTGTTATGGGCYGATAGTCTGTCTGGTTGGTGCAGGGAACAGGAAATGTGTAATATGCTGCTTTAGTGTAGAGTCATATCGTGAAGAGTCTAAGCYCTGTTCAATTTTTATGCAGAGATCTGGTCTGTCCTACTTTTCTCCCTCCAAGAAGAGGAAGGGGCAGGCAAATGCCCCATCATGTAGGAATATGCATGTTCAACCAACTCCCCATAAAAGAGCATGGTATATACTAAAACATGTAATAGAGTCTCTTCAGTCTGAAAAAAGTATTTGGGAGCTGAGACAAGAAATGTCAAATCCTTTTTATGCAGGTGCCGTTGCTCCAATGTTGACATTTTTGTGATGTCTGCTGTTCTTGAGTCTAGGGAAAGGTGGAGTTGGAAAATAAAGGAGGAAATGGGAATCAGAAAGAAAAAGGGTCTTAGTGAAGAAGAAAAAAAGATACACAAATGTTCAGTGCAGAAAATGGGCTAGAAAAATATTGTAGAAACACTCAATCACATTCTGTATGTAATAGAGGTTTAAGACAGCATATCTGGTAAATCATTATAGTACCTGTTTTAATAGCCAGACTGTCTTTAAGAAGYTCAGCAAGCTTTCCAAGAGCCAAATTTTTAATCTGGTTTATAAACTTTTTTCTTAAAACCTTTGGAATTGCTACGAAGTTATACATACTGCAGGAATCTTGATGTTGCCTTCAAATCCACTGTGAAGGATTTTATTTGCTTGCCTGGTGTGACAGTCAGAAGGTGATATCTGTGTGTTTTTGTTTTCTTTGAGTCTGTTCATTATGCAGCAGGCAGCAAAAGTAAACTTACTTGAAACTCAATATTCCTTAATTCACATCTGTAAAGCACAATGCCAGTTATATTGGCTTTAAGAAAGGTTCCATGGATTAAAAGTAAATATCCCGCTTCTATTCGTCCCTGGAGTGATTTGGCAGGGGTTCAGAGAGTATTTAGTGCATGTGCCTATAAGATGGAGACTATAGTCAAATTATTGCACCTTATAAAAGTTTTTGGAAGTGGATTTGGAATTTAAAATAGGAAGGAAATGCTCTTATGTTGTGCAGTGGTGGTTCCCTCTGAATTTTAGTCTTCTTCTATACAAACCTCTGATGTAGTCCTAAATACAAGATCATAGAATGTTAAGGGATTGGAACCATCATCCAGTCCCAGCTCTGCTGCCATGAGCAGGGACACCTTCCACTAGACCAGGTTGCTCAGAGTCCCATCCAGCCTGGCCTTGAACACTTCCAGGGACGGAGCATCCACAGCTTCGCTGGGCAACCTGTTCCAGTGCCTCACCATCCTCACAGGAAGGAATTTCTTCATAATATCTGAATTTCCCCTCTTTCAGTTTGTGTTCATTACTCCTTGTCCTGTCACTACAGTTCTTGACAAACAATTCCTCTGGAGCTTCCCTGTAGGCCCCCTTCAGATACTGAAATGTTGCTACAAGGTCTCCACAACAAACCTTCTCTTCTGCAGGCTCAACAGCCTCAACTTTCTCAGCCTATCTTTGTAGGGGAGGTGCTCCAGTTCTCTTATCAACTATGTGGCTTCCTCTGGACTTGCTTCAACAGTTCCATGTCGTTCTTATGTTGGGGACACCAGAACTGGAGACAGTACTCCAGGTGGGGTCTCACAAGAGCAGAGTAAAGAGAGAAATCAGCTCCTTCAACCTTTTGGTGCAGCCCAGGAGGCAGCTGGCTTTCTGGGCCGTAAGTGCGCGTTGTTGGCTCATGTTGAGTTTTTCATCAATCATCACCCCAAGTCCTTCTCTGCAGGGATGCTCTCGATCACTTCTGACCTGTACGTGTGTCTGGGATCTTGTTGGAAAGTGAAGGCTGTAGTTCATGAGTTCTTTGTCCAATGCTAAGGTTTGCAGTGGTGGAGCAAGATGGATACATGCAACATGTGGAGCCTTGGGAGTTCCAGCTTTCCTTTATACATCTATATAATACGAAGTGGTTTAGTCTATAGGTGCTAGTAAATCAATGTTACTAGAAACAGGAAAGCAAGCTGTACTGCTGCTTAAAGTTAATAATATTTTCCGCTACTTGGCCTACTTTAGATACTACACCTGTTAAACAAGTTCTGGCCATTTCTGGAGATTGGATGGACCTTTAGTCTGAGCCACAGGTGATCTTACTGGATCCATTTCAGATATTTGCATAATTTCTCATTGACCTGATACCATCTCTTTGTTTTCTACCATTGGATGTTTCATTTTGCTGTAAGAATTACAGCACCAGCTTGTGTCTTCCTTCTTTATGTATCAACCCGTCCCAACAGAAGTTGGAATATCTTCAATCATCCTTGTGAAAAGTGGGTCTTAGCTGCCGAAGATTCAGTAACTGTTGGGGCTTACGGTGCCATGTTGATTGTATTGTGGCATAAATCTCTCTTCCTTAAGATGACCGGTTTAAAAGTAACTGTTGATTGCTAGCTGATGGGCAGTGAAACTTAACTTGGCTGTAGTTTCTAAATAGATAACTCATTACATAAAAATGTAAGAAATGGTGTGCTGATTGATTGGTTAGTATCCTTTTGGTATCCCCTTTCCAAATCTTGACAGTACATATGCTGAAGCAATGGGCATATATTTAATACTCAAAACATGAAGTAAAATGATCCATTGTATTCTCAGATGTATCTTTTTTCCTTTAGTTGGTATTTCTCCTGGAAAGATAGTATTGATTCTCAGTATTCTCTGCAGCATCACAGTAATCTGCAGTATGTTTTTGTAGGCTTGGACAGTCCTGCCACCAATTGTAACAGATGAGTTGTACTAAGTCTGTATTGTGTGTTGCTACCATGAAGGATGCATTCTGGAATAGCCACCTCGTTGGCTATAAAAAAAGAGACACTGGGACCTACCTAATTTCAAATTGGAACTCAGTATTTTTAAATTATCTTCGAATGTAGTGCCTGCAATAGGAAGGACATGGCACGGTGACCTAGGAGGCCTCCCTTCAGTCATGTGCAGTTTCTCCCATTTCATTTTCCAACAATCATCTATTGTTATTTTTATCTGCTACCTTGAGATATTAGTTTACCCGATGTTTGTGGATGCTTCAGAGAGAGCATCTTGGGGCATGTTGGCTTCTGTACAGTTTCTTTTTTCAGTGATGTTACAGTACTCTTAAATATTACTTACTCAGATGGAACTAGTTTTAACTGCATCTTTTCTTAAATAAATGTTTTGACTAATTAAGGAAGTGCAGGTGTTCAGTACTAAGAGGTACAGCCCTCTCCTTTACAAAAGTTCCTTCAAGAATCTCGCTTTTTAGTACATTGTGAGTACCCAAAGTCTTCAGTTAAGGAGCTGAATGCTGCTGGACTTTAATGCGCCTTGGCACAGATATACACGAACATGCATCCTGTGAAGTCAGGATGTAATTATAATTTCTATTATTTTACTTCCAGAGATGTTTCTCTYGTCTTCTTGACTTTGAGATTTATCTGTTCCTGGCAGCCATATTCTAGTGGGCTTTGGATGAACGTCCTCAAATGCAAAGGTTCTGAAACAGAGCATAAGATTTGTGTCCAGGTGTCTCCCATCTACAGAAAGGTGTCTATTATCTGTCATTAGGAGCTGTCATAGAAGTACTTATCCCGTATTCGTTAATGTATGGATTATAGTATGTGAATAAAGGGATACTTGACCTTTAGTTCTTGTTTTGGATTTGGTGCCTTTACTTGCTGGGAGGCAAGCTGGCAAATTTTCAAGTGAATGTAGAATAGGGGATTTAAAATGCAGGTTATGAAAACCTGGTGGTTTGCACTCTACTAATACACATCACTGCTGTTCCATTGGAATTATTGGTGCGATGGCAGCTGTATGAACTGACTGAAGCTTTTGTCTGATCTGAACATTTTTGTGTGTGTTCCTTGGCCAAGCAGTTAAAGGAAGAAAGCTCTTCATATCTCTGTTTTGAAAATATCTTTTAAACCTCAAGCCAGAATGAGACACCTGTCTTGGAGGTTCTGTGAACCATATCAGTCTGCAGACTTTCAAGATTTGAACTCAGTCCAACCCAGATTGATAGCATCTGTTGTGCATAATGGAAGTGCATGAAAAACACACAGAAGACTCAGGGTTGGTTTTGAGGAATGATTCAAGTTGGCATTGCTGCTGGAAAAGCATTCTGCCTTATCACCTCCCATGAGCATGATACTGAGCAGGGAACCACCTGGCTGAAAGTGTGGTGGTTTGTTGGTTTTTTTTTTAGCAGGTTGTGGCCCCAAGTTTAATTTGTTGCACAGCTGCAGAAATGATTCTACCTGTAGCAAGGAGTGACAACACAGATTTTTTCAGCAGCATGGCTGCTTTCCATAGGCCTTGTTAGCSGCCTGGAATTATCCTGAATTTACTGGAGCAGTCTGTCCTTATCTRAAAAATGAAGGGTTGGGGCAGTATCCTGTCTATTGTTTGGGATATAAAGGAAAATTCAGTGTAACTGAAATAGCTGTATTTAAGAAAGCGCAAAAGAGAGCTGTATTTTGCTTTTATCAAACTTACACTCTTAGGTGAAAACTGACCTGACTTTAAAATCCCTGATGTTTAGAAGTAATTTCTAGGGCACTCTGTGTATTCTTGTCAATCCTTTCTAGCAATTTTTTAAGACAAGGGCAAACCCAAGAAGACTGGCAGATCCCCTGAATTCAGTCGTAACTGCACTAAAGATATTTGTCTCGACATTGAACTTTTTAACAATTAGTCTTTCATCATTTCAGTTTTCCTGGATGAATTCTGAAATCAGTTTGCAATGTAAGAGCATCTTAAAGGCATTAATATCAGAAGAGGAAAAGAGGCCAGTAGTGATGCTTTTTATGAAGGGGAGCTCATGTTCTGCTCTCTTGCCCCAGTGGTTATAAGTTTCCAGTTTTGCCGTGATAGTCACAGCACTCTGGATGGCAGCCGGTACGTGGTGGAAAGGTGTGACTCCTAAACTGCATCTGTGTGGCAGCCACTTGTGCACAGGTGCTTTAAGTGCAAGTTAGGCTGGAAGTGATCAGCTTCCGTGCCATAACCTGCATAGCCATAGCAGCAGAATGTACCAGGAACTGCAGGATCCACTTGGGTGGTCATGAGCCTTGGAACTGGCATGGCTCTGGAATCGGACAGGTTTAAAATTAGCTTGGGTGTTCCTACACTTCCTACTCCTATTGCTGCAATCCGAGTCCAGTGTCTCCAACACAAAGTATTGTTTTGTTCTCGTGACACTTAAGAATACTTGTGTTTAATTATTAAATATTTAAGCATATGCTCCTTGTCCTGGTTGCTGGATGTATTTACTGGGAGTGTAAGGTATGAAAAGGTCTGTGAGGGATTTCTCTATAGGGGGCAGCAAGCCTCTGCAGCAGTTTTAGGCAGTTGCTCCTTAGACTTGTCCATGTGTTTGGCTCACTAACTAGAAACCCAGAGGARGTCTTAAAAATCCAAACAAGATCAGTATGTTAACATAACACTGTATGGCAGGTACCTTTCTAATGCAATTTTTTATTTGTAAGATGCAAGTCTAAGACTGGCACAAAGCTGTCCAGAAATATTTCAAACAACAAAGGTAAAGTGATTAAAATAACTTTTAACAAAGATATTTGGACCATGACACTCCAGGAGTTTTTCCTCCATTTCTGAGATGTTTTTCACTCCTATGGACAAACTTACAACTGGGGTTTGTTCTAGTAGAAGAAATCTCAGCTTCGATTTTTGAGTTCCAAACTTACTCATTTAGGAAAGAGACTGTGGGATCCATTCTCTGATACTGGAATTTGTTGATGTACTGAAGTAAAGCTTTGTAATCCCTCATGGCTACCTTAGGGCATAAAATCTTTTGATATTCGTCTTCACCTATCAGTCCCGTCCTGCGACAGAGGCTGAGAGTGGGAGGAAAACCACACATTTGTTTGTCTTTTATTTTCTTTATTTTAATATGTTGCTCCAAGAAGCACATGAAACCTCAAACTCCTTTTCCTAAATTAGTTTTAAAATTACAAAATTTATAACTTTAGAAAGACTACTCTTATTTCTCCAGCTCATGAAACAAAACCAAGCATAGAGCTAATGTCTACATGCATAAATTGATTCAAAGATAAAAGATCTCTTTAAACAGTATAGTCTTCTCCCTCTCCAGGCACAAATAGTGAGCATATGAGCCTTATCATACATGAAAGCATCTAATTATGTTCTTATGCTTTTTAATAGAGCTTTGTTCACATTATTGAATAATCTGTTTTGATTCATGTGGAAGATTCTAGTCTCTGAAGAAATCAGTGTCCTAAGTCTTGCAAAATGGGTGAAACACTGACATGCTTGTGGTAGCTGTTTGTTAGCCTGGATTTCCATGTCATTCAGAATGAATCGTATTGAGCTAATCATTCCCTAATAGACCTGGGAATGTTAAAAACGTTTGTATTATTACCAGAAGTGGTTTACAATTGTTTTTCATTTTAGAAAAAAACCAAAAAACCTCTCAAACTCTCCAGAATGTCATAGTAGACTAATTATGCTTATCATAACTCTATGTCATAAGTCTAAATCATAAGTCTAAGCTTGAGTGCTTAGAAAAAAAATGTTGTGCTAGTTCTGTACTTTTTGTTTCTTCGTAAGTATTGAGAAGTAAGTTAATTTTTGATGATGAAGACTGCATTTGTCCTGTGTATACCCATGTACTAGCTAATTTAGTGCCATTTTTTTCAGGTTTGGCATAACCAGACTGCTGCTAATAAGGCCGAACCAGAGCACAATATAAGCTGGGGTATTTCTTGGCAGTAAGCGTCTCCACAGCCAGTTTCTTCTAATGCTTGCATACATTTAGTACGTGATGGAAATTGGGTGCAAGAACTCCATGGTAGGTGGAGTTGTAATTTGTAATGTTCAGTGAACAGATATTTTACCAACAAATCTCCTATTGTCAGATGTGTCATCAGTCCATTAGCGTGAGAAACAGGACTAAAAATAACAGGATAGGGCTGCTAAATAGTSAGTCTTGTTAAAATAGTGACAGCAAACTAGCCCTTCTTTCATTCCACGTGAAAAGTGTTTTGTAGCTGGTCGCCTCTCTAGACTCAACCTAGTGAAGAGTAAATTTATTTTCAGAGGTTGATAATGTATTTGTGATCATCTTCTGATAATATTTCCAAGCCAGTTACTTATTGGAGAGTCACAGCAAAGGACATTCTTGTCAGTAAACAGTTTCAAAATACCATTTTGACTAAAACATTCTAAATGGAAAGGAAAAAAAGATAGCTTAATTTGCCAGATAAAATTAGTTTTAATTTACAATATTACTCCTGATAAAGGATGTTTGCATGTGATAGTTTCATGCATCTTTTTTTTTTTCAGTGGGTAGAACCAAAGCGTATTTGATCACTTAAATTACATCTGTATTTCAGAGGGAAGTAAAATAGAAAATTCTTGTGATTTTTAGTTTTTCCTAAATATGAAATAATGCAGATATGGTATAGTTCAACATACATTGATAATTTTGAAAATTGTGAAACTGGTTGTGCTTTGCACTAATGTGAAATTCCCTATCTTATGCAGTATAACAGGCTGACAACAGTTCTGGACACATACCACCAGTGAAAGTCCACTTGGTACTGTGCTGTGGAAAAAGTCCCTTTTTTGGATTGTGGGTTTGCACAGTGTTGTTAGGAATTTTGTTTTGTGGCAGAACTCAGAAGTATAAATAAACTAAAATTGTGCTTCCTGCTTTGTGTCACAATTTTCATTTTAAACTAGATGCTTGCTTTAAATATTGTTCCCTTAAACAAAACCCATCAAAAGTTAAGGGGTCTACTTTTTTGAATGATACCATGATAAAATTTATTTTCTTCTAGACATAGAAATAGTTTTTTATAATACCGGATTACTTAGAATACGAAAGGTAATGCAGTTCATTACCAGTCAGTAAATTACATGCAGCTGAACATGCTGTACTTACTCTGACGATCGGGTTAGAAGGGGATCAAAGAGGATAATGTAGGGTTTAACAAAGACAAATAAAACGTAAGTTGCTAAGTTAAAGCAGTTTTACTACTACTTGGATTGGGTAGTGTGACAAAGGGAAATACTTACAAAAATTTTTGATAAAAACTCTTGTGTGATTCAGACTGACAAAGAATTGAACCTGCTTGTTTAAATGTTTTTGCTCATGTCTGTTTTTTCTGTACTAGAACATTTCCAGAATTTTGTAGGTTAAGTTATGCCAAAATACATGGTGAGAGCTGAAGTAAGTGCAGCAAAATCGTATCTTTACAGCGTGCACATTTTCACATGTGTCCCTTACAAGCATGTTTAATATGACAATGCCTTGTGCTGTCTTATGCTTTTGTTCTTCTCAGTGTGATTAGAAAATGTAGATTATTACAGGGCTAACATATCTGCATTCTGTGACACATATTTGGCTATTTAGAAAAATGGGATATAGATTTCAATGAGCTATCTTTAGCTATGGTAAGGCCTTTTTAAAAGCTGCCAGGAAAATTTTTTAGAAAATGATTTCCTATTTTGCATAAATTTTAACACCTGTTAATTGCGGTTGCTTTTTTCCCTTCTCGCTGTGTCACATTAGACACCCTGGTTATCAAAGTGATCGTATCGCTATGGTATGTCTCATAATTATGATCAAACTGTTATCTAACATTCCTGGAGCATTCTTTTTTTCAATACTTAATACCTTTTATTCCTTGGCCTCATGCATGAATTATGCTGTGTATGTGAAGAGGCTTAAAGTTTGTTTCCATTACATTCTTTCTGAATGGATCCTGTTGTATCTAGGATTTTTTTAAAGCCAAGTAGGAATGTTATTGTTGACCTTGACACCAGATAACTGGGCAGACATTATATAGCTATGTTTGAATCCTCACAAAATGTGATGCTAAAGCCAACAGAATCCTGGCGTGAGACCCTCCTGGACAGCAGAGTTATGGAGCTTTTCTTTACAGTAAGTTTCTTTCTTCGACTTTCATAGTCCAGACCACAGGGAAAGCAGCTCCTTCCTGTTCTAAAACTGTATTGTCGGACTCTTCCTTTTGCATCAGGTAGGACTGATTCTGTTCAGCTTGCTTATCAAAGCAGACAGAAGTATTGTCTTTTTCCTAGGTTACTGAATATGTATTTTGCTTATTAATTGCTTTAAATTGATGACCATTAGCAAAAGAAAAAGGTGTATAGTTATCTAAACTTTTATATGTTTGATACTTCTGGACAAGTACTCATCAGACAAAAGCAAGCATGCTGAGCAGTAGTAGAGTGTATCTTTCAAATAAGGTGTAACGTCTCTCAGAAAAGATCAAACGAGCAGTATGTGTTCGCTGACATTAAAACATTTGCTCAACAGAACAGCTGAAAACAAGTAATACAGTTGTAGTTTTCTAGCTAGTTTCAGCGTACAGAATTCTGCATCTCTTTCCTCAGCAAAAAGGAAATCCAGACAAGTCAAAACAGAATAAGTTAGGAGGGATGAGGAAGAGGTAATGTTGGGAGAGGGGAATGCAATACTCAATTTCTGTAACTTAAAAACCCCACAGTATAAAAATGGATAAAACTAGTGTCATTTTCTTTTTACTACTGTTGAGAGAAGTTTGTAGTCATTGCTCAGCTAGGCGTTACTGCAGCAGCAACATATATTGGCTTATAAATTCATTTGCTATGCASTTTGACTTAGGTTACATCTCCTGGGACTCGAGAATTCAGCGTTCTCAGGCTTTTTTTCATTTTTGCAAAGCAGAGAAATAATGTGCTTGAAACTTGGACAAAGTTGTTATTAGACAATGTAAATGTAACACTCCAGTGCTGCTTGACAGTATGTGTTTGGATATATGTCCTTACTTACTAGGATTTTTGGCTTTTTTTTTTTTTTTTTACTGCAAGTTTATCCAGCAGTTTTGAAAAGGTGAAAAAAATCACTGGCAGAACTCTTAGCAGCTACACACAATCTGAACAGCTGTCTAGACTATCCAGACAGTTGCTACTGTCAGCTGTGAACCTCCACATGCAAATAACTTTTTGGCTTACATGTTAACCCTTCCTCGTTTAATAGTATGAGGTTGTCAGAGATGGATATCTGTTTCCTTGATTGGTTTACAATTACTTATTTGTGATAAGTAAAATACTTTTAATAATACATTTGCATTTTACTCAATAGTGAGCAAGTCTTGCCCGTATTTGATTATTTTTGAATGAATACTAGCCAGGGCAGTATGCTGTCAGTTTTGGTTTTAGATTCCTGATTTGCAGTGGTTGAGGCTTGCAGTAGTAGTTTGCTGTTTGAAGTAATGTAAGTGAATGGCAGTAATTTTTATTCATTTATCTGATCTGAGAAATTTTAATAAGCTTGCAAAAGTTGGCAGGATTGCTGTGTTAGGGCAAGAGCCTTAATTTCTAATCTCAGCCTCATGTGGGACGTATATTAGGAGGGTTATGTCTGTTGCAGGGTTTGTTTCTCCTGCTAGTTTGATCTTTCAGGGATTAACTGTGCAGCTAATCCAACTAGTTATGAGTTGGGTGAACTTGCAGCTATAATGCCACAGAGAAATGATTGCTGTTTTAACTGTACTTTTAGGTATAATATTGCTCAAATAATTCAGCTGAATTTTGCTTCTGTGTGAAAAAGCTACTCTATATTTGTTTGTTTATTTATTCAGTAAATCTTATGTGAAAAAACAGGAGGCATGAGCCTAAGAAAATTCTTTAAATCCATACTTGTCTTGATTAAAATAAGTATGTGAGAATATGTTTACTGAAGTAGTAAGATTAGAATCTAGAAAGTCTTAACAACAGAAATAATGACATAACGGTTTGCAGAAATGCAGGARGATTACTGTTGGCCTTGTATAATATAAGGGTGTTGCCAAGGAAGTGATGCATTCATTTTTATATATGTCTTCARTGTTTACCTCTGCTAAAGAAGCATCTATATAATCTTGATTGAACTTGTTGACTAACTTTAGCAAGACTCTATAGCCTAGGCATAGTTAGCATAATAGAGATGACTGTCATTATTGCTGTTTTTAGAAGGAGCAGCATGTCTGACTGGCTGGCATCTGTTTCTCTCTTTAAAACGTAACATTCAATAGACAGTTCAATTTTCAACATGTAGGTGAGCCTTAACTAAATGTTAGTTTCAGTGAGTTAATTCAAGGCTTGTGACTGCGTGAGCTGAGTCCCAATCTAGATGTTTGCCATGGTTTAGGGAGTTGTAGAAACCCTTGTATTTCAGACTGAATGGAAGTTATAGTAAGCTTTTTTTGGTGTGTGCTCTTTTGGATTGAGAGCCATGTGACTGTTGTAAGAACACCCTGTTTTCATGTATTATTAACTACCTCACTTCTTGAAAGGTACATCGAAAAATCAGAGAAGATACAGATATGGCCCAAGATTCATTGCAGTGCCTGGCACAGCTGGCGTCTTTGCACGGGCCAGTCTTTCCTGATGAAGGTTCGCAAGTTGATTACCTGGCACACTTCATTGAGGGATTACTGAACACTATCAATGGGTATGTATGCCTGCTCTCTAAATTTAGATGGCATCTTTTTAGTTTGGACTGTAGCATATCTGTGTGGAGAGGTGGTATGGCTTGCTTATTTCTGTGTATAATTGGTGCATATTGTTGGACTGCTTAAATTGAGAAAAGGCAGTTTAAAGTAACTGGTGCTTGCTATGAAACAGATTTACTGATTGAAAATGTATCAACAAAACCAATTTCCTTTTAGCATTTTTCTTAGTGGCAAAAACCTGTTATTTCTATCTGTAGAATTGAAATAGAAGACTCCGAAGCAGTTGGAATTTCCAGTATTATCAGCAACCTGATAACTGTATTTCCTCGCAATATTTTAACGGCCATTCCGAATGAACTTTTCTCTTCATTTGTTAACTGCCTTGCACACCTCACCTGTTCTTTTGGAAGAAGTGCTGCCTTGGAAGAAGTGGTAAGTAGTTGTCCGCAAATAGTGGGTAGTCTTTTTCGCTTCTGTCTGTTTGTGATAAGCTGAAGTGACATGAGAATTTGGCTATTTTGTTAATAACTGTTGTAAATTCAGTGGTTTTTTCCTAGATATTTCTAAAATCACGTATGAGAGGATTTTCTTTTTATTTCACACAATGTAATGAACATAATTACAGACTGTGTGCATCTTTCACACTTTTTGATTTAAAGCTCGTCTTAATCTTTTAATTTTAAATTATAGAATTCTTTTAAAAATATGAAAGTCTTTAAATGTTGCTGACTTGCTGTTGTAGGACTCCTGTAAAAACTGTTGTAGATAAAAAATCTTAAATGACTACATGAACATACGGACAGACTGAAACTTAACTGCTGTCAAGGGTTCTGAGTCAGGAGTTTCTGTTTTAAGTGAATGTCATTAATATCTGTTGTTAGCACCATATTCTAAGCTGTTCAGATCATCCCCTCATGGCTGACACAGTTCAAATGGTAATTGTGTGCACAAATCTAGTACAGGAATTAAGCAGATTTTTTTTCTGTTTACTTCTCTCAAACTTCGGTTGTAACATTAAAGAGCAAGTGGGATAGTCCAAGTCTTCTGTCCTAAAAATTGCATTAGAAAAAAGGACTACTAAGTAGATGTAGTATAAGGGAAAAAAAACTGTAAGAAATTAAGGTGAATAATGTTGCACTTAGGCTATTTATGTGCAATAGTTATAGATTTAAAATGTGACTATCAAGATACTAACCAATATTTCCCCATTATCATGAGAAAATATGATTTTTTTTGCCAGTTTGTTGTAGTGACAGAGTTTAACTTCCTGAGTTTGAAAATAATTACAGAAGTACTTAGTTACAAAGCTGATGGATGTGTTTCTTTACCGGAGAGCACAGGTGTATTAATTAGCATTCATTGCAGAATATTAGATCGTGTCTTCACTGCAAGGTTGAAATGTACTATATTTGGCTCAGTTTAAAATTTTAATTTTTTTCATGTCTTAATAAAAAATTAGTGTTTAAATTTAGAATCTAAAATACAGCTACTTTCCAAATCTTATTGGTCAAAATTTGCTGTGCTTTTGAGATTTTCTAGTAGAATATTGAACATATATTCTGGTGCTCACCAATACATTATAGAAATGCTCCTGAAGCCTTTATAAGATTCAGCAAAACCATAGGCAGCTATCATTTAAATTCAGGGGACTAAAGGGGTGTTGTTTCCTCAGTTAAGGTCTTGTTACTTGAGAGCTAGAATATGCAATCGTATTTAATGATATCAGTGCTCAACATAATGCCATTCAAAACACTTAATCTCTCAGCAAAAGCTTACAGTAGCTTGTACCACTGTCTGGTACAAAATTTATTTTGGAGATGACTAGCTAGTTATGCCTAGTAAACTGAGGCTGCTACACTTACTTAATCCCATAGTTTTTGCTGAAGAAACTCCTGTCAATATTAAATGTTCTCAGATTAAGCAACATCAGAAAGAGAGAATACAAGATTTTTTTTTTTTTTTGGAAAAATTTTCTCACTGTCCTTGACTCTTTAAATCATCCTGTGGAAAGAGAAATATTATGCTTGCACCCCTTCTGTTCTGTTATCGCTCTTACAGGTGTCTCAACTTCAAGCTGTTTCTCTGATTTTCAGGATGATACAGAATTCTGTGGTGATGTGCCTTCAAAAAAATAATGCTTATACCATAACAGTGTGCCAACAAGGAGGCATACTACTGAGACTTTCAAGTTATTGCTAACTTAACGCAGATGGTGCAATGATACTGTGTGCTGTGCCTGTAGAAGTACTACTTTGCATCCCTGAAAGCAATCTTCTGGCTTAGGAATGTCCCAGCCATGGCTAATGTGTTCCCCAAGTTTCTTTCAGAATGCATGCAGAGACACTTTCTGTGATCTTATGCGCTGTCTGTAATTAAGAGCTTTCTGATAGATAAAATACCATGTGTGTTGGGSTCAGTAGAATCCTCAGGTAATATTCCTGGAACTTTTCGGAAATATGGAGTGCAGCAGAATGCAGGCGGRCGTACTTCGTACACTTTGCTGGTTGGTAAAGCTGTTTTCCCCATATTTCTGCCACTTCATATGCCAGCAGAACATACCATGTGAACACGGCAGAAACCCCATTAGGCACAAGGAATTTAGTTAGCTGAAATGCTGCTATTAAAACTATCGAAATATGGAGGTCCTGAATCGAAATATGCAAACCACTTCAAAGCATCTAATATTGATTTTCAACCAAGGGGGAAAAACCCACAACCCAAACATCATGTTTGAATGCTGTTTCAGATTTACCTGCATTTTGGGATTGGGGAGGTCAGCTGAAGGAAGTTGAAACATTTGCCTGAACAGCTGCGCTGGTGGAGGGAGGGCAATAACCTTCAGCAATGCCGAGAGTTAGTTTGTGGTGCAAGCTGGACCAGTAATCTCTTTCTTTAATGGCATTGGGTGTGAGAGAAGATGCTCTTCCACAGCTATGCTCTGCCTTGCTCGGAATKTAATGCTTATGAAGAAGTAGAAATKAGATAGTCCACCTGAATTAGTGAAGAGTATGAACAGGATATTGGATGAAAATAGAAATTACATCAAAGGCTTCTTTTTCTCAAAACAAATCTTAATGCACTGTTCGTGTTTCATGATATTTTTAAAAATATTAAGCATCTTTGCTTTACCTTTACTGGTTTTATCCTGCCTCTCCTGAAGTTCTGAGTTCTGATCCGTCAGATGCATGTTTCGGCTCCCAGTCTACAGCATGACACTTTGCCTGTATGACATCTTTGATAGCTCAGCTGTAGCTAACTTAAAATAAGGATTGGCATTTTTTTAGTAAGGTTTCTTTGGGACCAGATTGGTTCAATATGGATAAAATCTTTCTGCTATTTGGGCATGTATTTTATAGAGGCACTTATTGGTCCTAGATTGCTTATGAGAATACCTCTAAGCATTAAAATAATTTTTCTTCATGGCATTAACTTCTTTATAACCTTTTCAAAGAAATGAATTGGATATATTTGAAGGTATTTTGTTGTTTATAAAGACATGTCTGTTTATTTGCTTATGCTCTCAATTAGTATAAATTATTTAAAGTCATATGTAAGTTATAAATGTAAATATATTACATACATGTCAAAATACTTCAGGATTGAATGACTGTCTATAAGTTCATATGTCCTTTAGCCAAGTTTTAAAAAGACATGTTGTGGTGTCCTTCCTAAATTTATGTCTTATGTTAGTGTTGAATACAATTTTGCCTCTCTCCTTGTCATCTTCAGCTTTTGTTTTCACAATTGCATCAGTATGACCCATATTTTAATTTCTGGAAATACGTCAACTTTGCAGTTACAAAATGATGCTGTGAAGCTATCTTGAAATAATTCCAGTGTGATACCAGTTTTTTCTCTTAATCAGTCATCCAGCCGGTGTTTTCTTTTCCTTGCCTGTTCATCCAACCATGTTTGTAACTTCACTGGAAGTCAGGAATTCTTGTGTCTGGAGTATGATTAAGGCCTTAATATCTCTTTATTTCATCATTGAACCATTTTGCTAAACTCTGCTATCTCAGAGTAACTTCTGTGAGCCATCCTGTTGGTTAAAACTTGAGAAGACTTCCTCTAAGAAGTTTAACATCTTAGCAGCCTGTTTATCTGTACAGTCACACTGAAGTTATTTCAAGTTGGGTATATTGACAAACTTTCGATTTTTGCATCAAAACAAAAAGTTGACAGTTACATTAAAAATACTTTAAGCAAGAAACGGCCTCTTTGCTGTTTGGATTGTTTAGTTTGCCTGCAACTGAGGACCTTGTTTTTCAGATAAGTTATTTCCTCTTGCAACTTATGTACTACATAGAAGCACATGAATAATTAGAAACAAGAAGCATCAGTTAAAATGCACTAAGTAATTGGAGCTGCAGGCTTATTCTATGCAAAATTACATTGAGTTTTTGTTTGCTTGTAGAATGAGAAGTTGTGATTTGTCATCAAAACTGGCTCCCTGTAATAAGGTTTCTTGAACACTTGCAATCTTGCAGTGATTTTTCTCTGAAACAGAGAATCGTTACCTTTGTAATCTCTTTGTTTCAGAAATAGTGAAGTACATATAAATCTATATGCAACGTCAGATGAAGAGAAATAGCTAAACACATTGACAAGTTTTTAAAGCCTAGCCGGCATGAAAGTTGCAGTGACATTTTTGATGCATTGCTTCAGTTTATTCTGATATTTTCTTGGCTATTCTTAGATGGATTTTGTGACTGATTTTTTTTTTGTTTGTTTGTTTCAACAGCAGAAGAACATCTGTAAAATAATAATGCATATAATTATGTTCCTCTGGTTTAGTTTAGGAATAATATTTTTGATTTGTTTCATCTCTTACAGCTTGACAAAGATGACATGGTATATATGGAGGCATATGATAAGTTGCTGGAATCTTGGCTTACTTTGGTCCAAGATGACAAACATTTCCATAAAGGTTTCTTTACCCAACATGCTGTTCAAGTCTTTAATTCCTACATTCAGTGCCATCTAGCTGCTCCTGAGGGCACAAGGAATTTGGTAAGCCCTCATTGTAGTAGTTTTTGATGATAGCATATTGTAACTAGCCTGTGTCTTTTTGTGTATGTATATTATGTAGCTCAAGGCAGTAGTATAGAATTGCCATTTGTGACTTTGGAAATGAAAAAAATTGAAAATAAAAAAAAAATGAAAAAAATTGCTGAATTTGTTCCTCAATTGTCATTTCCCTGTCTCTCTCATTCTGAAGAGGAAATAAAGGAATGCAAACTTAGAAATCACTTAAAAAAATACAAAAAAGTAAACCTGTAACTCAATGTGYATCTTGTTCTTCCCACAGATACAGTGACTAAACTTTTGACCATCCTTGTAGATTAGAGATCTAGTTAAAATCCTCAGTGAAATGGAGGCCTTTTTTATGGTAGTTGCCTCCCATACACTATCTTCAAAATACAATTGACATGCATAAATATCTGAAAAAATGTAGACTGACTGTGCTCAAAGTAGAAGAAACTTGCAATATCATGTGGTCCTTTTGAATAAAATAAATTCCCAATTGAGTTTTTGAACAGTTGACTGTCTAGGGAAAACCTAAAAGTATGTCAAGTATCTCTTGAGCCATTGAGAAAGCAAGCAGATTAGTCTACTTGCCAGGAATCTGGATCTTACTAACATAGRTTCTTATACAGAAAGTTGGATGTAGGTTTTGAATGAATTAGTTATTGCATAGATTCAATTCAATAACTGTATGAAATCTCTCTCTAATTTCATGCTGTGCAAAGATCTCAGAGATACCTCATTTGGAAAAGCAGCATGTAAAACTTAATTCTGCTATCTCAATATGTAACAGATGGTAATAACAGTGCCAAAACCGAGGGAAATATTTCACAAGAGAACTTCGAATTCATATCGGGCGGTCTTGACATAACTTGTATACACAGGTTAATTCATGTCATTCTGTGAGATAAGTCATTTATCCCATGGGTAACCTTTAAAAGCCACAGCTGGCATTTTAGAATGCTTCTTGTTCAATATCAAAGCAGTAACAGGAACTTTCAGTCTCTGCTTTGAGAGCAGAGGCTCACCCTTCAGTTAACAGCTGCAACTTTGAAGTTACCAAAAGAGAATGATTTGCTGGGTTACATAAAGGAAAGATGGGTTAAAAGCACTTYGCATAAGAAGTTGTGTATGGATTCAGTTTTCCAGGCCTCTATAGAAACAAAGCAGACTGAGAGCTTTCTCAATCTCATGTATTTTRCTTTGTTACTTGAGTAAATTTTATGGTTATTTAAGAGATAAGAAAGAAACCCTTTTAATATTCACACTTAGTTTCTGCATGTCATGGTTCATCTCTTCAAGGAATAAGATCTGATTAAAATTTAAATAGTTTAATAAGGCAACCAAGATAAGCTTTGAGAAATTGAACAGTGCAACTCCTGCATCAGCAAGAAATAAAACTGAGATGATAATGGTTGTTAGTCTGCTGTTTTTCCTGAGGTTATAGCATTTACTTTTAAGGTCCTTTTTTTTTATAGTACTTTTTAAACTACTATTTCCCCTCAAACAGTAGGTTATGGAAAATCTTTAATGAAAGAGCTAATGTTCATTTCATCATGAAAAATACCGCCTATTGCGTGATTTATGTAAGATCTCAGACTACTAAGAACCATTAGAAATGTTAGCAAATTAACTGAATGTGGCATTTTGCTAATAAGTTTGTGAAATGCTCATTTTGAAACAATATGAACCCATGTTGACTCTGTTTAACTCTTCTRTGTCTAATTTAGTACAAGTCTGTTGTTCATACATGCAAATTACCTTGAAAGAGCGAGCCAAAATAATGCAGAAAATTGTGGTGATAATAAATTTAACAAGTATGACTCTAACTGGTTGCTTCTAATTTTGTTGAAAAAACCCAAGACTGCCAATGGTGTGGCCTCTAGGGAAGAAGAAGAAATAAGTGAGCTGCAGGAAGATGACAGAGACCAGTTCTGTGACCAGTTGGCCAGCGTAGGCATGCTGGGGAGGATTGCTGCAGAACACTGTATACCTCTTCTCACAAGGTAAGTACAAAAAAAAAATGGTCATGAATGCAAATCAATAAAGCTGTCACATACGAAAAGCCTGAGTTTGCCAAAACAATTTTAAAACAGTGAAGCTACTTTCTTGTTATTTGTCCACAGTTTGTTAGAAGACCGAGTGACAAGGCTCCATGGACAATTGCAAAGACATCAGCAGCAGTTACTTGCCTCACCAGCATCAGGCTCAATTGACAATAAAGTGCTTGATGACCTGTATGAGGATATTCATTGGCTTATTTTAGTCACAGGTTAGTGAACAGCTTTAAATAGTACTTATTCTGGTCTTATTGCAGCTGGAACACCTCAGGAAAAAAAAAAATCCCTGTGTATCAACTACTCTGGATAGACTGTGCGTTTTATTTCTTATGATGATTTCATCTTACACACACTACTTGCAAAGTCCTTGTCTTACTATCATCTGCCTTGAGTATCAGGAACCTTATCTCTAAAAGATTACCTCATTTCAAGATTTCATCAATGTCTGTTGGAAATTCCCACTACTAATTTTGTTTTAGATTTTTTTGAGCTGTGTTATCAGTCAACCTATTCAAGAAATTAGTCTGTTCATGATGTCAGTGGTGTTGTCTGGGTGCACATGACTTTATAAGGGAACCAACATGAGATCAGGGAAATGGTGGTACTTGGTGACAGAGAATTAAGGAAGTTCTAGAATTTCTCAGTGCTGATGCCATGCCCTGCCATTTTTTTATGTTTCAGGGAACTTGAATTTAGAACTTTTTGGGGTTTGATTTCTAGATGGAAATATTTTACTTAAGTTTGTGAAACATAATAACAGCTAAGACAGTCTGTTAGTTCTTTGCTAGGAAAAATGTATAATATATGAAATATTTTGTGGGACTTCTTTGAAGATCTGATGTTTTAGTCACTCTCAGATGTTGACATGAATGTGTTTATAATATTTTTGTAACACTGTGGGACGGAATTTATAGCTCACAGATGGTTATGAGATCAGATATTGAAAACTACAACTAAAGCTGGAATTAATATTATCTAGATACCAGAGTATTGTATGAAAAACCGGTCTTCACCTGATTTGCAGTTGCTATGCAAGGAAAACTATATTATAGCACGTGTACTTGAGGTCTGAAAGCTCTGACAGATTTGAAATGTTAGCAAAACAGAAGTCCCAAATAAGATGGACTCAGTGGGGAAGCTGTAAAACCAAAGCTTTTTTACCACATAGGAGAAGAAGAAAAAAATGACAACAAAATGTGATTTTGTCCCTCCCCCAAGTAGTTGAATTGACTGAAGCACTTTTACATGAACCAAAACTTGTGTCTTCTTTTTATTGGTTTTTTAATTGGTGGTTTCTTTTTCCAGTCTTGGTTTCTTGTCACTTTAGGTTTTTCTCTACTTGAAGAAAATGGCTTTAAGGATTCTAATGTTAACTTGTATGTATTTAAGCAATGTTAGTCAGGGTTTGTACAAACATTTGATTCTGGTGTGATGTATGCAGTTAAGCCTATGGATTCTCTAATCAGAAAGCCATAAATTAACCTAGGGTAGAAAGTTGTGATCACTCTTTCTTTTTTAATGTAAGGCTACCTCTTGGCTAATGATACTCAGGGAGAGACTCCGCTAATACCTCCAGAAGTAATGGAATATTCCATTAAACATTCAGCTGAGGTTGACATCAATACAACACTTCAGATTCTGGGATCTCCAGGAGAAAAGGCCTCTTCCATCCCAGGGTACAACAGAACTGATTCTGTAATTAGGTAAGGATGCATCTTGTACTATTAAGTGTGTTAAATGCTTTTCCAGAGAAAGAAAAAAAGCAAAACGAGAATGTGAATGGACTTCTGTGAATGTGAAAAGTAAACAGTATGTAAACACTGAATGTTGAAAAAGGAAAGATTGACCTAATAGTCTTAACAGAGGACATGAGCCAAAGTTTTGGAAATAAACAGAAATTTTTTTTACATTTCTACTGAAAACCCATCTTTGATCTGTAAAGTTGACAGATCAAAATCTTTAGATAATATATACTCTAAAATTCATTCAGCACATGTACAGCTTAAGCAAATGCTTTCCAGAGCATCAGTGAACTTCTCTGCTTTGAACAAGAGTTACTGCCCAAGCTTGGCAGTAGCAGCAAAATTGATCCTCAAGACGTGAGGAATTGTTGTCAGTTATGTACACACATCACTGTCAGCCTATAAAAGAAGCAGGAGAGATTTCTCTTCTCTTTTTRCAAGAAGGCTGATGTGCACAAAGGTTTGCTTGATTTGAATCCTCACACTTCAGAAGATTGCATTCCACTCACAGTTGACGTGGAAGAGTCTTCAGCCAAGATTAGTTGTTGCACACTTAAAAGTTGTCTTCTGGGAAGAAGGTAGAAAAAATGGGTCTTCTTTAGCAATGGTGTATGTGCCTAAAGTTTAGAAGCTTGAATACTGCTCACTGATACTATTGGCCACCAAAGTATCAAGAAGTGGCCACCAAACAGGATTTCTTGATGCGATGTCTCAGAGGTGGTGGGAATAAAACCAGATCTAAATAAAGAGAGATTTGAGGCCCTCTGGCAATAGCTCTGAAATGTCTTCAAGAAATAGGCTACTGCCAACTTCTAAATTTTGTGTGCACTATCACATTCTTACAGAATTTAATTGATATACTGCAAAAGCTAGTATTTTGCATAGTTTTATGGACTGATTGTATTAATGCAGTCATCTGGTGATTTACTGTTTCAGACTATTTCTCTGTAGTAATGAACAAGAGAGAAATAGCTGGTCGTTTCTGTGTTTGTTTTTTAGTATGTGTCACACTGCACAATCACAACCCATTTGGTCACTAAACTTTACGATGCAAGGAAGGGAGAAGCAGTTTTTCAAAAAAGCTTTTCAGGCACTCCCGTTTGTCCATTTGTCACAAAGTTTGTGAGGATTCTTTGTTGCAGTAATTTTGATGTCAGAGATCACCTTATCTTTTAAAGCATAATTCTTACTTTTTGGAAGATATTTGCCAGTCTATCGTCTCTCTCTCTCTCTCTCTCTCCTTGCATTTCAAAAGCAATAAATGCAGGTGCTTTTTATTTGGTTAGAGTTGAACTGCTTTGTGTTACTCTGATCCTTCTGTCATGTATTGTGAAAAATGAAAGTGTTTTTGGTAGTTGCATTGCTTTTCCGAAAACCACTCTAAGCATCCTCATTGTATTTTAAATCTGCAGGTTGTTATCTGCTATTTTAAGAGTGTCAGAAGTAGAATCTAGAGCAATAAGGGCAAATCTCACACACCTCCTGAGCCCCCAGATGGGCAAAGATATTGTATGGTTTCTCAAGCGCTGGGCAAAGACTTACCTCCTAGTAGATGAAAAGTTGTATGATCAGGTAAGGATATAACTTTTACAAATTAATTGGTGAGTATTAGCAATAATATTATCATGTGAATGTAGCTGTTAGTGTAGCTATTTAAAAGTGCAATGCTAAGTTTTTTTTAATGTTAAATGAGTTGTGGTTTATTTTGGAATTTGTTTGAAAGTTGATGTTTTCTTCCATTTGCTGATTAGAAGTATAAGTTGTTAGGGGACTCTTCTTGCACATTTTCCTGCAAATGTGATTTTTGTTGGTAGCCATTGCCATATCAGAATAACATAATGCTCCTGGGCTGCATAGTGGGTAGAACTCACTGACTGCAGTGATTTTATAAACTACTTCTGACTATCCATCAGATCTTACATTTCGTCTCTAAAGCAGTGGTTGCCCCTGGTGGATGATTTAGTGGGTAATCTGGTCATGATTCTGAGTTAGATATCTAACGCCATCACAAAGGTAGTATACATTAGCTAATGTCATGCTACTCTCCTTGTTCTCATTGTATATATCATGGTTTCAACATGTGTTCATTGTAAAGGGCAACTTCTTACTGTGTTTGGATAGCACTAATCATGATTAGAACTTGATTCTGATTTTGCTCATCGAACTAACTGTAATCCAGCTAGCTCACAGAGGTCACTCATCCTGAGGAGGTCCTGTTGGCTCTTAATTTTTGAGAAGCCTTCTCCTCCTCCTCTTCATTTCCACTATTGAAGCAACTAAGAATACTAACGCTTCAGGAGGCCCCTCCTTAACAAAAATAGGTCCCCCATAGAGTTGTAAGTATTTGGAGTCATGTTATTCAGCTCATACAGAACTAAGAATTTGTAAAAGTACCAGTTGGGGAAAAATTGGAGATCATATTAGAAGGAGATTCATTTGAAAAACAATGTGAAGAAACAAAACAGAGTGTATAGGAAATGCACACATTTAGTTTGTGTTGACATGTGAAAGTGATTGAAACCTCTATTTAAACTTTATGCTCAGCCATGTATCTATCATGAGTTTTAAAGTTAGAAATGTTAGTGGTGTGCTGACAGGAAGCCCCTGCACAATTATTACGAAATCTTTGGATTTCAATCTTGAGAAACGTTTTTTAAAGATACGAGAACAGGCAATTTCAAGGAAGCATATTTTAATGTGCCAGGACCAGAGTGTGACATCTTTCCTAAAAGATGTGTAGATTGAAGGAACCATCTGCAGAAAGTAGAAGCAGAAAAATTGATATGAAAAACTAATTTTTGCAAGATTCTATCTAAATCAAGAACTAGGTCTATTTCTAATAATTTTTACCACTGAATTTTGAGGAATTGTGTCTTAAATTAATGAAAACACTTCTAGGAGGTCATTTTGGGATCTTTCTTTTAATTATTAAAGCTTTTGAACTTTCATTGGCCTTAAAAGCTAGACGTACTCAAACCTGATTTTGTAATGAGGTTTCTTTGTTTTAGATGTTGTGCTTAAAATCGGAAGATAAATTTGGCAAAGATTTTTCTCTTACAGGTATTCTTTGCCTTTGTCTATGTAACATTTATGTAATTTAAGTAGGAAAGAAGTGACAGACTGAAAAGAGTTTGCTGACAATGATTACCATACACTTTGGGGTTCTGGCTTCTGTAAAACTCACTCATTTTAATGCTTTTCTTATAGATAAGTCTGCCATTTAGTACAGCATTTGGTGCTGATACAGAGGGTTCCCAGTGGATTGTGGGTTACCTTTTAGAAAAAGTGATCAGTAACCTGGCAGTGTGGAGTTCAGAGCAGGACCTTGCAAATGATACTGTACAACTGCTAGTAACATTAGTGGAAAGGAGAGAGCGGTAAGTTGCTATACCTCTGGAAGTCAAAAAATTTCTTTTGCTTCCTTTAAAGTTTTTTGGCCGAAGTAATCCAGATGTAGGGCGCTTCATATTCATGTCTCTGTAAGTCAAATTACTCTAGTAACATACTGTAACTGAAAAAATTCCAACAAACGTGTCTGATAAAGTGAGGAGTGAGACCTGTATTTGGCAAAACATCACCTTATTTTTATTACTSTTAAGAAGTGCACTCTCCTTCCCTTACCTTTGTGTCTCACTCTTAAACAGTGAGAAAGGAAAATCCTGGTCTCCACTCTTATTGCAAGGATTTTTATGTTGCTGTTAATTTTTGTTGATTAAGATTTAAGATACTGGCTAAGCCAGTATAAAATCTGTTTTGTAAATTTTTTTTTTTTAAATACAGGATTTTGTGGATTCAGACAAATTTCTAAAAGTTTTCTTTGGTATTGCAAACTGTGAAGCAGGAAGTTCTTAAATGTTTTAATTCTGTCAGTTGACATGCAATTATACATGCAATCATACATTCAGAGTCTACTGAAAGACTGTTCTGAAGTTTGAGGATTTTAAATGCTTGAGGATTTTTCTTTTAAAAAAAAATTAAACCCCACAGGAGCTAGTTTTGGAATAAATTGCTTATTTTATGAYGACATAATGAGACTAAGCTTTTAATCCATGCAATATGTCCATTAACTCTGTGTGTGTATGTGCATAAGACTAAAGCACTTCCCTGCTTTTCTCCCATATGAATTGATCTATTTTCAGAGTATATACTTCAGAAATCTGAGAGCTGAGGCATTAGTAAGATGAAAATCAAAAGGTGATTTAGCCTCAGAATAAAGGAATTTAAAAAAAAAAAAAACAAACTTTTGGCAACTGCTAGGAACCTGATGTGCTCTGTTCATACAATTTTGTGAAGTCTTTAATTAAATTGTTTTTCCCTCTTTTAGGGCAAACTTAGTTATTCAGTGTGAAAACTGGTGGAATTTAGCTAAACAGTTTGCAAGGCGAAGCCCTCCTCTTCACTACTTGTCTAGTTCTGTGCAGAGAACACTAATGAAAGCTTTAGTTTTAGGAGGTTTTGCTCATATGGATACAGAAACAAAGCAACAATACTGGACAGAGGTAAGCTATTTTGATACTTCTATTACCTTCACTTTAGCAAGCAGTACAAGTTAGTTTAGGGAATTTTACAGTGATGCAAAATCAACTCATATAACATATTTTAATTTTTGATATCTAATACTGATAATTTTTTTATTCCATTTGAAGGTCAGTAGTTGTATCTATTGTATCTAAATTGTATCTAAAATATCTCAACCTGAAGAGAAACCGCTAATAATTAACTGGAGGATTTGTGAAGCAAACAAGTAGAGCAATACGTTTGAAAGAGACTATTATAGAAGATTAAAAATTTTCCTTGCACTGTGACATTCCTTCCTTTCATTTTAATTTTGTGGTGTTATGAATTATTCTGTTATCACTTAATGACAACAAGTAAAAAGCTAACATGGAACATAATGAAGAGTCTTGGCCAGCTCTTTGTGCTTTGGCTCCATTAAAGCTCAGGTATTTAATACCAGAAAGGTTGGTGCTGGAAAGTAGCTGAAATGGCGTCAGGAAGCACCACATGACTTTGTAAAGCATTGACCTTCTGAGAAAAACTTGCTTTTATTATGAGAGCTACAGAAATTAGTAATTTAAAGTAAGACTGTAATGCACTGGAARTAATTGGGAAAAAAATTTAGCTATTTTTATGGCAGTTTCTAAATTGTTTCCAAATACAGATGATGACAAAAGCAATTTTGCTGTTGAGAATCTTAATATGGCAAAGATAACTGTGGGCATTAATCTTAATTGTTTTGTTAATGAACTGTAATAATTTTTTTCCCCTAACGCTGAATTTGAAGGGAATCGAATACTTTGAGCCAGAGCAAGTTATTGTCATTTTTTTAAACACTACAAAATAACCTAAAATATTTGTGGAGGTTGCTCATTTTGAAACCTGCCTGCAGGCCATGATGGACAATGAGAAGCGCTAATCACTACCGCTTCAGCTTACATTAATGTGACAGATAATAACATAACTGAGCCATTGGAAACTGGAAGTGATTGATATGTGTACTGCCACGCCAAAAGCAATGAGTTTGCTAAATTACTTAATCCTCACATCTCATATGATAGCATGCTTGTCTTAATGTGACTTTTCTAAAAAATTTCAAGGTTCTTCAGCCACTTCAGCAGCGATTCTTGAATGTGATAAACCAAGAAAACTTTCAGCAGATCTGTCAGGAGGAGGAAGTGAAACAGGAAATCACTGCTACATTAGAAGCACTCTGTGGCATTGCTGAGGCTACCCAGATTGATAACGTAGCAATTCTCTTCAATTTCCTAATGGACTTCCTTAATAATTGCATTGGATTAATGGAAGTATACAAAAACACACCAGAGACTGTTAATCTCATAATAGAAGTCTTTGTAGAAGTTGCACATAAACAAATTTGCTATCTTGGAGAGGTAAATACAACCAAAACGGGAAGGAGGGGGAAGAGAGTGTGTGTGCACGTGCGTGTGTGTAAATGTGTATACAGTCCTATTCCTTAAACAAAATAAAACGTAGTGATTTTTATAGAGAGGAACACTATATAGTAACATCTGTTGAGGAATTCCTTTGTTTTAAAACATATGCTTGCAAAGATTAAAAGCAGAATATTTAGACTGGTTTTTTACCAATAAATTTAACCACGATTCATCACTAGTCTAACTCCATGCATGGGTGGCAGAAGAGGACAGACCATGTTGAGTACTTTTTTATAACAATATCAAACTTCTCTGAAGTCTACAAGAGTTGCAGCACTGTTTTATGTGGCAAATGTATATCGTAGAGACACTGCCTTGGTCCTTGGCAAGGCATTAGTAGATACCAAGAAGTTAACAGTTAAAATTTTGGTTTTGTGCAGTGCACTTATGTCTTTGCACTGTTGGCTAATTTTGCTTTTGCATCTAGAAGAGTTCCTGCCTATTCCAAACTGGGTATGCATAAACAGTGTATTGTGGCTCCAAACTTCTRTAACTGAAGTGTGTCCCACAAGGGATTTTGTTGGTAATCTAGTTTGTGAGGTTAGTAAAATGTCAGTCTGTCCCAGGCCACTCTTGTCTGGATTTCTATTAAGAATGAGAAATCAATAGAAGAAGAAATAAATTCTGCTGTTTCAGTCAGTAGCACATCAATATATGGCTGTAAGTGTTCTTATTGTTTCAGGTCGCTGTTTCCTTGATGATTTTGTGTACAATTGTTACAAAAAGTGGTCATATACTAAAATTAAAATCTAGAAGTATTGTCTACCAAGAAATGCTATCTTAAAACAAAGTGTGTCACTTTTAGCATATGGAAGGTTTCTTATTATGTAACATTGTTTTATAGGCCAAAGCCATGAACTTGTATGAGGCCTGCCTAACTCTGCTCCAGGTGTATTCCAAGAATAATCTAGGTCGACAACGGATAGATGTTACAGCAGAAGAAGACCAGTACCAGGATCTCCTTCTAATTATGGAGCTTCTTACTAATCTTCTATCAAAAGAATTCATAGATTTCAGTGATACAGGTATTAAGGAATTGGTAATTGATGAACCACAAACTTGTGTTCTAAACTAGAAGTACCATTGCGGGGCTTCTGTTCAGTCGATGTAAAGCAAGAAATGAGGTTTGGGCTTGACAAGATCTGTATATGGAAATTTCTACTTAATGTGCCAGTAGCAGAGGAGGGACTTTTTACAATATTCTGAAGTTGTTATTGCTGTCATAAAATAAATAGGGGATGCATGAAACAGCTTGAAATCTGTATGTTGCAAGTCTGAACATGTTGTAGCAGCAGTTTTGTAACAAAATGCGCATAGAGAAGTTAGAGTAGTAAATTAGTGCAAGAGGGCAGATGGATTGTCTTTGTAGTACAGGATTCAACTTTTGTGAAATGTTGAGCTCATTAAAATTCCATCATGTGAGGGTCTTCTGTGTATTCCTCTTTCACAAAACATGCTTTATGGTTTGTGGGTGTAGTTAAGGTATCCCAGCCTGCTACTTTCTTACATGTATTTGCCACTTAAAATTGCAGTCGTCCTGAGTATGTTCTGCCAGTTAGCTGGGGTGCTTTGCTTGTGGATATGCCAAAACACATTTGCATGGTTCAGATTTCACCATGTCCTATACACTTTGCACAGAAAACAACCTAGGCAGATTCAGTTTGATACCAGATGTGGTTCTTTGCTTTTGTGAGGTACGTCTTGAAAGAGAGAACCTTGTACTCCAGAATTCAGTGCATCATTCTATTTTTTTGTCATGCATTCGCAACACAAATACAGAACCAGATTTAGACTTTGTCCATTGAATGGGCAACCCAATGCTATGTAACGTATTCACTTTGAGATCTGGATGTTAGTTGTGTGGAAAACTCTAAAATACTTACCATGAAACTAAGTAGTGTGATTAAAACCTAGATGTAATGTCCAGAGATAAATGATTTGCAAGTTTTCTACATACTGCTGCTGACTCAATGCAGGAATTATAAAAGTAAGGTCACTTGATAGGAAATTAGGCCAGTTGATGGGAAATGTAGGTCTTAACCTGTAACTGTACCACACTTGGCAACATCCAAACTACAGAATTTTGTATATTGGCTCTCCCTTTTTTTTTTCTCCTTCTGTTTATAAAAGATATTAAAGCATATGTAAATATATATATATATAAAAAGTATAAAAATGTGGTAGTCTCTTGCTCACTCTCTGTTTGTGTGTGCAGACATGAAGCAGCTATCACTAGAAACAAATGCGATGTTCTGTAATGGAAGGGAGCCCTCAGAGTATCTGAGGCGTTCTGGTTTAGCATGCCATCTGGTACAAGTGATTATGAAACACTTAGTCCTAATGAATATAAATATAGAGTGATGTGACAGCCTCCACTCACTAAGTTTCTATTTTAATACAGTGCCTTGTGGTTTTGTTTGGAGAGAGGGGACTAGTCCTATTTTTAAAAATATCTGTGTTATAAAGAAATGGGACTCTTCCTTCAATATGTTTAGTCCTCCTTTTATACAAAATATTTTTTGTCTTTTCTGCAGATGAAGTATTTAGAGGACATGAGCCTGGGCAAGTTACAAATAGATCTGTATCAGCAGCAGATGTTGTCTTATATGGAGTTAATCTAGTTCTGCCTCTAATGTCACAAGATCTGCTGAAGGTAAGTATGTTTTTACACAGAGCTGCTAGAATATGAAAGCTTTATAGTAGTGAATTCCCAGAATTCGTTCCTGTATGCATCCACCTCCATAAGTTTGGTTTTCTAGACTTTATAAATGTAAGTAAGTGGTCCATAATTCTAGATAGTGTTTGAAAAGAAATATTGTAAGCTGAGAAAATGTATATTTGAAGGTCCTAAACAAAACTTTTTTCTTCTAAAAGTGAGTCTGTGCGGATCAACAGCCAAACCTGAAGTGTGGCGGATGGAGTCCTTTTTCTGATAGTGTCAGAAATGTGACAGGAAGCATAAACAGTGATATTAGTTAAAATTAACTATTTATTTTCTCAATACAGATGGCTTTTGGTTGTAGATATCAGCAGGTGGTCAGTAGAATAATAAAATATGAAACAATGGGATGGCAGAATTTCATTGGGTTGCACCATGTTAATATTTTACTTTGAACCAGCGGAACACTTGTGAAGGGTGTCTCAGCTGTCCACCCTTCACATGCCTTCTCATCCGGTAGCACTTGCTGAGCGCCAGGGCTGCGTCCATTTTAGATGAAACCAAGTCAAGGGATGTACCCTGGGAACCCCTCGATTGTGCTCCAAATGCTCACGAGGCTTTTGCCCCACAGGAGTAGATTTGTTCATGTCTGAAGTAAAACCCCTTTAGTTTGTACAGAGCAGATATCAGACTGCCACCATCAACTGTTTAGCTTTAGCAATCTTTATTTATTGTACCACAGTGTTTGTTTTATATACAGCTTTAGCCATATGACTAATGGCTAAATGACTCGCGTTTCCTACTAAAATTGTCTTCTTCAGTGCAAAGCCTTAGTCCTGTCTCTTGTACAGTTGATAATTATGCCAGAATGTGATTGAATCTGAAAATACCATGTTTTTCTTTTGACAGTTTCCATCCCTGTGTAATCAATATTACAAATTAATCACTTTCATATGTGAGATATTCCCTGAGAAAATTCCACAACTTCCAGAGGACCTGTTTAAAAGCCTAATGTACTCACTGGAGTTAGGGATGTCATCGTATCCTTTATAGAGCTTGGGAATGTTTGAAAAAAAAAAATCTTAAGTTGCTTTTATAAAGTCCTGTTAAAAATATCATTTTTTATCTTCTTTTTTTTTCTTTTTCTATCAATATCTGCATCTGTAATTGTATATCAGTAATTGACTCTTACTCTGCTCTCAGGGAATTGAGAGTTTCACTGTAGTGTCCATTGAGGTTGTAGCATTAGCTGAATTGCCCCTGGCTTGTGCTTGGGCGCAGCCTTTAAGTAGTCTAGCATGTAAGTTTTTTCTGGCAGCCATTCCTGCCTCCTCCATTACTTCATTTCAGAGTGTGTAACTTCATAAGCCTTCAGCTGGTATCCCAAAGCCATTCCTGAATTAGTCTCTCAGCTGGTAACACAAAACATTGCTTCTGTTCTACTGGGCTGCCTCCAGAGCATTTCCTGTCAGGGTGCCAATGGGCTCTCCCTCTCATAATGGGAGCACCATTTTCACTAATCTGTGGCACGTGTCAGAAACAGATGAGCTTGACCATAAGAGACTCTTTCTGAAAATGTTATGTCAGAGAGGGTTATGTTACCTTAGGGCATGTAGCTAATAAAAGAAGGTAATGAAGTTGGAATCCTTTTTTTCCCCCTTTTCCTAGTATTTTTTTAATTTGATTTTTTTTTTATTAGCAACTTTGTAGTGAAAACAAACCTTGGAACATACAAGCATTTCAGATATTTTCTAGTGTCACAACTGGGTAGTTTGGCCACAATTTAATTGAAATCTGACTTCGGTTCTTTAACGCCCATTATCAGAATGAGCTCAGAGGTTTGTCAGCTCTGTCTGGAGGCTGTAACACCGTTAGCAGAACAGTGTGCAAAAGCACAAGAAACAGATTCAACCCTTTTTCTAGCAACAAGGCACTTTCTGAAGGTAAGACATTATGTTTCGTGTTACTTTGGTTTTTTGCATAAAGGTAGCATCCAGAGGCCAAACAGTGATCATATCTAGATTAATCAGGATCACACATATAGTAAGAAACAGCCTGCTACCTAAAAAAAAAAAAAACAAATGTCAGTTTAAGAAGAAAGAGGGCATGAAGAACTGAAGGTATTGAATTGGAGTATGAAAGGTGGAGGTGTAGAAGGAAGCAATCCCTTGTTGCCAATAAACGAAAGACCTGAGCCCCTCAGAATGCAATTTATATATCCATGCTCTGCACATGAGTTTTGAACTGATTGATAATTTTAGCAGTTACGTCTACTGTGGAAGCTGTGAAAAGAAAGCTTCCAGAATTCTGTGAACTGGAGGCTGGGTAGAGTGCTAAAAGAAAAGGCATGAAAAAGAGCATAGCTGGGAACGAGAAAGAAAATACTGTAATTTATTCAGTGTAACTAATGAATTACATGCTTTCTTAATTTAATATCACATTTAGTAGTTTCGTTTTAGTACCATCCACTTTTAAGGAATTTTGGAGTGACCTTGTAGCAACCAGGTTCCTCCTAAGAGGCAACAAAGTAATTGTGGAATGTGTGAGCTGGTCTTCTGATTTTGTATAGACTTCAGTTTTACTCAGGACATCTTTTCTTACCAAGCTGACATTGGAACTTCTGAGGATTGCTCATTGAAAGCATCCATCAGACCAGCTGAGAGAATAAATAATTTTGTCTTTATGTGTCTTCTAAGTTAACATAGCTTCATGCCTTATTTCTAAATTTCCACTTAAAATTATAATACTGCTCTAATCTGTTCCCCGTTTGACTTTCTGTGAGCTATAGGAGTCTCCAAAACTTGAGGAAAAGTTCTGTATTTTATTCTGGAAGAGCAAAGACTTTTTTCATTATTTCTCTGGCATATCTGCAGCTTTTGGAGAAAAATACAGGAGATGCCATGTCTCTCTGAAGAACAGTTGATATAAGTCAACAACAGGTTTCAGTGCCTTTGAAATGTGAATTTATGCTGTTAAGCCAAGGCTTAACTTCTACAAGAACTTGGCTTCCAAATTACTGGTACCTAAAATAATAATAAAAAAAAGGGGGCAACGAAGCAAACAGCAACTTTGGATGTTTGTAAATACAAGTTTGTTATTATCAGAAGTGAAGATGAGCAAATGTTGATAAAGTAGAAATTTAAGTTTACACTTCAACAACTACTTCTGTTTTGTGATTTCAGATGGTTTTTGATATGCTGGTACTTCAGAAGCACAATACAGAAATGACAACTGCAGCAGGTGAAGCATTCTACACATTAGTGTGTTTGCATCAGGTATGGCATTTAGACACTTACAACCTGAAAATAAGTCGTTTGTTAAAGGAGAGTGGTTAGTTACTGTGTGCCTGGCAAATCATGGAATCATTTGGATTGGAAGGAAGAACCCTCAGGAGGTCTGCCTGTTTCAGCTGCAAGTCTTTGCATTTCTCCTTGTTGAGTTTCATTACTTTCCTGTCAGCTTATTGCTCCAGCCTGAGTAGGTGTCACTAAATGTCAGTCCTGCCCGTGAATGCACTGGCTGCACTCCCCAGTTTGGTTTCATCCACAGACTTGAGAAGACTGCATTTCCCCTCCTCCTCCAGATCACTGACTAAAACATTCAACAGGACAAGGTCCTGATGAGAGCTCTCAGTGCCACTTGGAACCAGCTTCCAGGTGGAATATGAGCCATTAACCTCAGCCCTTTATAGGGTGATGATACAGGTGTGGTTTTACTCTGTTTCTACCCATGTAGTAGCTCACCTATTTAGACAATAAAATCCCAGTTTGGCTATGAGGGTGCTGTGCATGATTGCTAAAGACTCARTAACATCAGGCATCCACTGCACTCTTCTTATCCATAGATGTAGTCATTTTGTCATAGAAGACAGGTTGATAAAGCATGATTTACCTTTGGTAAATCCACACTTGCTTTTCTCAGAATCACAGAATATGCTGAGTTGGAAGGGACCCACAAGTATCATCGAATCCAGCTCCTGGCCTGCCCAGCACCATCCCCAAGAATCACACCATTGGCCTGAGTGCATTGTCCAAATGCTTCTTGAACTCTGTCAGGCTTGATGCTGTGACCACTTCCCTGGGGAGCCTGTTCCAGAGCCACCCTCTGGGTGAAGAACTTTTTTCTAATATCCAGCCTAAACCTCCTCTGACACAACTTCAGGCCATTCCCTTGGGTCCTGTCACTTGCTCTTTCACATGCCCAGAAATAGCTTCCAGGAGTACTTGCTTCATGGTTTTCTTAGTCCTTCGAAGATGACGGAGAGCAGCCTCTTAATGAATTACATGAGCCAGCTTTCTGAACGCTTGGATAGATTCTATCAGGTCTCATGAGCTTGTATGCATCAAGATTTCTCAAGAGATCCCTGGGTCATTCGTCTTTACTATGCATAGTTCTTCTCCTTCTTGAACCCTTTCTCTAGTCATAAAGGTCTGGAAAAACCTGTCAGTGAAGACGAAGGCAAAAGAAAGCATTGATTATTTCAACCTTACCTCTTGTCTACTTTTGTTGAATCATCTGTTCCATTCAGCAGGAGAACTCATATTTTCCCTGTTCCTTCTTTTACTGTTAAAGTACTAGTAGAAGCTGCTTTTGTTGTCTTGTAATGTCCCTTGCTAAATTCAGCTTTAGCTGAACTTCATTTTTCCCTCATTATTCTTGTCCAGACAATGTTTCTGCTTTCCTCCTTTGTAGCTGTTCCTGTGTCTATTTCCTGCATGTGTTGCCCTTGCGCTGGAGTTCAGTCATTAAGTCCTTGTTTAGCTAAATCAGTGTCCTTACATGTTAGGTATTGTTTTCCTCAGTATCTGGACAGACCATTCTTATGCTTGGAAGAGGTTGTCCTTAAAGACCTGTCAACTTTCCTGAGCTCTTTTTGTCTTCAGAGCTCACTCCCACAGGATCCCACCCACCAGTCTTGAATAAGGTGAAATCTGCTCACATGATGTGCAGGTTCTGTACTTGGCTGTCCTCTTTCTTTGCTTTCCTGGGAATCCTTAACTCCACTATTTCATGATAACTGAAAGGCTGGCATTAATTACCACATCCCTGACCAGCTCTTCCTGGCTGTGGGTAGCAGATGCAAAGTCACACCCCTGGTTAACCCATCTGGTACTTGAGCAAATGTCAGGAAGATAATCTATTGTAAGTCTGATCTGGAAACTTCCTAAAGTTGCTTAAAGATGACTCAGTCCACCAAAAGCCCTGTCCTGGGTATTTGTAACAAGATCCCACCATGATGTCATCTTTACCACCTCTCTTCTGATCATGATCTATAAGCACTCAACTAGATTGCTGCCCAGTCTGTAGAAAACCATCTTTAATTTGAGCTGCCTTTTCACGGAAACGGCAATCTTCTGTCTTGTTCTTCCCTAAAGAGCTCTAACGAGCTTCCGTCTGTCCCTCGGAACATTGCCAGTCATGCCACCTGTCCTACCACATCTCAGTGCCTGCAGTGACGTTGCAGCTCTGCACCTGCACATGGAGCTCTAGTTYGTTCTGTTTCCAAAGCTGAACACACTTCTACACAGGCATTTCAGGTTGGCCTTGTTTTAACCTGTTTCATCCTTCCTGATGAGCACTGTTAAACCCATCACACTTCCTTGTGTTCTTAATACTCTTTGTCTCTTTACTTATCTACAAGTTGTTACCACCATCCCTCAACATGCCATTTAAAGCCCTTCCTGCTGGGTTGGCAAGCCTTTGGCAAAGATGTTCCTAAGCCACTTTGTCTTATGGATCCTGTCTCTTGTTAGCAGTTGTTATCCCTCAAAGAGGGATTCATGAGCATATAAGAGAAAAGGACCCTGTGATACCACCCCCACGTGGCAAATTCTTGTTGTGTCTACCCCCACCCAACCCCTCACAGGTAGAATGGAGGGGACTGTGTGCTTCACCCTTCCTCCCAGAGCGCAGTCAGTTTGGACTTGCTCCAGTTGCGTGCCCCTTGGCGGTGTCCTTCTAATCATGTTTGACATGTTTCTTTGTCTTCTGTTTCTGTCCAAGTAAGCATGAGACTAAGTAGGAAGCTCTTAGAAAGGAATCTAAGCTCTCTGTCCCAGGGAAGGGACCTAGAAAATCGAGAACCTGTGGGAGGAGGTGGTTGGTATGGAACACGGAGCAAGCATCGAGAAAGCAGTCCAGTTTGCAGGAATAAGCTTATGCTAAGAAAGAGCCAAAGGCCCTTTCAAGAGTGTGCCTTAAAATTGTCATCTTACTCTGCACTGCAAAGCACTGTACCTTGCTTTGAAGACTTCTTTAGCCTTACTAAAATAGCCAGCCTTGATGAAGGACTTTATCTGGTTTAGAGGTAGGTGAAAGGCTGTAGGGTCCAGAGTTGTCGCTGATACAGTGGTTGGTGAAACTGGATAATGGGTGGAAAGGTACTGATGGTTTTCTGTCACAGCCTTTATTCTAGATCTTGTCCCGATGAAAGCAGTTGTGTATATTGTATCTTTTGTTTGGTTTTTTGTTTTAACAGGCTGAATATTCAGAGTTAGTTGAAACATTGCTATCAACTCAACAAGATCCAGTAATTTACCAGCGGTTAGCAGATGCCTTCAACAAGCTTACTGCGAGCAGCACTCCTCCTACACTGGACCGTAAGCAGAAGATGGCCTTCTTAAAGAGTTTAGAAGAATTTATGGCAAATGTTGGTGGACTTCTCTGTGTAAAATAAACAACAAAACTTTATGCCTAATTTAGACCCTTTCTGCAAAATGCACTGAGAAATGCTGAATGCTGACTAAATCTTGTACCTGTCTCTGGGTTCTTTGCAGCCATCTCAGATTCTAGAGAGCCTGGAAGTTTGAACATAACACCATGGAATAGGAGAGGTCAACTTTGAATCAGCTTCTGCTATTATGTGTTAGCTGCAATCTCATACTTGGGTGTGGAAGAGAATGAACAGAAAATTTGAATTTAATTTTTTTCCATATGTGTGCAAACAGATATGGGCACAATGAAAAATAAATGCAGTGCCTTTCCCCCTGCACTGGTTTAAGATATGAGTGGTCATATAAACATACAGATTTCTTTTCTACCCAAAATCATGTTAGAGTGTGATGCAGATACATATAAAGCTCTAAACAGTTTAGCTGATTTTAAGCTTTATTTTTCCTCTCTTAAAGTTTGAGTTTGTGTTCCAATRGGGAAGAAAAACCAAATGGTATTTTAACTTGTGTTTAGTTCTGTTTTTCTACATCAATCTGACATTGCAGGTTTAATGCAATGCAGGTTTTTACATTATGTTCTGCTGCCTAAAGTTCAGAGAAAATAAAGGTGTATATTTTTGTTCCCCTAAAATGAACTTTAGGAACTGTAGCCATTTCATTGCCTTAATTTAAAAGAAAAAAAAAGCTCATATACTTTAGGTGAGATATTTAAGGCAAGATTTAAGGCAAGATTTGACTCTTCAGAGTTGGTTTCAGATGTTGGCACTGAGCTGCTGTGTACCTGTTGCAGCCCTTCATGTTGACATGTTGTTTTGGAGTGAGTGTCTAATGCAAGGTTCATGTGTAGTTTTACTTTCAGTATCTGTTTTGATTCTCACCTGGGTTGCACGCAACTGCAATGTATTTCTACACTGAACTGTTTGCTTAAGCAATAACAACCCAAAAGGTGTGAATTACTGGCAAACTTTGTAAAGTTGGGGCATTAGCTAAAACAATTATGCTAGCACAGGGGCATCAGACCCTTTTACTCAAGCATCATGTGGAGAAGGGTAATTGGGAAGTCTAGTGCTGTAGGAGATTTTTGTTTTTGCTGAATCTAGCTCCCCTTCGGCAGAGCCCTCCCAGCTGCTCTGCTCTTGCTTGGTTTTTTATATCAGCACTTTAGCTTTTATGATAGCAGAATATAGTGCCCTGACTATACAGAACCAACACGGGAGAGTAGCACATGAATATGAAAGCAAGGCCTGCTTTGTCTCCTGTCATGAGCCAGAGGAAACTGAAGCAAACACAAATGCTGCATGTCTAGTAAAATTATTTTTGTGGAAATACATGAAGGCAGAAGTGGGCCCTTCTGTTAAGATCTCTACTAGATTATACTGTTGAATATTTCCCATGTCTTTTTAAAATTTATATAAAATGTATGGTATATGCCTTTATATGGCTATGTATAGCTTCGTGTTTGCAATTCTGTGCCATTCTTCAGCTATTCATCTCAAAATTAGTCACAATAGCCAGAATTTTCAAAAGACACAAATCTTTAATACTGTGCTATAAGTGATCTAAGGCTTTCTTTTTTTTAAGTTAAATCCATATGTGTCTCAAGCATGGATCCGCAAGGCCAAAAATGCCATCTCTTTACTATACTTTTCTCTTTTAATTGATGTGAAAACTGGGTGAGGGCAGATTTACACATTACAAAGTGACCATGAAACTTCTTACATAATAATGTACCTTCCCAGATAGTATTTTATTTCTAAGATAATTTGCATAATATTTTAGAACCAGGGGTATTGCTCTCAATTTTTTTTTTTTCGAAACACCAGTGCTTTTCTTTAAAGGATTTCTTGACTGTGCGCTTGCACAAAAGATAATGATCCTGGCAGATCCTTCTGTTTCAAAGTGTTGTGATGGCTGATTTTTTTTTTAAATTGTCTGGGGTTTGCTATGTTTTTGAAACTGCTTCTGGAGTTTTTCTGAGTTTGTACATTGGATGGGACAGCAGTTCTGAAATTTTTTTTTTTTCAGATGCAGGGCATTGGAGCCTGGGAACATAAGCAGCAGTAGGAGCTGCTAGTTTGTTAGGATGTGCTCGATGTCAAATATCTAGACAGAAGTCTTCAAAGAGGTCATAGCAAATACCTTCCATTTTTTTGGGTCTGACTGAGTAACGGATACACTCAGTCATTGTTTCTTTTATAACTAGCTCTGTCACTATTTTTTAATTAATCCTAAAGCTGGCTCACTATTTAAAAATATTTATTAACTTTAATATTTTGAAATCCTCTTGCATATTGTGATTGGTGAATGGGAGCACAAATTGAGTTTGTATTCCGGGCAAAGTCGTGTGCATACCCATTATTTTTCTTGTCAGGCCCATTGTGTTGTAACAATCAGACACACAGCTTCTTTTGAGTATCAAGACTTGCTAAAGTATGAACACTTACTTTCAAAGATTTGTTTTAAAGGTTATTCAAAAATTTCCATTGGCCTTCATTTAAAATTGATATTATATGTTAAAGGGAAACTGTCCTAGTAAGACGTTTGGGGTTTTTGTAATTTTCCTGCTTGATGTTATGCTTTCCTGTTTCTTAGTTTTTCTTGCTTTCTCTCATATGCAACAGGGATCTTTCCATGCCATTTTTTGTTTCTTTCCGAGCAAATGCTAAGATGTCTCTGCTTAGTGACATACATGAAATGGTTTCAAAGGCTTCTGGGAATAAGTTTTATTCATTCATACTCCTGCTGGCTTGGTGTGACTGCTTCTACCTGAGCTATTTGGCTTCTATATCCCTACAAAAAAAAAGAAAAAAAAAATCCTTCAGTGATCTTGTACACATACAATTGCTGTAAATCTAGATGTGAAGGCTCACTGAGGTCCACAGCAAAGACTCATGACCATTTTGAGTGAACACTGAGAGCTCACTCCACATAAGTGTTCTGAACGTTTTATAGCATCATTGCATTGATTTTCCATTCACTGTGCAAAGTGATTAATACACCTGTTTTTTGAAGGGAAAAAAAGGCAATTCAAACCAAATTATAAATGCTGCATGATATAATTGTAACAAATATATTTGTCTAGACTTTTCTTGCTAAAACAGATTATTGGACCAGCGTTTTCATTCTGAGACTAGAAATTAAGTAGCTTCTTTCCCATTTTTCCAGTTCCTTCCCTATTTTAATAGTTAGTTCTAATGCTGGCATAATAGTTTTCTGTTGTTCAACCTATAATTTTCAATGCTGACAAGCATGACCATCGAGTTCAATCATAAGATTTAAGACCTTCTTGAAAGCACAGATACATAGGGACAAGGAGAGGTGGACTGGACACATGAAACTTTCACTGTCACATGCATTTATGCCTTAATTAGCTTCACTGAGTTACTGCCAGAATCTGCTATTTTTTGCCCAGAGGTTTGTGTTTCACTGTTTAGTGGTAAAGGGCTCACCTTTTTTCTCAGGAATGAGAAACCCGTTTTCTCAGCATGTCCAAATCCTACGAGGTGAAAGAGGGGATTGAATTGGAGTCATCACTTTCATAGTGCGTAGAACTCACTAAAGCCCCACCGTTTGCCTGGGCAAATCCCTTTATATCTAAGCCATGTAGTTCTAGAAAATAAGCTTGCTCAGAGCAGTCAGTTGTCCATTTAAAATCTAATTCTGTAAAAGGGAAAGCAAATTCTAATTTGTGGTCTGTAAAACTATTAAAAAATACAAATTTGCAGCATTTTACTTGTAAAACACTGCAAGTAATTTCAGTTTTGGCTAAGTAATTACATAAGAAGGGGTGTTTTTTTATGGACGTAGCTTGATGAATATAAGCGCAGGAGTAGGAGCCAGGCTCCTCTAATTTTGTAAAAAGTTTTTCCACTGGATCCTCTGTGGCCATTGGCAAGTCGCTAGAACTGTGTTGTTGTTAAAATAGCATTAACACCTACCTACCTCACAGGGGTGTTGTGAGGATTAGCTTATGCCTATAAAATGCATTGAAGATCTGAGATGCTATGTAAATATTATATACTTTAATTTTAGTTTTGTGAGGTGTAAGATTTACTGTAATGAAAACATTAGATTACGAAGATTTTCGTAATTGTAAAGCCCAGTAGAGGCAGCAGTGGTGCAGTATTCCCAGGACTGATTTGCTGCAGTACAGTAATGCTTGCTGTAAATTGTCATTATTTCAATTACACCTGATTGAAATGGTGGCTTCTCAAATAAGGTGAGATTCCCTACCAGTGTGCCTCGGTTCTGATCTGCATAGGGAGAGGACAGTTCTTGGTTGTTCAGGCTTTGGTGCCTCTACTTGTGACAAGTGCTGCTTGTGGTGGTAGGGTTTTTTATTTGGTTTGCTTTTGGTTTCTTACACTTTTCTGCAAGGCACAAACAGCACTCATTTCTCCCATGTCTGTTCCAGTCACTCAGTATAACCAAAGCCTAATGAGAACAATTAAAACTTAAAGAGCCAGCCCTGCTCCCCTGCGCCCCATAAATTTGCATTTGAGTAGATTGTGCTCTTTTTTCAGTAAATTAGATTAATGTTTTCTAGCCCTGATCATGAAGCAAATCATGAAATGTGTTTTGCTCTAGAGCCTTAAGCTCTCAGCTGTCTCATAAAACCCTTTTTTCCGTATGAGATTTCTTGGGGTCCTAGAAACTGAGAAGTAACATACCCCCGGCTTTCCCTTCTCAGTGAATTAAAATTGATTCTGCTTTTTCATTTCTTCCCTATCCTGCTTTTCCTGTCTTTTTAAGCCATTTTTAAGCAGTTTTGGAAAGCTCTTCCAACCTCAAGAGAAAGATACTACCCATGTAATTTTCCAGTCTGTTACAGCTTGATACTTGAAATTGATAAAAACCTCTCGAATAGCATTCCCCAGCACATTTCAGTCTCCCGTTGAACATTCTGGAGTTTATAATTAGGAAGAAAAATAAAATTGACCTATTTTATTTGTTCTCTTTGTGCAAAATAAGGAACCTCCATGCAGTGAACACGCAGTTTTAAGGCAATAAATGCTAGTACTGCTGTTGGTCAAGTGTGTAAATATTTTGAACGTGTCATTCAGTACTGTGTGGAATTTATATATTAAAAACACAGGGATTGAAGTGCTAGTTAATTTCAAGTATTGTTTTACCTGTACAGTTGAAGATATGAAGTTGCATAGAAGTATTTCACCATTTATTGCAATAAGACTTGGGAAATGGCTGTGTAATCAAGCCTTATCACAACTGAATTTTCAATTTTGAAATGATCACTTTGTGTATTTTTAAGACCCATAAGCAGGAAGAGGATAAAATTGTTTTCCACTAAAGACTTATATTATTTTGTTTTGGCCATGTGTGATTTGTGTGTATTCTTGTTAAATATTTTTCTAAAATCTCACCTCTGTTGAATCCCTGAAGTAGCATTTGTTATACTTCTTGACAGTAGAAACATAAATAGGAACATTATGAAACCTCTGGTTACACCTTTTGCTCTTTGGCTACAGTGAATGCACAGTAATTAGGTTAAAAGTTGATGGGGTAACTTTAGTTGATGTCAGCACTTAAAGGGACGAGTTTGTCCATCAACAGAAAAAAAGTGTAATTAAGAGTGCAACAGGAGTATCTCACTGGACTGCAATTACTAGAACTAGCTGTAAGTATATAATCAAATTAATCTTTTACCCCATCTTCCAAAAGAGGTTTTAAAAGTGACTTTTCAGGTCACTATTATTGGTGGTATTTGTCTACTCAAAAGGAATACTGATTTCTGGGTCTTTAATTTGTGTGTGTGTGTGTATTTAATCTAAACAGTTTTTGTGATGATATCTGGCACAGAAATGTTCTCCAAGCTCATAATCTGTTCCCACGTAAGGAACATCTAACAGCGCATTACTTCATGGATATCAGAAAAGTTCAGGCAGCAGTTCTAATGTGCTATAATACAATTTCATTTAGATAAACTACAGCTATTTTCTATTGTTCCCCTCTTACTTCCATGCACTCACATCATTTAAAAAAGAAAAAGAAAAAAAAAGCTTCACAAATCCTGAAAGTAAAACTATGCTACAGCTATGGTGGTGACAGCTTGCTATATATCTTGGCTGTATGTATCACTAGAATTTTACTGGTTTCAGAAGTAAAATTATGCAGTTATATATTTATATTGGCATGGTTTAGTTCAGTGAATATTTTGGTGAAGGACAGAAATATTTAAGGTAATTTTGAGGAAATTCCTGAAAGCAGCTGGTAAGACTAAGAGCAGCATATCCAAGAGCCTTTCATGTAGAAAATGGAACTATTCTGCTTTACCTTAAATACAAGTTCTGGAATAAACTTGAACTATTTGGGTACAAAGCCTTTATTCACACTTGTTTGTCTAAGTATACACAAACCCCATCAATTTTGCCTTTATGAAACTTAAATTTGCTTCAGTTGTGAGTGGTGGAGTTGGTGGTGGATTTTTTCCCTCAGTGATTTGCTGTGTCTTACAAGTAGAAAAGTAGGAAAGCTCAACCCTCCAAGTGGAATTTGTCTGGCCGATCAACTGAGGAGCAGGTTGTACATGAACTGGAAGAGGGAAGGAGGAGGAGAAGAAAGTGGAAACTTCGCAACTTTATCCAGAGAAAGAAAAATATATCAAGATACAAGTATTATCTCATAACTTTTAACCCATGTCATCTTGAAAGGGATTGGTAAAAGCCTGCCATTTCGTCAAAACGTTGGTTGGGGAAAAGAGAAAGTACTGTTTTGGAATTGTGTGAAATGAAATGCGATACTATCAGTGTGAGTTTTGTTAGTTAAATAATAAATTTCTCTTTATTTTGGAAAACATTCCAGACAAATCTATATATCCAAAGAGAACAGTGAAGTTACCGACTGTGACTGATACATAATCCATTACTAGTTTTTCTCCTGTCTGTATTTGAATCTAATGGAACAGCTGTTTTCACTTTAACATCTATTAGATGGTATTGGATTTGATTTTCCTGACACACTGTTGCCTTTGCAGTTAGAGTAAAGCAAAGCTGTGGATGTGATGTGCTTCCCTTTTTCTTCCTCTCTGTGTCTGGCCTACTGTTCATGGTTGTAAAGACATGTATGTTTGATTTGCTTTAACCTGTTGTTTTGAATGCTGCAGTTTAGATTTGTGGCATATTCAGACTGTTTCCGGCCTCTGTGTTTGGTGTTCACTGAATGAAAGGCCTCACTAGACTCCAACACAAGTATTGATTTGCAAGCCTCATTCATAACTTGGCTTAATAAGTTGTCAGGACATTTGCTTTAGTTTTGGAACTGTACCAATACTACTAATGGTCTTTTGTTCATTCAAATGATTGTTGTAACTCACAAAAAAAACCCCAAAGCTAAAACCCCACCACCATACTGTGGAGTCTTTAGGAAGATCACTGATGTCCTCACACAAGATCAACACTACTTTGGGGAARGCTTATATTCTTCTGCCACTTTAAGGAAAGACTGTTCTGAAGTACTTTTTGCCTGCTTTTAGGCTGTTATGCACTTTCATGGTTTCTTAACAAACTACTGTTAAAATGTACTGTAACATGGATTTTGATAAGCGCACATGTATTTAAACAATTCACTCAGCCTCAGGAAAGCTGGAAAAATTGGATACCTGTTTTGTATCTTGGTTAAAGTGTTTGTTACCTGCATCCCTTAAGATGGCCAGATAATGTCTAGATCCTGCTAGTGTAACTATTTAAGATACCAGTATATTCTGTAAAAGGAGGACAGTGTAATTTTGCTTTAGGGACAGAGAAAAGGGTGTCCTTCTCTTATTTTTCTTAGAGGTATATATAGTCTGAATTGGAATTTCAAAAGCAAAAAGCAGTAATAAACCCCATTTACTGTTCAGGAAAAGAAATGTTTTCTTTCTTAACACTATCTGATTTCTATTTTCTTCCTTCTTAAAAAGCGTGTGTGAAATAAGTGCAGAGGTATGTGTAGGAAAAACTGTAAAATCTGCTGCTGTACATGTTTGCTACTTGACTGCATTTTCTGTTCCACTTTAATTTTACTGGTTTTGCTAAATATATTTTATATATTTTTCTTCCCGCTTCTTGTGATGGCAGAGTGATTACATCTTTTTTGGGGAAAAGCAAAAACAACCATGACAAGTATTTGGGGCCAGAAAATACCATGAAGGTTGTATGTTACTGTGTATCTCAGGACATTTTTTGAGAGAACTGTGTAAGTCAGGAGCAATGGTAAAATCGATGGGGATGTGAAAATGTACARAAGTATAGATACTGGTAATTCTGTTGAGGGGTTGTGGTTTTTTAAAAATGCTTCTAAAGTCCATTTAAAATTTCCGTACCACTAGGTGGTATTAAGCAACTGGTGGTCACTTATGTAGAGCATTTTTCAATGTGGAAACTGTAGCCCTTTTTGCGGACCCTGAATTACTTCCAAGGGATCCACAAAGCCTGGGAAAATAGCAAGAAGTCACAGGGATCGTGTATCACTGTCGTGTTTCTAAGATTTGCATCTTCATAGAGAAAGAGTTGGGACTCCATGAACTTGAAGATGAAGCTCCATGGCTTGAAGATGAAAGCTTACTACTGTACTTGAATTCATGGAGCGATGGCAAGCTTCTGAGAGGCTGACTGACAGTCTGTCCTCCCGTTGTGCTGCAAGGTCTCAGGAAGCTGTGGGGCACCTGGCCCACACAGCTACCTCGCGGGTCTCCACACATTTGATTCTGCCTCTGTAGGGAAGCAGCTTGGTATTGAAAGTAAAAGTGCAGCAAGTCTCGCTTACAAAGACAAGGTGTTGCAGGTTGCTCTCCAAGTAGAATAGTTGCAGTTCATTATTTTCCATCATCAGAAGTAGGATTATGTTGACCTTAACTAGAAATAACCCTTGTATGGTTGTAAAGTATTGTGTCCTTGGCTGCCTTCCAAATCAATGTGCAGTTGGTTTGCCAGCCCTAAACATGTCAAGTTTTTGGGCGGGGGGAAGCTAATAGAAGTTTTTTAGACTTAATGGCAACAGGAAAGATTCTACGATCAGAATTTAATAATCTATTTTTATATTAATTAAAGCTGATTATCCTTTTTCATATGGCATGGGCTTGTGCTACAGCAAAAGAATTGAAAACTACAGAATTTCATTAGTAGAGAAAAAATACAGTAGAGTAAAAATAAAAACTCAAGCACCAAAACACAAAACCTTTGTGAGTAACAGGTTGCTATTGGTTTTCAGGGTAGAACTGTGTTTTTAAACACTCTGTTTCTGATCTAACCAATGTGTTAGTGAAGAGGCAGTGGTCTGTGTCATCAGGGTCATCTCAAGGACACCGGTATCACTGCTATGTGACATGGCTCTGTCAGTGAAAGCATAGGGGAGGTGGCTTAACTAGAAATACCTTTCTATAAAGAATATTAGGGAATAATAAAACCCAATTATTAATAAGAAATTTCTTGCAGGGTGCACCTTACAGGTGGTGTCATGTTTGTGGTTCATTTGTCCTCACATCCCAGAGAAACTGCAGCAAGAAAGAACTTGTTTTCTTTCCTACAGGGTTACTTGAGCTTTCTGAGCTTTCATTCTAGAACTGTCTTGTAAGCAACAGGCTTACAATTCAAGCAAGGTCCTGAGCTGTCTGTTTGCTGCCAAGTAGTATCTGGTATCATAACCTAAATAATGTCACCCTCCCCACCCCCAACCCCCCCCCCCAGCCATGTGCCCTTATGTGATCGGTCTAACCTTTCTGGTGAGCAGGAATTGCTTGTCAAGGACCAGACTGCTGCTGTGGGAAATCTGGACTCAGAGTATGTCTCGTTTCCTTTATACTTTCATTATCAGCCCTGTGCAGAATGTTCTTCATGTAAAATGCTTTACAAGCATGCGTGAAATAGGAAAATTACTGAAGTGTCACTTTTCCGTAGTATCTAAACCACATTTCTTGCTGCACTCAATAATGCTATGCAGGTGTCAAGGCAACTGTCACTTTGCACAGTGCAGGGAAAAGGGGCTTGTTTATTTGTTTTAAATTACAGCAGTGGTGGTAGCATGGATAAATATGGGTGCACTCGACATAGGAAAGCCTTCTGTGCTGGAATGAAGACTTTTTTGGCAATAACTTTCAAAGACAAAGCGGGTAATGCACTGAATGCCGGATCCAGACTACAACAGTCTTTTAAACCAAATGAAAATGCCCACAGTTCTCTACTGTCATGGAAAGCCGTGTTTCCACATGAGAAAGAGAGAGGTTAAAAGTAGGGAGATCTGAAGGATCCCCATCTCCTGTGGTGGCAAGAAAATTTGATTCTCTGCTGCTTACATAAGCTGTGCTGCAAAAATATTTTATCATTAATTTAGTACTTCTGTCTTTCAAGGCAGTAGTTCTGCTCTGCTTTTTGATGCCCAGTGCTGTGCCTGTGACTCATGAGGGATGCCAGACAAGCATATTGTGTCTGCACATGAGAAACAGGAAGATGGGAAGTTTTTATGACCAAAGGGAAAGATCCAGTGAATTAAATTCTTCCCCTCTACTCTGCTTTTGTGAGACCCCACCTGGAATATTGGATCCAGCTCTGGGGTCCCCAGCACAAGGACATCAACCTGTTGGAGCAAGTCCAGAAGAGGGACACCAGGATGATTAGAGGGAGGGAACATCTCTCACATGAGGGAAGGTTAAAAGAATTGGGATTGTTCGGCTCGGAAAAGAGAAGATTTTGGGGTGATCTAATTGCAGTATCTGAAGGGAGCCTATAAGAAAGATGGAGAGAAACTTTTTACAAAGGCATGTAGTGACAGGACAAGGGGGAATGGCTTCAAACTGAAAACAATTAAGTTTAGATTAGATATTAGGATTAAATTCTTGACTGTGAGGGTGGTGAGGCACTGGAACAGGTTACCCAGGGAAGCTGTGGATACCTCATCCCTGGAAGTTTTCAAGGCCAGGCTGGATAGGGCTTGAAGCAACCTGGTCTAATGGACGGTGTCCCTGCCCATGGCAGTGGGGTTGAGACTAGATGACCTTTAAGGTCCCTTCGAACCCAAACCTTTTTATGATTTTATGAATTTAAACAARGAAGATATTTTAAAACTTGCTCTTTCGAAAGTATCTAAGAATGAGCTCGACTTCTGTTTGTCTGCAAGAAAGGGAGCTTGTTCCAACCTGCTAATGCTTAATAGAARTGGAAAGCCTGCACAGGAGAGCCAGATGTAGAAAACCAGTTTGGGGCGCTGGGCTGCGGTGCACGCCAGAAGCTCGTGGCTTTTGAACACTTGGCATTAACTGGACGGACCCCTGTGCTCTCCAGGTTTGACAGSCCGGGTGGCTTTGGCTGTCTCACATCCCGGCTCAGACGCCTGTACCTGTCCGATATCGCATGACACACGGAATTCCCGAGCAGCCGCGGCCCGCTCAGCGTCCTCCCGGGCGGGGCCGGAGGGGGCGGGAGCTCCGCTTGGCCCCGCCCCCCTCGGCTCCCAGCAGGGGGCGCGCGCCCCCTGGGCCGCACGGCGTGCGCGTGGCTGGGGCGGGGCCTGTGGGGAGCTCCGCGCGGGCGGAGGGATCCGGCGGGCGGTGAGTGGCGCGCGGGCCGCGCGCGGGCGATGGTGCGGCCGGGAGCCCCCGTGTGCGTCCGCCCGTGCCCGCCGTGAGGGCGGCGGCGCTCCCGCTCCGGGGGCGGCGGGGTYGGGGCGACGCGGAGCCCCCTCACCGCCCGCCGCTTCTGCGCCCCGCGGCCCGGGCCGGCCGAGGCGCGGGCGGGCCTGCCGGGGTCACCCCGTGCACCCCGGGGGGTTCTGTGTGACTGCAGGGCCCCCTCGAAGCCATACACGGGGGAGGGGATAGCAGGAAAGGGCCTTCTTCGTCCGTGTCCCGTCACCCACGTGTAGGAGAGACTGGCGGTCCCCAGCCCTGCCTGGGCTCCCCCCGTGCTTATTGAAAAGGTTGAGAATGTGGCTAGGACACATTTTTCCTTCTTGAAGTAACCGTCAGGCCTCCTGACCTTACTTTGTTGATCCAGTGCAGTTTCTGGATATTTGGTAATCCTCTGAGAGCTTCACTTCTGTGAACTTTCTGTGTCAGTTTTATGCATTGTGACGAAATTCAGTCACCGAAAGGGATTCCCCAGCTCAGCAACACCTTATAGCATGAACAGCCTTTTTTTTTTTTTTTGTTAAGGCCCTTGCAGCCTACACTTGGCCTTTTAGTTCTTTCCGTGGAAAACTGTACTCCATCTCTGCCCATGGTGTTCATGCCACTCATGATTACAGGTTCTGTTGCACCCCTTCTCAGTTACTCCTTCCTTGTACTCATTCTGCTGCAAAAGCTGTTGTAGTCTTTGGATGTCTCACTACCCTTCTTAAACCCTTTCTGGTTTTAGTATTTTCCCTACCTTTTATTGAGATAGAGACWCATGCTGTTGAGTTTTATTCTGTATGTGTTGGTAACGTGGAGCTCTTGACAGCTCGTTTTAAATTTCTTTGTAAATTCTGTTTAATCATGTCATCAGACATAATGCCCACGCAGTCAGGAGATTTGGGATTATGATACATGATTCTCCAAAACCACTACGTCAGTATTTGGAGGCAGCCAGAAAGACACATGAAATGTTACAATTTTTTAGGAAAAGAAATAGAGCATAACAGAAAACATAATAAAACAGCAGCATAAATGTGCGATCACCCATATCTTAGACACTGTAGAGTTTTAGTCTCAAAAAAAGGGTATATTGGAAGGTTTCAACAAGGATGAGTGAATGCATCGAAAGACTTCTGTCAATCTGTCAGAGGGAGTTAAGACCCTTGAGGCTAGAAAAGAGCTAGTTTGCAGAATGGGGGAAGGGGGATGACTTACAGGTGTCTGAAATGACCCCTGAGGAAAGAATAGGGCTCAACCACTTGTTTTCTCTTCTGACACACCAGGTATCTGCAAGTGAAGCAAGTAGCTGTGCTCCCAGCAAGAAGAGGTAGTTATTCATAAAACAGTTGATCAAATCAAGCTTCTTACCAGATGACATTGGAGATTAAAAACRTTTATGGGAATTTAAGGGATACTGGACAAGTGTTTCTGAGAACTGCATTCACAGAATGAAGCATTTCAGATGCAGAAACAACTTATTTAGTAGAGTGGTTAAAGTCTGGGAGAGTAGAGATTGAGACAGCTGCTTTTGGCTGTCGTCAGGATGGAATGACCAGTATCAACCCTTCAGGACTGAAGAATGACTGATATCCARCCCCTGACCTGAACCAATACAGCTTTCTTCTTGAGCCATTTGCCATGGACATGACTAAAAAGCTATTCAGAGTTAATCCTGAAATGGAGCTGTCTCAAATCTGTGGTAAATGGGCTGCTCCGGGTCCACAAATCCTGCACTGTCCCTTTCCCTACTCCATAAAACCAGTAGTACATAAGAAAACTGCTTCAGGTTTGTCAGTTCTGCTTTTGTGATGTCCCCTGGCTTGGCCGTCCTCGGAGGCCGTTCTGTTTCATGGCACCTGGGCCCCAAATACTTGAGTTTCTGACTTTTTTCCTAATTAAGTGCAATGGATCAAGCTGTCTTCCCGTGCTTGAGAGTGACCTCTCAGATGTTTGAGAAGTTTTGATTTGAATTAGAAGATTCTACATAACAGATGTAGGTATGGCCTTGCAATGCTTCATTTCTTCCGGCTAGACCAGGCTAGCTGGCAGGAGGATTTTTTAGTCTAAATTACTTTAGACTGATGCATTTCMTACACTTTATTCTGTCAGTTATTCCTGTCAAAGTGCATTTGGCAATACTCCCAGTATCTTGTCAAATCATTGACAATCAAGTCCTTTCAGTATTTAAAGATCTGAAAAATTGCTTCCACTAGGAGAGATCTTTTCTCTATCTAGGCTTTTACTATGGTGGGGACAGACTCCCTCCACACCTATGTGGGTTACTTTGGCCTTCCCTCTGGCTGTTATCTGAGGACACAGGATTTGGATTCCCGTATCAGATAATGAGCTGAAACTTGAGCAGAGTGCTGTAACTTCTGGCTTTTGAGGTATCAGGGCACATGTCCAGACATTTAGTAACTTTCCAGTCACTCAGATCAAGACTTCTTTACCTCCAGGCAGGTGTTTGCAGCCCGTTCCAGGTGATTTTCATTACGGTTGCGCACCGTTGCCCAGCTTTTCTTGGTGTGTGCTACAAACACCATAGATGATGAGCTGCTTGTSTCAGAGACTGACTTGGGCAACTTGGAGAAAATACAGACAACTATATTTAACTCCATTTCATGCTCTCTGTCTTTTGATCCAAGTTACTCTAGAATAAGGTCTTTTCTGAAGTTGCACATGTGCTTTTTATATTCTCGGTAAACGATCTAAGGGGCTCACACTGTCCTCTTCCTTCCCCTTCCCAGCGATGAGCAGCGTGGTTTTCCAGTTGTATTCCTTGGCCTTTAAGCAGTCTTTCCTTTCCCCCAAGGGGCAATTTATTACAATGAGATGACATCTTTAGGTTACTGCAAAAGGATGAGCATTAGAAACTGGCAGAGCAGCAGGGTGTCCTTCTGCTTGTACACCCTACCATGTGGTGTTTCCAAGCTGCGTGGGCATTTGGGGAGCCCCGACTCATAGACTCGGCTTAGGCTGAAGCTGCCTCTTTGGCAAAGAAATGTTAGAGTCACGTTCAGTGCAGTCTGTTGGTAAAAGTTCTGACGAAGCCGTTGTATACTTTACAGTGAGAGTATTTTTTGAGGTGACTTCATAAAGATGGATCCTACCTCCAGCCTGCCTTCCTCCACAAAGAGGGGCTTCCTCCCGAGTAGTGCTGTGGTTCTAGAAGGGTCTGACCTCTAGAGCAAATTTTGAGTTCTGTCTTTGTGGGGTGAGCAGTGGTGCAAGGGCACTTGTCTCAGCTGACCTGATGACTGCAGGTTTCCAGACTACTCTGGGCACACAGTTACCTTCAGGCATAGAGGCCCTGCTCTATCTCAGAGAGTACTATTTTCCTATCACCTGTTCTCCAGGTGATCATAACAAATGTACTGGGGACCAGAGACTGTTAATTTTTCCATAGTGTTTCTTTTAACTTAAAATATTTTTTTCCTCCGTTTTAGAATTTGGATATATAAAATTAGAGTTTTCATACATGAAAGCTGGAAACTATTGTTAAATGGATACAGTATTCTTGTATGGACAAGGCCTTGGAGTCTCCTGTGCTACTATTATCTCTTTTAATTTATTTTTTGTTTTCTTTGGAGAGCTTCCACTCTGTAGAGATGACATTTGCCTGAACAGYGCATCAGTTAATAGGAGGGAGATTGAGCTGTGCACAGGGGAAGGGACTAAGGAGTCTGCAGGCACCTCCAGCCCCCTTCATCCTACCTGCTGCACTGTAGGCCATGTGGTGTAGTTCGTCACCTCATTTTTCCTGTTTTATGGGCAGATCTGGCTCATTTAGAGTAGCATTCAAATTTGTCATTTTACCRTATGAACACAGCCCTACCTGTTCCTGTTCCACTGTATGTGAGGGAGCTTACCCCCTTTTCTCATGTTTTCCTTTAGGTCCACTTTGACTTCACTGTGAGTCTCATTTTTCTAAACTTTATGCAGTGTTCCTGAGCTACTCTTGGAGATTTGATTTCTTTATCATTTTGSTTTTCAATTAGGTACAAATGCAACAAGTAAGCTAAGAATTAATAGTGAAGAAGATCTGCCACATGGCTAGTTTTAAATCTTGTATTCCTATTAATACAAGGGTTGAGTTTAGGTAAATATGGCTGGATCAGCACTGTGTGTGTTATGAATGCCCTGAATCCCGGGGCATTCCTGAAATGCGTCTCCTGTCCCCCTGTGTGGCTCTCAGAGAGTGTCTTTGTGAGGACAGATTACAGTCTGGGGCAAGCATGGATGGTCAGCTGGAGCCTCAAGGGCCTTGGGAATTAAGAGTGTAAAGGTTCCCTAAGTGGCAGAGGCACTGCAGGTTTCTGTGCTTCTTCCCAACCTCCCCGAAAACTTTGAGGGTTACTGCTGGACTTGGGAGCAGTGAACTTTCTGGAAGGGGTATAGAGGGGCTTTCAAACAGTAGAACCATCTCCATTGAAGGAATTTGCAAGTCTTGTTCACATAAACTCACGTTAAGAGTTTTCTGATGAGTTCTTAAGCATGAGAATGTCTTCATGCTAATGACCTAAGTCAGGATATGCATTCAGAAAAATACACTGAATTTTGGAGGCATTTGTAATTAGATGTACATGCTATTTCTAGCATATGTTCTGAGTTACCTCTCCTTACAAAATCTCACAGTTAAATTGCTGCTTGGTTCCTACGGCTTTGATGTACAAACCAAAAGGAAGGCTATTAAAAAAATCAACTAAAAATTATTAACAGATAAAAGATGTCTATGGCAGTATGCCTTTTTATCTTCTGAAGCAATGGTAACTTCTTCATCAGCACTTTTATCTGTGAGGGTTTTGTTTCATGGTCATGGATTTAGTCCTTGCAAATGCCAGTATGGCCTCACTGAACAGAACATCAAAAAATTTCTACTTTTAACTTAAGAACTGCAACTTCGCACGTATTTCAGTTTCTTGATGTCAAAGCATAGATGTGTCCTTAATTAGATGATAATAGCAAACCAGATTACATGTATCATTCACTTGATTAAAAAAAAGTTGTGATTCAGGAGTGATTTTAAATTTCTACAACGTCCTAACAAAAATAAAGTGTTGTATAGGGCCTAAAATGGATCTAATGTTGCGTATTATTAGAGCATTTTGGCTAAAAACTGTATTACCTGTCTGAACTTGCAGTCGTTTCTATAATAAATACTTTAAATAATACATAATTTAATAATTAAATATTTTTAAGCATTTATGTTTTATTCAACAAAAAATTAGGGAAAAAAATAATGATTTTGGTTTTTACTAGGTAGCTTGACTCYGGAATTCTTACGTGAGGCTAATGTCATAGGTGGGTCTTTAGGCTCTCAACAATTCCCTGTTTGGCAAGCTTGGCCTCAGGAGCCACGAGTAAACGATAYTCTGGAAAAGCCAAGTACTATCCTCTTAGCCCGTGTAGGTGTGTGCTGTGTCAGTGGAATGGCAGAGTAACTGTGGGAGTTACCTCACAGTGGCAGGATAAGGTACCATTTTTCCAGCAAGTAGGAAGAAGCTGTTTTAGGAAACTTTGTCTTGAAAGCTCTGCTAGAGTGGAAGGAAGGGTGGAAGGGGAGGAGACTGCGYGTTCTGGAGTTCTTGTAATGCAGGGAACGAGGAGAAGAAAAACCATATGCAGCTCTACTGGAAATTACTCGCAATGTTTACCTACTGTTCAGGTGGCTGATGGTTCTCAGTGACTTTTGCACAATGCAGGCACACTCCTGCTTCCAAGTTCTGTTAAAGGCATTCCTCGAGTTCTGGTTCTTAGGCCAGATTCAGAGAAAATGGATTTCTTTAGAGAAGAATCTTTTTGTTTTCTCCAGTCCTTTACACGTGCTGAGTCTTTTCCAGCACCTTTGTTCCACGAGGTGGCACCGTTCCTTCTGGGAACGACAAAACGGCTTCAGCTTCCCCCGGACAGAGGCTGCTGCACTACCTGGGCTCAGAGGGCTCRGGGATGCTGCGCAGCAGAACCCACTTCAGGAGCTTTCTGAAAATGGCTGTATTTTTCCATTGGTATATACTGTGTCTTTTTGGAGCTTCATGCCTGCTTTTTTTTTTTTTTTGGTAGGTTTGTGGCATTTAGAGGAATCTTTTTATGGCGTGGAAGTTAAAGGCAGGTGATGCTGAGCTAGAATGCTGGTTTACTTCATTTTGAGTCAAAATTGTGTGAATTTTGAACATGGGAAAGAATGATCAATATTGATCATTATTTCTAGGAAGGAAGGGAATAATTTCTATAGGATTTGCGAAATCCACTAAAGGAGATTTTTCCTGTGAGGTGATACAAAAAAGGTGTATGGATTCAGGAAACCAAGAATTGTAATGACAACTCTCTGTAAGAATAGAAGCCAAATCTGTGGTGTATAGAAAGGGAACAGTGTTGCTGCTGTTCCTGGATTCTCTGTGGACACGTGTTATTTCCAACTAACCTCTCACTGATYTAAGAACACTTAAGTAGAAAGAATAGTGGTTTTTTTGTTAGGAGGTTTTCCTAGTTAGCTGCGCTGCTGGTGGAAGTTGTTTTACCTCAGGAGATTATGCTGTTATTAAAAACATTCACCATTGAAAAGGGTTAACGTAATTAATTAATGTTATTCTGACTGATGTCTAGGAAAATGGATGATGATGATGATGACATTCCCCAGCTTTCATCCCATACGTTGGCTGCCCTCCAGGAGTTCTATTTGGAACAGCAGCAGAGAGAGGGCATGAAGACCTCCCAGGGGTTTAATCAATATTCCATTGGATCAATAGAAGAAGACTGGGTAAGAAACTATAAATTTCAGTGAATGAAGCACAGATAGAGGAGTAGCCTTTACTGAGTTTCTTCTGTGGCTGGATAATGAAATTAAATTAAAGAGGAGAACACTCAAGATGTTCCTGTTAATGGAAGGTAACCCTGTAGGGAGATTTGCTTTAGTATTAACTCTGGGTATAGTTGTCTGCTCTACATGTGCAGGGGGTTACAAACTGAAAGTACATGGAGATGGAATAAAGATGCTAACAGAAGCATCTGTCCCTTCTGGAAATTTTAACTCCAGCCTAGCATGTGAAGGTAGTAAAGACTAACCTGAGTTTGAGGCAAACATAGTGTAACCAGACCAAGTGATCTTTCTTTTCACATCGTATTTCTCTCTGTGTTATTTCTTTGTTTTTGTGGATGGCTGTTTTGCTGCTTGTTTCTATTTGTGACAGACTGATTTCTGATTTGTCTCTGGGTTGGTTATTTTTTTGRTCTTCCTTTTTCTGATCCCTTCTGATTTAATAGTTTTATCCTTTATTTCTTTCTATACTGTCACTTTTCAAATTCCTTTTTCATCTTATGCTAAAGTAACTCAATTTAAGAGCACATAAATAATGTGCATCTGTACATTGGCTTTGAAATACCTTGTCAGTGGCTTGGATTACTTGGTTTTCCTGATACTGCAGTTCATGCTGTGGAAACACAAGGTGTAAGGTACCTGCTGCATGTCACTGGATTACAGAAGTAGAAAGACTGTCAGAAAAACAGTCACCTTTCCAGTTTGTGAACTGAGAAGATGCTATGGATTTTGATTTTCTTCAATTATGACTCACCACACCTAACTCTACATAGCACAGTCAGAAGATTTGATGTTGTTTGTAATTGTGCATTATCTTTCTCAGCAACTGAGCCAGTTTTGGTATAGTGATGAAACTGCATCATGTCTGGCTAAGGAAGCGGTTCTGGCAGCTGGAAAAGGTGGCAGGTAGGTTTTAATAATTGTGTTGTAGATTTAACATGTCTTTTCTGTAAATGTTTTGTTCAACTGAGATACTGCAGAACTGCTTTGATGTTACTTAGTTAATAGTTGATACTGATCTTCCCTTTTTTCATTTCACTGAATGTTGTAGGCTGTGCCTTGTAAAAGTTTACTATGAATGTTTTTTATTTTTTGAGAAATACAAAGTGCTCCAGAGCATATAAATTACTTATAATCTTTTCTCAGTTTTTGTACCATGTTTCTGTAGAACAGATGGAAAAAACTTGGTTTTCTTCCCGTTTCTGTAAAGACTAATTTTTAATTTTAAGTTTTTTCTGAAACAAGATTTTCTCTCTAGTTATGGTTAAGATCTTTGAGTAGCATGGGGATGGAATAGGTAATGAATTTAATACTTAAGACTTTGTTATTAAAGTAATTAGTTGTTAGAATGGAGGAAGAATACCTTACATTTTTGGGACGAATGTTTAAAATGTTTTCCCAAAGCAGCCGTAATAACTGCTGTAGGGTCGTGTTGCTGTTGTTTGCCTTTTAAATTAACATTTTAAGTTATTGTATGTTTTTCAGGATAGCATGTGTTAGTGCACCCAGTGTGTACCAGAAACTGAAAGAACAGGATGGTGAAGATTTTACAGTGTGTATACTGGAGTATGACAGAAGGTTTTCTCTATATGGAGAAGAATTTATATTCTATGATTACAACCGCCCTTTGGACTTGCCTGAAAACCTCCTGCCACACAGTTTTGACGTTGTARTAGCAGATCCACCCTACCTGTCTGAGGAATGTCTTCAAAAGACTGCAGAGACAATCAAATTCCTAACAAAAGGAAAGATTCTGCTTTGCACAGGTATAAGTAATAAAAATACTAGGTCCCAGTTAATTATCTTTCTCCCTCTAATGACAAACTTACATGAGACAAAAACTAACTCAATAATACTGAATTATCATTAATTTAAGGAGGAATATGTATCCTAAGCTTTTTATTTGAATACCTTTATTTTAAACTGAAGGGAAGTGGGTTTTTTTAGTTCAAATCAGTAGTTTTTCCCTATGGCTTTCTGAGTTTTACTAAATTTTTGAAGAATTATAGGATCATCCTGCAAAATTTCAGAAATTTTTTTTTTCTTGTAAACATGCCACTTTCTATAATTGCAATGATTGAAATCTGGATATGGCAAATATAGGTTTAACTTATTGTTTATGTCTTAGCCACTGAAATACAGCAGGAGGAATTAAAAAACAGTGATAAAAGCAGTGAAACCAGATAAATAGATATCTGTACTTGTAAGTCCTTCTTTATGCAGATGCACTTGCTGGTTTAAGAAGTGATGTGTGTCTGCCTAAGTCATGGCTTTTCTTAAACTGAACTGTTATTACAAGGCATCTGAAGACATCCAGGAAACTTTTCCAAAAAGCAAAGGACAAAACCCCTCTGTTTGTACAATTTGAGGGAAGCCAACCAAGCAGACAAAATAAATAAAAATTAAAATAATATGTGACCATAGAAAGCCTACTTCTTGGTTTAAGTGCACATGGCAGTCACACACAAGGGTGATTCTCAGAAGATTTTTCCCTAAAATGGATAGGTCGTCCTTCAGTTTACAAAGTTTGAGAAATACTGCTCAAGGCAGTGATTTCTCAGTGTGTAGCTGCAGATTTCACACTGTGGTTTATTTAAATGGAGGAGRAGATGTAATCTGTTTGCATTTCCCATGGTTCCCTACATTTGACTTCCTTGGCATGCAGCAAAAAGACTGAGTTCAAGTTTGTTTTCTGTAAAAAGGGCACTGATACCCTCTACTTATTGTTAGGAAATTTAATGGACATTCATTTCCTTGGAGTGTCTTCCATTCTTCTAGATTTATTTTAAATTTCCCAATAGATTCAGTTGTTAAAGAAGGCTGAGAGTGTCGCTGCTTTAAAGCCTTCCTTCCTTAAAAAAAGCTAGGCTCTCTATGTATTCATTTGGGACGAGCTATTAGAAAAGTTCAAACATTCTGTTACTGTTTTTCTTACTGAAAACCAATTATTTTTGCTGCAGGTGCAGTCATGGAGGAACAGGCAGCAAAGCATCTCGGTGTGAAGATTTGCAAGTTTATTCCAAAACACTCACGAAATTTAGCCAATGAATTTCGATGTTACACGAACTATGCTTCTGGACTGGACTGATTCTCATAAGATCATCTACAAATCTACAACTTTTTCAGTCAAGCTTCTTCCTGCTTTTTATCAGTTACTCCACATTTCTCAGTGCTGAAATACTCATCTCTAAGTACTGTTTTCTGGGATAGCTGGAATCAACATAGTGTGATAGCCTCTCTCTTTTAACTGAGTAAGCATTTGCAGTTACCGTGGTTTGTATTAGGTAAATGTGGACCAAACAATGCAGGTGCTGAATAATGGGAACTTCTCTGTTAGAGTTTCATTTTAACTGCTAGCTTTTACCATTTGAGGGCACATCAGTGACTTTTTTGAAGTGACTTTAGCTTATAACAACACATAGTTGGTTGCCTTGCAGACATCAGAATCATCATCATTGCAAAGAACTTGATGCTTCTGTACGTGACCCATACATGTCCCTTAAATCTTGAATCATAATGGTTCTGKTTAAACATAGTGTCTGCTTTTTAATAATTTCAATATCAAACTAAAGATGATTTACAGGTATGTCACAAGAACGGTTATGGGTTTTTTCCAGTAGCCCAGTTTTATCTTTTTCTCTTGTTCCAAAGACAGCAGCAGACCAGTAGGAGAGAAGCATCTTAAAAATCGTGGAGTCTTACAAGGCCACTGAGGAATAACATTGATAAACTCCCATTGTCTCAAATAGGAAAATGTTAGATTTTATATACAAGGTTTGGACTATATTTCAGTCAAAATAGATGATACATTAGAAAAACTTTGCCTTGGGTAAGTAGAGATTTTTGATAACCGGGAATTTTAAAGCCAGTTTTCACTAACCCTTTGACTACACTACTGGAGTATTTTTAGGTAGAAGTTGGTTCATAAATTTCAAGGCACTCAAYAGTTTTATAATCTCTAAATATACTCTTCAAAACACAAACACTTGTCTTTGTCTGTCATATTGTGTAAAGACTAACAGAAATGCTGCATCTACAAAATGAATCACCTAAAATGAAGTATTAAGAAATTTATTTTGTGGTGGGAATAAACCTAATTAAGCTTGCGAGACGAGACTTTTTCTAAGGTAGAGATAATACTCATGTTTTTRTGCATTTCTGCTGTTTGGATGCAGATTTTCCCATCTGGTGGAGTAAACAACGGAGCAGGAATAATGTAGATGGAAAATAATCCTCTCTCAGTGCTCAGAGAACAGTGCTGCCTGAGACGGACATAACAGTGGTTCATAAATACCCGCCCAAGCCGCTGTAGCTCTCCGCCCCATTTTCCAAGAGATCTATTTGCTTTCTAAGGCTTTTCCCTCCTCACATTTCACACCTGCTGCTTCTTCCCCACATGTAGTGTTCCCGGGTTTCATGGTAACAGTTTTCTTCCTGTTTACATGCCTTGGTTTCTGTCAGACTGGTAACAGGTGGTGTTAAAACGAGGGAAGTGCAGCAGAGGAAGCGCTCGCAGGGAGAACCGGCACTGGCCTCTCCTGACAGGTTCTGTGAGCCCAGGGCCTATAGTCGTGCCTTTGAAACTAGATTCCATCCTTGCTGCTAAGCCAGAATCCCCCTGAAGAGGACTGTCCACAGGTGAAATACAGCTGAGTTGAGTTGTTTTCTAGAAGGCTACACCATCACTTTTATGTGGCCAGTTTGAAAATAAAGCAAACCAGAATGTTAACTGCATAGCTATTGGCACAAATCTATACTTCAAACTGGCTTATTACCTCAGTGTCTTGCACACCGAGCAGATGGAGACAGTGAAGTAACTCCTGAAACTTGGTTTTTAACTACGTAGAGGCTTCAAGTGGGATGGGTATGATTGCCAGAAGGGATGATGCTATTCCCCTGCCACCYCCCTAAATTAGAATGTGGTGTTCAAATGGAAGCTTCACCTATGTTGCTGCTTTGCCTGCTTCATTTTGGTAAATGTGTGTTGTTGGGCTCTCTGTAGCAGAATTAAAAGACAACTTTGCTAACTTCATCAGAGACTTTCTTAAAAAGATAAAAGTGCACCATTCGGTTGTACCAAGAAGTTCACTTCCAAGAAAATAACTGCTGCTTCTGGCATGTAGGTCAGACAGATTTGAAAAGGGGCACTGTGAAGATGCACAGTTATGAAACTGAGGGTAAATGTAAATCTGTGCAGATGCACTCAACAGAGCAGCCCGTTGTCCACCAGCTTCCCCTTAAAAGCCTGGTGAGTGCAGGCAGCCGCCCAAGCAGAGCTTGACTAGAAGCATTTACAGCCTTCATCAGTGATGGGAAGTAAACTATTTTTGTCATACTTGATTGCAAGGACATAGCTGTTTCTGAGAAGGGGACAAGTCACAAAATTCATAGTGAATTTGTGCTTTGTGCCGTCATGATAACTTTAAGAAATATTATGTGACAGCAAAGTCTCTCATTTTTTCTGTAACAAGATTATGAATAAAAACATCGGTGTCAAGCAGTGATTGACTTTACTGGGGATGTCTTATGGATGGACTTTGTGTTGGAGCAGACTGTGGTGAAGTGTTAGCACCATGCTACTTTTCCAGTGGCATTTATGACTGCAGAGTCATATATCCCACAGCCTTTTTAACTACCCTAGTCCAGGTAGTTATGGYTGTTCCTAATCCCAGTGAGATTAAAGGCTGTTTGTACTTCATGAGTTCATCACAGCCTTTTSCCCTTGCTGCTTTCATATTCATGTTTCCCCATGCAATTCCTTGTTTACTTGTAGCTGTAGATCTTCACCTATTCAGACAGACACCTTCAATTCATGACTGGCAAGTAAACCAAAACAGCATCTCAGGCTTTTCTCAACCTTCCTGAATGATAGGAATTTTCCAACCTACCTTAAGTGATACTACAGAGAAGAAAATAATCTCTTTACCAAGGATATTGTTCTGTGTTTTGTGGCTCCTGATGTATTCCAGGGACAATTTCATTGAAGGAAAAGATTTTCCTGGCACAACAAAAAATTTTCTCAAATCAGCTGCAGCTGCCAGATAGTTCTAGCTTTGAATTGTTTGCATTTATTGGGCCTGGAGTTGGTTCAATGAGGCATTTCATGTCTGCCTTCTGTCAACAGTTTGTGAAGCCTTGAAGCAACTCCAATGAAGCCTCCCTCCCCAAATGCAAATTAAAGGCAAGGCTGTGGCAGCTGTAACCAGAGGGCTGGAAGCTGGAAAATGTCACACCACATTTAAAGTGAAACTGATATAAATCCATGATGTGATGACCTCATTAAAAAAAAACCAATTCCAAACAAATGCAAACTACCTGTAACACTCAACCTTTTCCCCATAAGTAATGTGGAGAGAAGGGTTATATGGAAGGATATTTTGAAGGCCAACAATTTTTTGTGGAACTAATTGTTCTTGATGTTAGCTATTAACAAACAGTTGTTCACTAACAAAATATCAAACAGTTGCTCATGCTAAAACATAAACAGCTTTTAAGAGACACCTAACTGGAAAGTTGGATCAGGAACCAAACTGGCTCAGCTAAMAAGTCTGTCATAGAGGAAGGGGAGGATTAAAAAAGGAAAAGGGGCTTCTGAACAAGATAAAGATGCCTGTAACCATGGGAAGCTTTCTGCACTTGTTGCAGTGTGACGAGGAGGTCACCAACATACACTCTCTATTGATCCATGGAGATTTTGCAGTTCTTTTGTGCCTTCAGTCATCCAATTTCTGAAGCTTTATATAAGCTAAAGCATCTGTTTTTCTGTATTGGAGAAATTGATTACGTTCCATTTACCTGATCTTAGCTTGCAGCTCCCAGGAATTCCCTGAGCATGCTCTAGTTACCTGAAAACCTCAAAATGGCTCCATAATTAATGCCTGCAGAACAAGGGAGTTGCAACAAAAAGTGAGATTTTTTTTTTTTCCTCCAYATCATGCAAATATAGGCAGACAAATTTGTGTAACAAAAATGTGTGGGCAGACAAATGAGTTCTGCTGGAGGACAGTGTTTGGCCAGACTTAGCTGGTAGGCCCTCTGAGTGTTTACCAAATGTTAAGGGCTGCATGGTTTGACATTTTGCTGTTGTTGTTTGGGGTCATTTGACTGCCTTTTAGGGTGAAGACTTTGCTTTTTGTGCTGTGGAGTCTGAAGGTTCAACTTCACCCTGCCTGAAGTGTGCGTGTGGAGAAAAACCCCATAATGTAATGGTGAAACCATAAGGCATCAGGCTGCCGAAACATCTAGTGCAGTGTTTCTCCAGTTTTGTGGGTCTGCCTCCCTTCTGAGCCCCTCTGATTACCATTTCCCTGTGCTCAGAGGGTGAGAAGTTCTTCCACATTAGGAGGAAGGAAAAGAGGTTGTAACTGCTGCAAGTATTTACATTCCCCGGGGAACAGGTAACTACCCATAATTGCTGGCAGCAGCCAGGCAATTAGCTGTTCTCTGAGTAGTATAAACATTTTATGACCATCTTTGAACTCACCTTTGAGGATCCTCTTGAGATAGAAGCATCACAATTTGAGGAAACACAGATCTAAAGACAAGGAGAATTGAGAAGAAGCATCTGCACAAAAAACAGTTACAAACTTCAATCTGACATTGTGATGGGAATCTTTTATTGCTTTCTGGAGTTCTTAAAGTTATTTTAGGCTTTGTAAGAAGTTACACAGATTGCACTGTAAAAATGCTGTATGCTAGACTGAGTCAGAAAGAGCACAGTCAATAATTATGCACCAAGACATGGACTTGCCATATGACTTTCATTCTCTATTGTTAATTCTGATTAGCTCATAGTCTTGCCATTCTTCATCCAACAACACTCCAAAGAAGTGCGTGTTTGTGTAATGTAGGAGCTTTCTCTGCTAGGAGTTAAGGCCAAGTTTGAGATTCATGGCGTTGCAAATACATTGCTGCATATGATGTTTATTCTGTAAAGATATTGCAGTCATGATCCTTCAKCTGTAAAAGATATTCCCTGCTGTGCATTCAGAGGTTTATCAGTTTTGGCACGTGTGGGCCTCTGAGGAATTATGTTTGTGCAAGGCATGCMTGGTCATTCCTGATTCTCATTCACTAGACTGAGTCAACATTCAGCCTCTTGTTCTGGAAACGCAAGTTTTTGTGTATCCAGGGTTTCTGGTGAGGGCCTGCCATCAAGTTCCATCGGCAGCAGGCTGTGCAGGTAGAAAGCTGCTCTTCCACAGACCAACGGCTTTTGCAAGTGATTGTTACATGTAGCATAGGGAAAAATGACTAACAGCAATTGTATAAATCAGTTGGATTTAACAAGTTTAGACTGGTTGAGACTCAACTCGGTGACCACTTGTAGCATCTAGAAGTTAAGACTTAGCCTGCTTACTCACCTGCAGCGTACCTGAGGTGAAGCCTATCCTTGGTACTTCCTTTTTAATGGGGAATCTCTTCTGACATGAGAAAGGTTTTGGCCTTTTAACTGCATGGAATACAGTTTTATCACAAGAAACAGTTAAGTAGTCAGTGATGAATGAAATCAAATACAGAATTCTTGGGACCCAAACTGTCTTGTCTAATTGATACTGTCTGTGTAATTAGACTTAGTCCACTTAGTCCACAAGAAAGTCTGCTGCATTTTTACAATATTCTAGCATGTTTTTCTCAAAACGTTTGTACCCTTAGCAATTTGGCAAGTTTAAAAATAGCAAGCACATAGAATATTACTTCATGAATGACTCCAGCTCAGGAAAGCTTTCCTTGCTGTAGTGTATAAATTAGCCAAAGAGGTAACAGCTCAGAGGTAAAGCTTGGAGATTATGCAGTATAAAGGAAGGCTCTCYCAGCCTGAGAAATTACCCTTTTAACTGCTAATTTGGCACATGCATGGCAGTTATGTGATTCTTCTACAATGGTACTTAAAAGTAGAGTATATGAGATTCCCTAAAAATATCTACAACCAGTAGCCTGCTGTAGTAATAGCTAGCATGTCTTACAGTTGCTGCATCTTCTAAAATTTACTGTGAATTAGCAAGGATAAAATGTTCTGCTCTAAGAAAAAAAAAAAAGGCTACTTTGGAATTTGCAATAATGAACAAAACAAATTCACTAACCAAGTTTACATGAACTAAAGAAGTTGAATAAATTGCCTTCTCTAGTGATCTGAGTGACTGGACTTTCCATCTTACATCTGAAATAACTGTAAGCAGACAAAGAGGGTAGGTCAGTGTGTTTGCTGCTGTGGTGCAGTTTCCTGAGGCGGTGAAATGATGACGTGAGGCCCATACTGACATACAACTCCTGATACGTTCATTCTGATGATGGCTTGTTCTGGCTCACCAGCAACTTCACTTCTTGCTTATCTATGCTGGAATTTAAGCTCTCTGCCTCCTTTTCTTGCTCAGGCACACAGGTGCAGCCCACGGGGATGGTGATGTAATCCTCCGTGTAGACGTAGCGGCCCCCGGCGCAGGCGGGCGTGCGGCGCAGGATGACCGTGGGCATGTACACCGGGGTGCTGCGGAAGTGCAAGCTCTCCTCGCCAAAGAGCCCCATCAGGCAGCCTTTGCACAGGCAGTAGGCTTCGGGAATGTACTTGGGGTATCTCGTGGGATCATAGGAAATTCTATAGAGGAGCAAATAAAGATTCATTAGCATCTCTAAAAGTAGGTATATTTGGCTAGAATTATATAATGTTATATGTTATTATAATTATTATATCATTATAGTAATTATATCATGCTTGTATTGTCTTTGCCAGGAAAATAGCTGTAGCTGTTGCTGTCTGGCTTCTAATTTGTAAAGTGCAAAGACAAAAACTTGAACAAGTTACAAAACTGATTAGGTCCTACAGTCCACACGGAAGTATGAAGTGTCTGGCTTTCTGAATCGTGAAATTCAAGGATTTAAACAGAATCAGTTTTGCATTTTGGACTGAATGGGTAAACAGAGCATTAAAAAGGACACTTGGGCATTTCTAAAATTTTATCTGCCTTGCGTTCTTCAAAAATTGGTACAAATCCTTGTTAACATTATTACTTTAAAGCCATGACATGATGTTTTAAAATTTAGTGATTTAAATAGAATTGAATTGTACTATTATTTCTGCAATAGGTTTTGTTCCCTAGTATACTTGGGGTCATAAAGGTGCCTTCCCCTTGAAAGCAGAACTCTGTATTTCTACTTAACATCTACTCTATCTTCCTCTAACCAGAGAAGAGCAACTTTTTCATGCCCACACTGAGATAAACTGCAACTTCCTGGGATGGGGCATCCACAGCTTCTCTGGGCAACCTGTGCCTCACCACCCTCACTTCCTAATTCTTCCCAATATCTGATCAAAATTTCCCCTCTTTCAGTTTAAAGCCATTATTCCTTGTCCTATGACTCCATGCCCTTGTGAAGAGTCCCTCTCCAGCTCTCTTGTAGCCCCCCGTTAGATACTGGAAGGCTCAGCCTGTCTTCATAGGAGAGGTACTCCATCCCTCTCAGCATCTTCGTTGCATCCTCTGGACTCACTCCAACAGGTCCATGTCCTTCTTATGTTGGGGTCCCAGAGCTGGATGCAGTTTTCCAGGTGGGGTCTCTTAATAGATCTTAAAGTGATCTTAAATCTTAATAGATTTAAAGCGATTTCTGAATTGTGTTTCCCAGGGTTTGCAGCACTTCCTTTGGTGTTAGCCTTTTATCTTTTCAGGTTGCCTCTGAGATGAGAGGAGGTTTCAGCTTTGGAAGAGGCAGCCTAAGTCTGCCTCAAGATGTGCTTGCAGTCACTGCTAGTCAACAAAATCTGTACTGGTGAGAACAGGCAGCCTGGCTCTCCATCTCACATCTGCCTCTGGGTTGACACTGGGTTTCTGGTCATAGGATTGATCAAGGAATTCATTCAACTGAGGAGTAACTCCATCAAGAGCTGGGTTTTGGTCTGTCAACTGTCTTGCCACACATGTACACAGAGCTGTACACCACCAAGCCAGAGTGAGCAAGTGGCTGTAGATGGGCACAGAAGGGAGCTGCCCTTTTCAGAAGTATCACCAGTTTATCACGTTACAGCAAATCTGGAATCACAGCTTTTGCCAAACAAAAACTTGATCATCCTGCCATCAAGGAAAGAGACTTTTTAATATATATAATGACCAAATATATATATAWAAATAAAATTTTAAAGAATTTGTTTTCCTCACAAAATAATATGACCAGTTCTCTCATAGCCAGACATCTGTGATGTTGCAGATATTTTCCGCAAAGCTCCTCTGTCCCATTTGTACTTGCTTACTTTCCCCAGGAAATACCTTCATGTTACAGGATCTCACACCAATGTGAAATAAAATGTCTGGAAGCCAGCAGAAGGGAAGAAAGGGGAATACAGGTCTTTCTACTGTGATACATTCCCACTTCAAACTCACGTGTGAGTAATTTCAGTGGTGGATTGTTAAACACACCATGTGTCAAGTCACTGGTATTTCCTCTACTGTATTATCTCTAGCACCTGGTTTATGATGTTACTGGAAAGCATGAACATGCTTCTGCATGCAAACATAAGAGGTTTCACTTATAACAGAACACTGTCACTGGGATCATGGTCCACAACAAACTTTCTCCTCCAAATTCCCACATGGAAAAAGTCAGGTATTAATGGGTTGGGGTTTTTGAAAGATGGTGTGGTTGTGGCATGGTTTTCTACTTTCCAAGGAAAAAACCCTCTTATGTTACTAAGTTTGGTGTCAATACATCTACTYCATCATATGAGGACTGAAAGGAATMAGACAGAATCCAAACTGAATGATGGATTCAAAATATGGATGTGGTTTTGCATCTAGACCGGAACTTCAAGGCTGAAGGCTCTAAGTAATGCCTCCTGAAATTAATACCTTAACTCAAATGTCACTAAAATTTGAAGCTATATACAAAGATCTGTATCTTCAGCTCAAACCTGTTCAGAAAAGCCATATAAATAAAGCCTAATTTTTGTCTTTTTAGGCAACCCAGATCTGCTTGGGTCTGAACAAATAACAAACACCAGTAACCTGTAGCTGGACAAATGCAGTTGTGTGACCTGCTTCCTCTGTTTGCGTGACCTGAGCGTAATCACTCTGTGCGGAGAATGACCACCCTGTCAGCTGCTGTGGTTTGGTGCCTCTCCGTTACTCCAAGCACTACAAGTCATGTATTAACAWCTTCTCCTAGAAGAGGGCAAACATGTTTGATCAGGTTAATTAACCAGGTAAAAATGCATGCTCCAAGTTCCCGCTAGCACTTTCCTCCATGTAGTGAAAGATACACCACGGGATGGATACAGCTGGGAAGAGTGGTGGAGAACCAGAGAAGTGCAACTTTCCACTGGCACCCAAGCGTCCCTTGCAGTCTCGTGTCATTTGCTGTGGCCACTGCTGCAAACTGGACAGCCCAGACACTCTTATGAGAATTGCCCTTGTCCTGTGAACTCAGGTCACTCCTGTGTAAGGCTGACTCTGCCTCGCCAGCGCTCCTGGTTCACAAATGACAGGAGCAGTGAGCTGTGCTGGGCTGCTCTGTTCCCATCTGCTGGAACAAGAACCAGGTTTGTGCTGAGCTGGAACTGCTAATGAAGTGTGACTCGGCTGCTTTTCCTTATGACCCTACGAGTGCTTTGAGAGCTCCCAGTGAAAAACAAACTTCCTGCCGTTTATGTACTAAGCCTGGAAACTCAAGAGAAAACTTTCTGTCAGAAGTAAAACCCTTGCAGAGACTTAATCTGTGAATTCACTTCTTCTGTACTACTACTTTTATATGCATTATTTTTAATAATATTGTCACTTCATAATTTCCAAACTTCTGATTCCACAGGGTCAGATGCTGTGCTGGGGCAGGCAGCCGACTCTTCAGAAAATCACTCTTGGCGCTGGGCTAACAGCTGGATGTTATCAGAAGTCTAATAAGCAGATCATCATCCCCTTCCTTCTCACTCTGAAATACTTACAGGATTAAGAGCTAACAGCTTTTTTTTCCCTCTTGGCAAGACATTTATTTCCCTATAGCAGGTGTTCTTTTGTTCACATTATGCTTAGTTTATTTTATATACAGGCAGCAACTTAGACATTACTACTGTAGGTAGTACAGTGCTTGCACGAAATAGCCCAGTGCTAACTGATTTTCTGAAGAGTTGTACAAACATGTACTCAACTAAAAAGGATGGCAGCTCTGTGTCCCCTTGTGTTCTTTCCCTTGGCTGCATCTTTGGGCCATGCACATCGTCTCACATGGTTAAATCCTGGAAAATGTCTTGGATAAGCTTTTAGAAAATCACTGGAGTATTATTTGAAGGAAAGCCCTCTTGTATGACTCTTTTCAAACACATTGCAGACAAGCTTGGCTTTTACCAGTGAAAAATGACTTGTCTGTGCTACTTTTATTAAGATTTTATGTGAATGAGCACTAAACCAAGGATGCTTATAAATTGAAACTGATTTTTGAAAAACAGAAAAAACAAGCTGGGCAATGTTTGGGAGAGGTATTGGCTAACTTGGGATTTCATCATCAGAGCAACACTAACAATACAAGTTAAACCTCTGTAAATTAACTCTCAGTAGATGCAGGATTAGGCCCCAGAGGCAGAAACAGAAGCCATGGGATTTGGAAATCCAGAAACGTGAATGATTTCTTGAATACACATAAAGAATTTTTGCTAAAGTCACACACAACTGTGTTTGCAGAAGACTCTAAATGTATTCCTACAAACTAGTTATGATTGTTATTATAGCCTTAAGACAACAGAAAATAAAAATAGAGCTGATATATACAGCTGGTTAATGAATAGCACCACAAATGGAATCACAAACCAACACTACCTGTAAAAGTGCTGCTGGCTTCAGTGGGATCAGATTTTTCAACCGTTACTCTGAGCTTTATGATCAGACCCCTCAAAAGTTTTGGCAGACATTGAAAATTAATCCTTTTTATAATGGCTCTTGTCTATGAGCAACTTGTCTGTGCATCTCTGGAGCTGTGCTTGCAGTGGTAATGATTCACCATGATTGTGGCTCCTGTAGAAATTAACAAGGCACCCATCCTGTGCTGTCGGCAGGGTCTGCAGGTCGGTCCATATCATTAATTCTTGTGAAGCAACTCTGGACCATAACAGCAGCCAAATCCATGGCCCTTGCCAGAACCTCCTTGTACAAGCAGGCTTTCTGGATTTCATTGACTGTCCATGTAATACTGTTAAAAAGGACAAGCAGCTCCTGGATAGCAGTCACAAACTGGCACACAGTCAGCCTGATGATTTCATGGAATGATGATTTCATGGCAGAACTCCTGCTGCTGGCTCTAGTTTTTAAAAAAGCTGGGTAATCTGTAGCCCAACTTCCTGAAGTGCTGAGCAAATCCAGCATGTTCAGCTGACTCCAGGGAACTCTGCTGTCTCTTTATAGCTCTGCAGAGCAAAAAGTGCTTCGTGTGATTAAACTTTGTGCCCTGAGTTATATACTGATCTCCAGTGGCCATCAGGATGGAATTTCAGTATCAGACACATGAACTAATATTTTTCCCCTAACTTTTGCCTTAAATACCACCGATTGGTTGCTGCTAGCAGTGGGGTCGGGGACCAGATGGATCTGTGCTGTAACCCATGTACAACTCCTGTATCTCCGGGTTGTTGCAGGCCAAAAATTATGTAAGTCTTGATTTTTTTATAATCAAATTGAAAGACCAAGTAATGGAAAATAAATAGTAAGCAGAGAACAAGCAAAGAAGCTACAGAAGGATTATCTGAGCTTTGAGCCAGTCAAACCTAATTCTTCCATACTTAAATAGAATTACAGGCTTGGGCTAGAGGTGATGCAGTAGGGTGAAAGCTATACACAGTTCTCTAAGTAATATATTTTATTCTTTCTCATAAATGCTGATATGAAAAAAATTCAGTTGACTTGAACTGAACAGTCATGTGAGCAGAAGAATTACAAGCAGCAGAGTTAAACAGCTGGGAGCAGGTGCCTAGGGAGATATACAGGGGAAGGTAAGCCAGACTTAATAACTTTATTATTAATGACCTGGAATAGAGAGTATAAACAGTATGTTAATGAAATCTGCAGATGGTAACAATGGGAACTGCTGCAACACCAATGAAGACAGACAAATAGCATGAGGTATCTCAGGCATTAAAATGCAGGTCAAAAAGAAAAAAGACCCTTTATGCACAGAGCAGAAATGAATTGCGCTGTAGGTGCAATTGGTGAATTGCTTTAGGTGCAGAAAAGAAGTCAGAAAGCAGGATGCCTGTGAGACACTGAAACAGGACAGGGATCTTGATGCGAATTTCAAGTAGTCAACTTCAGCCTTTGAGCAGTGTCCTATCAGGGCATACAAGAGGGGTCTGCCTACAGTGAATTTATTTATGAGCGTTCGCTACTAGAACAACATTGATGATTCAGAAGGCAGTTCAGGAGACAGCAATGAATCAGTGAAGGGGAGCAATTTACAAGRGAAAAGAATTAAATGCAAGTTGGCTTGTCAAGAAAGTTCTGTAATACAGAAGAGAGCCGTATGCAGCTTTTCAGATTAACACTCCAGCCATGGAGAAGAACATGTTGGGATTGTAAAAGTGAAATTGGTTAACCATTGACAAAGCATAATGTGACATTACTTGCAGTCTTTAATGGAGAGCTGCATGTCTTTCTCAAAGAYATGGAGTAGCTGTAATGGGATTAGGGAGTTTGCTTCCAGGGTACCCAGGTGAAGACCACAGAACAAAACAGATCTTCATACCCAGATTCAAAATCTATGAGATGGCAGGTGTAATAGCTAATGCACATTATCAATCTTGTATTTTACACTTTCATTACACATCTTGCAATATCTGTTGCTGTCTCATGGCACACTAATGATACAGTACAAATGCAGTCACAAAAAGAGCTGTAAATGAGATCTGTTAATGAGGCAGTGTACTCAGGCCTCTTCACCCTAGAGAAACAATTTTTCCCCTGAATATAACGTTAGATTTTGCTTTTAATGGTGTAATACTTCTTTCCACTCTTAAAATTCCTAGCTTGGAGATGTCATTAAGTTATGTATGTGAATGGTTAGTGGTCTGTCTGAAAACATTTTGATGAAAAGTACACTGGATTTACAGCTCCTTAATAAACCTTTTGTAAGCCAGGCCCCAAAAAGCAGCTGGTTCTCTGTTAAGAAGTAAGCCTGTACAGAGCTCCAACTCAAAACAAATACCTGCCCAATGGGATGTAAGGATGGAAGACACTGTTGTCCGACCAGAAGAACAATTTTCTGATAGCACTAGTATTTGGCAAAACCACCTAAAAAAATACCTAAGCCCAATGGTAGCTGTTTCATTCATCATATTTGCTTTGTGTACTCATAGGTAGCTTAAAAATCCTCAGTCTTCTTAGAGAAAATGTATTGCTAAAAATACTTCATTTATGAAAGGCTAACTGAGCAAATAAACCATCTTTCTCTCAGTAGGATTACTTCTTAAACTAAAAGCAGGCAAAACCCATGCCATAAAATAAATGTTTATTGGAGAGCACTAACAAGGAGATAACTGTTTGCTGAATCCACAGTAACTGCATCAAAGTATATGGGAAGGATGATGTACAAAAAGTAGCAAGAAAGTCAGTTCCCTTTAAGTATGCACATGTTTTATCTTCGTGTTGTCTGCAGTGCCTTTACAGAAAGCTGAAAACTGATAGAACTCAGTCTTATTCAGACAAACCACTAGAAGACTTGATAGTCTTCTGAGAATGTGATCACACACTAGGTTTAGTGTTCTAGATCAGTGGTTTCCAAGCTGTTCCAGAGCTCCCTACAGAAGTGCAGACACTTGTTTTGTGTATTAACCAGCCAAACAACAAATTTACTTATTTATATGCCCCCTTGAAAAGAGTCTGTCAGCCCCAGTTCCACCTCAGGGGAAGGAGGTTTGTAAAGCACGGGTTGAAAACACAGGTGTAGAATATTGCTGTACTCATTCCTTACCTACACTCCAACAGCAAACTGGGCATCAAGCCCTTGGGAGTGTTTGGTAAGTGACGATACGGCTCTGCTGGCAGGTGACATGGACACAGACTATAACCTGATGTATTTTAGAAACGGCAGAGTGTCTGGAGTCACATTTTGGAGAAAGCATCTGAGCACCTCTGGAGCTGCTACAGGGTGAGGAGGTGCTCCTTTGGTGGTGGCCCTTTGCTGARGGTCCTCTGAGCGAACTTCACATATGACAATTTGCCCAAGTGACTTTTTGAGGGTGGTCTGTGCTCTGGAGTTGGGTGTGGGTGTGAGCTCCATCTCACGGCTTGCTCCACCTCATTCATTTCTCTTCCTGCCCTTTAGACATATTGCTTACACAAGCTGTTTTTACATAATTACTTTATATCGCCTACTTAGACGGCTGCTTTAGCACCTTTCCTCCCTGCTGCTGCCCGGTGCCGCGGCCACCCCCTGCCTCCCGAGAGGTCCCGGGCACGGCGCAGGGAAAGCCGGCGGAGCCCGGCGCTGCCGGTCCCACACGGGGACACCGGCCCGGCCCCCTTCAGCCCGCCGGGACCCCTTGAGGCGGCTGGACACCCCCTCCCCCGGCGCCCGGAGTCACCTGTATGCCCAGGGCGATGCGCTGCGCAGGTTGACGGGGAGCCGGACCCTCTTGTCGGCGGGCGGCCGTGCCCCGGCGGGGCAGCTGGCGTTGTGCTGGCGGCCCGGCGGCTCGGGCTGCAGGGTGTGGTGGAAGGCGCTGAGCATGCCCGCAGCCAGCCGCCCGTACAGCTGCTCCAGCAGCTCCTCGGGCCGCTCGCCGCAGCTCCGGGTCCGCGGCGGCCGCTGCTTGGGCGCCCTGGCGGCCTCCGGGCGCGGCGGGAGCAGCGCGGCGCAGAGCAGCGCCAGCAGCGCCGCCAGCGCCGCCCGCACCTGCAACGACGCCGCCGTCAGCGGGGATGGGGACCGCGACCGCCGGCACCGCCCGCGCCCCTCCGCGCCCCGCAGCCCCGGCCCGCAGCCCCTTACCCTGCCTCGCTGCATGGCGGCTTCTCCTCGAGGGAGCCGGGGCGAGCGGCGGGCTGCGGCGCCGCGCCGTGCCACTGGCTCTCCCGGCGGAGGAGCTGTTGGAAAGGTGCCCCGCGCCTCACTGCATCTCCCCTGGCCTCGCCTGCCAGAAGCATGTTCGGCGGCGCTCACGGAGGCGGCGAGCGCTCGGGCCGGTCCCGCACCCGGCGCGCTGCCCGCGGCCCCAGGGACGGTCCGCGGGCACGGGCGGGCCCCGTCCCCGCCAGCCGCCACCCGGCCCCGGGCCCGGCCGGGCCACCCCGCCGAGCCACCGGCCCCGCGCTCCCCGCAGCCCGGGGGTGCCGTCGGGAGCCCCGCGCTCCCTCCCCCCGCACCGGCGGCACGGGCGGRAGCCGGACTCTCCTCAGCCCCGCCGGAGCACAGCATCCAGCGGCACCCTCCGGGCCAGGGCTCGAGACTGAGGCAGAGACGGGGGCATTTGGCCCAGTCGGAGCCAAAGTGTCAAGGCTCAAGCGAAAAAACGTGGGGATAACGGCTGCAAAAAACGGCTGGAAATAGCCCAGCCGTGGCTGTGTGACTGCAGCTGGGAAAGGGACTGCTCTAACCCAGACTCTCACAGTCATTTTAGAGCAATTGGCACTGTCCCTCGTAGGGTTTGGGATTTCCGACTTGCCCGACTCCAGGTAGCACCTCTGGCGTGTTTCTCAATCCCAGCTGAGTCGTTTCTCCTGCAGGCACCGGGGGGCTGATGTCCCGCAGGAAGACTGGGGCTGGCGGGCGTGAGGCCGCTTGGAGCCTGATCTGCCCTTTCCTGCTGCCGAGGCGGCCTGTGGCAGACACCCACTGCAGGGTCACTCTGCTGACTGCAGGAGAAGCCGCTTCAGAAGATGAGAAATTTTCATTTTTCATAGCTAAATGAAGTTGAGGTGAGTCTCACCCCTAATGACTTCTCCATCTACCCTGTACTTTTAAAAACACATGACACAATATATTCATGGTCTCTGGCACAACCCACAAAAATAACTATCTGTAGTACTCTGGGTTGTAAAAGATGTGGTCCACTGAAATGATGTGCATTAAACACAGACTTTAGAATTTATCACTTGAATTAAATATGTCATGTACTATGATTAAGTCCTGCATATCTATTGAGGCATTTAGGATAAGGATAGTTAAATATGAAAATACCAATTAGGAATAAGGGGAAATAGGATCATAAATCATATAAGGACTGAGAAACCTCAGCTTGGTACCACAGAAATACAAGATATTAGCTTCACCAAATAGACTGGAATTGAAACAGAATGGCTGGGCATTCATAATGTGATGAAGTGACTTGATCTCATGGTTTCTGATTCAAATCCCACACAGTTTTAAGACTGCTAATACGTGATACTGACCTGTGTTGCATATGGTACCAAAATCACTAAAAATCATAGTTAGACTTAACTCAATGGCTTTTCAGCAAATGTGTCTGGCTGAGGACAGGAGTGTGCCATAGTCTGCSCATGTCCTTGGGTGAACCTCCAGTTCGAAAAGGCAAAGGAGGAACAGCCACCACCTGTTGCACCTTGAACGATGCCTGCCCGTGCACAACTCTTGGAAGAGCAGCAGCCCTCCCTTCGCTGCCCTCTCACCTCAGCCCTCACTCACCTGCCTGTTTCCAGTCAGATGTGTTCTTCTCAATAGTCTCACAAGCTGCTGGTGTTGCCCTGTAGTGTTCCAACAATATATTATTGTAAACTTTCCACTTTCCTGACCCAAACGTATTACAAATGAAGATAACAGTTCACCTCTTTATATGCAGTCGTTTAATCTTTGAATTATAATACGAACCAAACTTCACATTCTATTTTATTGGATTCCAGTGAGCTTCATAGTGTGCCTTATAATTTCTTATCCTCCTTTACTCACTTTGTATTATCTTCTTTTAACCAAAACAAAGAAGAAATGTTTGAGAGGAAGGGGAAGAGAAACTTGCCACTTAGAGAAAAGACAGAAGGAAAAGTATTTCTTTCACTTTTACCTAATACTCTAAATGTTTGTTCTGGGGATTGTCATTCAACATTTATACTTGGGAGTGGCATCTGCCTCTCTCCTGAGATTATCACCATAGTGATCAATGCCAGCTAATAAGTTCAGTTCCAGAAAACCCTGCTATGAAAAAGTCAGGTTGTTCAAAAGAAAACTAAGCTGTGCAAGAATAAGGCAGACATTTTTAGTGAGTTCATATAAATAAGAAGAAACATTTTCTGCACCTGATTCCATCAGAGAGCATTTCCTGTGATGATAAACACTGAAATGCGTTTAACAAAAACACACCACGTTTGTGTCTTCCACCTTACACTGCTAGCAACAGCCGGAGAAAAATATGTCATAGCAGGAGAAAAAATCCTGTTCAAATACATTATCATCAGACTATTAGTATAATTTGGAAAATTGTTTCAGAACCACTTGAATGATCATGAAAAGCTGACAGCAAATGTAAGAATGTAGCCCTTCCCAGACACGTTCATCCCCAAGAAGCAACCCTGTCAGGACATTTTCTTGGTTGGGATTGTTGTTCCATAGCTGCTCTGGCAAGACAGCTGGTTTCAGATACTGTGATTTACCCACAAATAAATCACATTATTGTGACAAGCATTATTAATGATACCACAGTAATGTGCTTGTCACAGCAATGGCAGAATTGCCCTCAACTGGCATATTCCAAATGCTTATTCCCATCTGCTACAGCATTAATGAGATCCTATCTCTATTTGAAATAATGATGTGAAAACCAGTTTTAAAATCATCATACAGATCTTCAAGTTGAACAACTCATATTGTTGGGTGGAACAAACATTCAGCTGGCATCACCGGCAGGTATAAATCTTCAGACAGAGAATTAAATTACTCTGCAAAGGTGTCCTTCCCCCTCACACTCTGTTTGCAGATAACCTGTCACCCAGACTGTTGTTCCCGTTCATCTTCCCAGCAGTTGTAAGCATTGTAATACCACTTTGCAGCTACCAGGGCATAGCATCTTCTACAGCAGGATCTCAGCATATTTTACAGTTGTTAGGCAATTAAGCTTTGCAAAAGTGAATTCTTGCAAAGTGGGGAATCCTCAAAGGACTTCATTTTGCAAAGGTGGAAGCTGAGGAGCAAACAGGTTAAAAATAGCCTTTTCACCATAAAGCTGAGCATCCGTGTCCTTGACATCAAGAATAATCTAAGTTTAGCAAATTAGATTAATTTCTTATGGTCTCACACTACACTTGCAAAGGAACCAAGAGAAATAGCCCTTTGTGATAAAACTTGCAGATCTATTTATTGCCAATTCCAAGCACAAATACCGACTGGGTGGAGAATGGAATGAGAGCAGCCCTGAGCAAAAAGTCTTGGGGGTGTTGGTTGAAATAAGCTTAACATGACCCACTCAATGTGCACTGGCAGCCCAGAAAGCCAGTCCTCTCCTGGGCTGCATCCAAAGCAGCGTGGGCAGCAGGGCGAGGGAAGGGATTTTGCCCCTCTGCTCTGCTCTGGTGAGACCCCACCTGCAGTGCTGCACCCAGCTCTGGGGTCCCCAGCACAGGAAGGACATGGACCTGTTAGAGAAGGTCCAGAGGAGGCCAGGAAGATGACCAGAGGGCTGGAGCACCTCTCCAGTGAAGACAGACTGAGAGAACTGGGGTTACCCAGAGAGATTTTGGATGCCCCATCCCTGGAAGTTTCAAGACCAGGTTGGATGTGGCTTGAAGAAACCCGGTCTACTGAAAGGTGTCCCTGCCCACAACARGGGGGTTGGAACTAGATGATCTTTAAGGTCTCTTCCAATCCAAACAATTCTATGATTCTATGAACTATATCTTTGTACAGTTTTCAATTCCTATATTACTCTAGAATAGCTTTGTTTTAAAAGTAATGAGTCATGCAAGCTGTAGTGAAGGCTATTCAGAGAAAAACATGAAATATATGATTAAGAATGCTTTGATGCTGTAGAGTTAGGCTTGTTCAGAAACAAAAAAAATACTACTCAAGTAATCATTTACATTTGGCTACTGTACAAAGGGACGTTTTTTCATACATGTAAAGAGAAAGGTAACTTTGTATGTAAGTAAATCCAGCATATCCTGAGGAAGATCTCAAGTCTAAGAGGTCAACTGAGGATTGTTTAATATTGTTTAATGCATTTTTTCATGACAAGAGAAGCTAAAATATCTCAGGAGTCAGTTTCTTGAGAGGATTAGTGTTTCCCTAGGTTTAATACTGCTGCTCTTCTAATATAAAAGAATAAATTAATATAATAGCAGGAATCTTAAATGATTGATCTATTAATTCCAGAATGATAAACACAAGATTGGGGTTTAAATGCTGCTGGAAGCATGTACCTGCAATGTGTGGCTTCTGGAGATTGTCTGTTTTGTGAAACCAAACTCGACAAAAAGTTTCTGCTTGAATTTTTCGCATGAAGATACAATTATTTAGCTCATTCAGTGTTTCCACTCCTGTGGTTTCTAAGACCTATCGCAGGACCGAGGGCATCCCACACGGCAGCAGGGAACACAACTCGCTGCACCTGAGCTAAATGCCAACCAATCTCCAGGACAGAGACAGGACATCACATCAATATAGCACAATAATCACCTATAACCCAGGTAATTGTTTTAGACACAGCGCTCCACTGGCCTGGCCACACTTCCTTGGAGACCTGAGCTGCCTGAATTATGCAGGTGTGTTCACCTTGCGACAGCTTGAGGCCTTCCAACAACATGGTGACATAGCACTTTGGACATGCATGCAGCTTCTTTCTCAACAGATTCCAGCTCTATTAGCTTCCATCAGGGACCGCTCTCCAGCCTTGAGTCCAGGTGGGATGCTGGATCTCATCTTCCCTCACACAGAACATCTTGCACCAAAGAAGAAGGATGCTGTGCTGAAGCTGCTTACAAAGAATGGTTCCTGGCCCAGGCTTACCTTTGGATCATGCAAGGTAACTGTCTGGGAAACGAATTGCCATGCTTCGAAACTGCACTACTGTGCAGTACTGTGCTACTGGTCTTACAGTACAGCTGGTTACACATCCCCTCCTCTGCTCTGGGCTTGCCCTGGCAACATCGCGATTCCAGTAGAGATGTAGCCATAGTGAACAMGGTTTTGAAGTAGATGAACCTGGGCTAATTCATTTTGACTGTCAGCAGGACTGATTATTCTGCTGTTGGAGCTGGATCACATGGCTTTCTGTTAGTTCAGAACAAGCTCAACTGCGCTTGCAAAACAACATGCAAATACATCATGACCCAGAACATTAGATAATCAGATCCTCATGCTATAGGAAACAGCATGTTCCAGAAGTCCCTGGGAGTTTGTACATAGGAAACAACATGTTCCAGAAATGCCTGTAAGTTTGTGCAGGACTGGAACAAAAGTGCAATTGTTTATAATCCACAGAATTTTACATAATGTACAGTCAGGCATCTGGGCAAACCAAACCAAGAAACTGCTGCTGACCAAAATATCTCTGATGTCCATAGGAGTGTTCCTACAGACTGTTGTGAACCATATCCCAAGTTACTGGTATAACTTTATCCAATACCACTTTATCATGGACATGTCTATGTGATTGCAATGCTTCATTAGATGCTGTATTGGGTTTGCATGGCCAAGCTTTCATAGCGGCAGGGCTACAGGGAGGACTTCTATGAGAAGCTGCCAGAAATTTTCTCCATGTCCAGCAGAGCCAATGCCAGCTAGCTCCAAGATGAACATGCTGCTGATCAAAGCTGGACCCATCAGAAATGGTGGTTATGCCTCTGTGATAACAAATTTGAGAAGAATGTAAAAATAAGTCATTGCACAGTTGTAATTGTGGCCAGAGAAGAGTGAGGTGAGAACATTTGAGAACAGCAGCCTTGCAGACACCAAGGTCAGTGGAGAGGGAGGGGGAAGAGGTGCTCCAGGCACTAGAGCTGGGATTCCCCTGCAGCCCGTGGTGCAGACCATGGTGAAGCGGCTGTGCCCCTGCAGCCCACGGAGATCCACAGGGATGCAGAGATCCACCTGCAGCCCCTGGAGGAGACCCATGCCGGGGCAGGTGGATGCCTGAGAGGAGGCTGTGACCCCGTGGGAGGTCGGTGGAGAGAGGAGCCCATGCTGGAGCAGCCTGTCCTTGAAGGACTGCACCCTGTGGAAGAGTGACCCACGCTGCAGCAGTTTGAGGGGTGCTGTTGCCTGTGGGATGGACTCACGTTGCAGCAATTTGCAGAGAACTGTTGTTCCTGAGATGGATTCACATCAGAGAAGTTCATGGAGAACTGTCTCCCATGGGAGGGATCTCATGCTGGAGCAGGGGAAGGACTCCTTGACAGCGGGAGAAGCCACGGCCGATGAACTGCCCATAACCTCCATTCTCTGTCTCCCTGTGCTGCTGGGGGAGGAGGTAGAGCTCAGGAAGCAGGGAGAGGTCGGGGGGGAGGTGTTTTGAAGGTTTTGTTTTACTTCTCACTAGCCTGCTCTGAGTTTTTAGTAATAAATTCATCTCTGAGTCTGTTTCACAGGTGACAGTATTTGGTCAGTGATGTCTCCTGATCCTTAACTCACGAACCCTTTGTTAAATTTTCTCTCCCTCGTCCAGCTGCAGAGGAGAGTGAGAGAGAGGCTTTGGTGAATGCCAGGCATCTGGCCAGGGCAGTCTACTCACTTCTTTGTGTTAGACCATGACAGCATCTTTCCTGTCTTCTCTTCTACACTATTTCAGAGGTTTATCTGTGCTCCCCGCCATGGTCTCAAATATTTTCTCCAATATGTGATTAAGTCAGATACCTCATGACACTGCAGTCTGCAGCTGGAAATGCTCCCTCCTGCCTGGCMCATTGCATCCTGGTAGTCTAGGTCTTCCAAGGCTACGCCTGACAAAAAGAACTACCACAACATCCAGGAATAGGTCATTCCATAACCAGAGCAGTAGATACAGCAGAACTGAGGAACAGGCAAAAGAAAGACTTGCAGAAATAAGACAGGTGCCATCCACTTCCTTCTCATGCTCTTTTCCATCCCTTAGAAGGAGCAGGCCCCAGAGATTACCATGTCTTTCTCCTTTGGTGAGCCCCTCGGGATGTTCCATAAACCCCACTTAACAGGCTCTGCTCACACCATCAGTCCTAGGCGGAGCGCTGCACCAGTGCCATGGGAAGCATGTGACAGACAAAGCAGCTCATTAGCTGTGCCATAAACCCCACAGGACATTTCTGACCACCCGCAGAGATACTATGAAACAGATATTTTTAAAACCTGGAAAAAACATTTCATGGAGATACAAAGAGACCTCTCCAGTGTCACTAGCTGGGAAGCAGTCTGAGCACCAACACTGAGAAGGAGCATTCAAAATTTTAGAAGACTGACTCCTTGTATTTCAAAGTGCAATAACCAAAGTCCAACTATTAAAACAAACTCGTGCCAGTGTTCCAAAAACAAGCCACTTCAGTGGACAAGTTCTGCAAGTATTTATTAGGAAATTCTGAACACCTGACTAGTATTTTTAATCTCTCTAAAGTGATTCCTACTACAGGAATTTAACATGTCTCGGTAACTTCAGATCCAACTTGTTCAGTTCATAATCAAAATGATGATTTCTCTAACTTCTTTGCCCATACTCAGCTTAGGCTATAGAAAACTACCACTGTGTAGTCAGTGCCACAATCTCCAACATAAGATTCAAAAGCTGCAATCCAATTCAYAATTCTGAACAAACTAGGATGAAATCCTGCCAACTCTGACCATCTGAAATACAAAAACAAAAATAAGGATGTTGCCAAGACACTGCAAAATGGTCCTAGTTCATCTAGTTCATAGACTAAAATTAAGATGCTTTCTTTGGTATCAGTGCTAAGTGATTTGCAGAACTGGGGCCTTAAGGAAGACCAAGGTCACACCCAACATTTTCAGAAAGTCCGTTCACAGGCCTTAAATAAACTCTGGCTTTGCATAAAGGATATGGGATTTTCAACCTTATAAGCATTGCTTCGAGGTTTTTTGCTTGAGGATGAAATTTTAGAGGCTTATCTGTTTCATATTATCATTGTATCTATCCCTGAAAGCAAAAGCTTTATGTGTTTGATGTTTGAGTACCTGTGTAGATTTTATGCATGAGTAAAATAACCTCACTGTTATTTTTAAAAAATCAATTATAGAAGACACTGCAATTACAAATCCATGTTTTTAACGTAAGGTACCACATGTTCAAAGTGTTTCACAAATAGTTTATAAAAATCCACTACAAAATAATCATGAATGAAAAGTTTTTCAGCTAAAACTTTTACAAGGATTAAAAAATGTATGAGTGGCCCATATGCTATTCTGGAAGTAGGTCCTCTCCTAGTTCTTCATCAGCAAAGTCATCTTCCTCTGTTCTTTTTCTTGCTGCTGTTTTTGGTCTTTCTGGTTGTGGGCCAAGTGGATCTGCGTAGGAGGCATCTAGGGTTTAAATAAATACATGTGAAACACTCACAAACTACGTTAGCTTTGTTTCAAACATACAAAATCAAACACAAGATTCAGATTTAGCACTACACATCTGTGTCTTTGAAATGCAAACCAGAAAGAAAAAAATGAATGCTGAAGAAGAAAATACTGCATTCAGGCAGGGCACAAGAGCAAAGTTCTTGAGTTCTAGTGATAGAAGCCTTTTTTTTTTTAATAAATTTCTCTTCTTATACTACAGTGAGAAAAAAACTTTGGAAAAGTGCAAGGAACAGCATGACCAATGACTTGTTTAAGGAATGGCTTTTTAGGAAGTACCACATTCTACATGGATTTGGGTTTTTAAACCTCTTTGAAAATTCAATTGTATTGAAGAACTTATGACTGCAAGAACTGACTTAAAGGATGCAGCAGACAGATATCAACAGTAATATTAACATGGGCCACATTTCTTAATATTTACCATTACTTTATAGTGAGCTCTGAACAATGAAGTGAAAGCCTCATTTTAATGAGGAAAATGTTCCCCCAATTACCTAATTTTACATACTCTTGCAATAACTTTTTTTTCCTCTCTCCTTATTTCTCCTCTCTCTGGGGGCCATGAAAGTAAAAAGGCATAAGATGTCCACTTGCCTATTTCTTTACTGCTGCTGCTTTCATAGGGTTCACTTGTTTCAGGCAAAGCTTTTAGTTTGGCACTCAGTCTTTCCCCTTTGGTACCACCACTATCTGGGGAACAGAAAAAAAAAAAAAGACAAATAACATGCTGTTATTTCTGTGAAATCATGATACAAGAACAACATCAATTMAGCTACTACTATCTGTCAAACAAGACTTGGATGAAACCATCTTTTCATGACAGATACAGTACTCATTTGTAGTAGTGGTCTTTAAAACACAGTGGACACTGTGTCCACACAAGTGTGTGTTAATGTTTTTTAAAGAATATATACAGCCTTATTACTTTGGAGTAAACACATTAAAATATTTCTGCTTCGAATGCTGACATTTCAGTTGCTTATAAATTACAGTCACATTTTGGAGTTAAAATAAGCATGATAAATATAAACACTGTCACAATGTACATGGGACATTTCCTATGTTTTTGTGCTTACTAATATATCAGTATGATCCACCTGCTCAATACTGTCAAGGTTAAATACAACACTAACTTTGCTTTTAGTTAGAAGAGTATATTTGACATGTGCTGTCTGCATGGCAGGCAGGCACAGTTCATGTATACAGACCATCSTGGCCCTGCATCTTGCTGTAAACACTGTGCTGGCAGCTCAGTTTGCAGCAGGGCCCCAAGGAATGTGTCGGCTCCAAGGGCTGCCTCCTGCCCAGACAACATCAGATTAACATTCTCTTGCCACAGCAGTATTCCAGACACTTTAAATATTCTGTTCACCTCTGAATCTCTTTTTCACATTCATGGCAAGCTTTCAATCTCATCTGCTACAACAACTTTTTATGCAATATTTTTTCTCCTAGAAGAAAACATTCTGAGTTTGACTTGGTATATTTACAAGGCAGGACGTGCAGCCAAATATAGACATGTTCATTTACAACACCAAACAATGTTGTTATTAAAAGACTTCCATCTGTAAGGAGGAAAAATGGGTTTCATTCAGCAAAGATTAATTACAAAGTCTGGACTTGGCAACACATTTTCATTGTCTTATTTACTATAAATGTTATTTTAATAAATACTGTTATAATTAAAGGGAAAAAAAAACAACAAAACCCCCCAAACTTCTACAAAGATGACAAACTTTTATTTCTCTATAAATACTACTGTAGACTTCCACTTGCTCAGCCCTAAATTGGAAGACAATGTCTCTGCTCCAAGCAAGATCTAATACATACAGTCACATGTCAAACAGTTAATAAGTTCACAAGACACAGATTACAGTTGAAATTTCAAAGCAAGGAAAATATATTTTAATGTACATCCACTTCCTTTGGACCAATTCTCACTGACAGGTTTCATGAAAGAAGTGAATACTTAACAAAGGATTTGAAGAAGTGGAGAGAAAACAATGGGTTTGCTTGGGGAGGAACTCATCCAAAAGGCTGTGAAATTACAAAAGGGCCTCCCCTTGATTTCAGTGGGTCTGGACAGGTCTGTGCAACAGAGGTGAAAGCTGGGCTTCAAAGATGGTTTGGATGAAATGGTTTGAGGAAAATACAAAATAATCAAGGAGAAAGAGAGTAGGATAGAAGTAGGCACAGTTTTGCATTATGGAAAACAATTAATTTCCAAAATAATAAATAAAGTTGGAAGGAGCAGTAAAGAGATGCAAAGACAGGAACAATACAGCAGAAACTACACTAGGGGAAGACTGAACTGGTCAAAGAAACTCCACAGGTTTAATTGGTTGGTTCCAGAAAGGAAAAAAACTGGATGTAATGAAAATAAAAGAGGAAGAAGATGGCATATCAAACATTTTTAACTGTGAAGGAGGAAAACACATGGGTTTTAGTGATACTATCAGAGGAAGCTGAAAGACTTTACATTAACTAAAGGAAGGAAGAAAACGGTGGTAAACAAACCAAACTAGGTGGGATAAACATAATACCCACCAGTTACCTGCACATCTTACTGCCCTAAAAAAATACAATTGAAAATAGAGGCTTTCTTGTACATCCTAGAACCCTTACGTTTTATTAGGGCTACATCCAAGAAGAAACTGAGGCAGTAAGTCCAAAATTTGAAGCCCTTTCATTTACTCTGAACCTACCAATCTAGTCCCACCTCACTAGAGAAAGGAGCACCCTGCCCTTTTTGCCCTGTGTCGTATCCCCCTCCACATGCTGTCCAGTTGTGGCAGGCTGTGCTGGAGCAGGTTCCTGGTACATTTAAAACTAACCTAATGAAAACTTCTTCTCAGGTAGATTAGCAAAGTAACACAGCTCACCTTAACTTCTACATGACCATTATATCTATAGCAAGAGTGAAGGGAAGGTTAACATCCCTTCTGGTTAGTTCTTCCGAGTTAGTTTAAATTAGGCTAACATGCAAAACCACACCAAGTCTCCATGGATTGTAGTATGCCCTGAGCATACCTAAAAAAGTGGAAAAGGAGCACCTTTCATTTTAAAGTGCATCCAGAAGAAAGTAAGAGTTGCTTGACACCATCTGCACTACATGGAGATGTCAGACAGCAGCTCAGGAAGCAAAGTCTGGCTTCAATGCCTTCCTTCACCTGAGGGAGTTCAAACCCACAGCTCCAGCTTTCAGAAGGAATGTCCTAAATGCTGAGCCATTTGGGGTAAGCTTTTCTTGACATTCTGCCATGGAATACAGAATTTGGCTGCCAATATGGCAGCTATTAAAAATTCTGTTGACCATATATCATGATCTGCCAGAAGTTTAAATCTCATCTCAAAATTACTTTTTGTAGCTCTGTTTGCAGATGAATCATCTACATATTTTTATTCGGTATACATTCACACATAATTTGGCAATGTTAAGGAATAAGCTTGCAGTGTTGACTGCAGGATTTTGGTATCCTACAGTGAAGAGAACTTCAGGGAAGGAATTGTTTTTAAAGCATTTTATCACAAACATGCATACTTTTGGGAGGTGAGTTTTACAGTTTCTACTCACCATTCCCTGCTGCTCTCACCCCATCTAAGAAAAAGATTTTATATACATTTCAGCTTCTGGATTTTGGGAATGAAACTAACTTTCACTACAGTAATACACAGAAGAATACAAAGCTAACATTGGGACAAAGGATAATAGTAAGAACTCTGGATGAAAAGCTTTATTTGTAGTTTTTCTCTACTAAGAGCACACCTCTGAGTGTTAACATCTGTCTGACTGCACTGCAAGCAAAGGACTACAGGTAGATGTTTCTGAAACTGCAAATTAATTCTCTCTGTATTACTGTATTAACTGTCTAAACACCTGCTCCTAATTCAAGGCAGCTTTTGAATAATGAAAGACCACTGCTGAACTAAATTGCTCTGTGTATCTAAGGAAACCTTCACCACAATGAATACCCACTCCTTATTTATTTAATTATTGTGCTTTTATTAAGTAAGTTATTACTGCAGTTCATGTGGAGGCGAGTCTCAGTGTACTCACTTTGGGGGGACAATGTGGACACCTACACATGAACTCGCTGCAGGAACATGGCTCCAGGTTTCAGTTGAAAATGCAACAGTAACTCAGAGCTGGTCAATACATTTTTAAAATCTGACTTATAAATACATTTACTCTGTAAAATGATTATACTTGAGACTTGCTGACACTACCTTCTCCTCACAGTCTATGTTCAACAGCCTTAACTGAGGACTATGAGTACAAAGACATAAATAATAGACTCTGCATGCTGGTATCTTTTACAGTGCATTCCTTCCTCTCATCTGTTTAAAAGTCATGGCCATAATATTACATTAAGAATATTTAAATTATTCTATTCATTTAGATTTATTCAATGTCTTACAAAAACTAATTTGAACTAATTCCTTCACATAGAATTTGGAAGGGAATAAAAAAAATCAAAGTATAAAACCTAGTTTTAAAAAATGGTTAATTTTATATGTCAGAACAATGAATAATGCAACATACTCCAAAAGTGATTCTATTTTGTAATAATCCTATTTTAAGTAGTGATATCTAGCAAAAAAGACTCTAAATCTTTTTATGTGTTTCTGTACTGCCTACGTCACATGATAACTGTGTGTACTTCAATCCGTGGTATTTGTATTTATGTTTTAAAGGAATCTAACTAGTTGCAATGACAGTGATGAGACTGCTGCATTGGAAATTCCTCCAGTATCACAAAGGATGTAAATTAGAATTTTTAGTACTATTTTACTCATCAGGAAAAGGTATCAAAGGGTAAGGTTCTTTGGTAATCTACTTCCTCTGTAGAATGTTTATGTAACAAAGTGCACCGTGGGCTAATGCTCCACTAAATCCAGAATGTGTTTTAACTGTAGCTCTGTGTATCTTTCATATCTAGGATGAAGACACCATCTTTGGAGAAGAATGGGCACTGGTTTGACCAAAGAGAAGAGTAAGTTCAGCACAGAAGGCACAATATTATATTAAAACTGTGAAGCAGCATGGGAAGTAAATGCAATTTATAACTTCACTGCTGTTCATTTTGATTTGAAATTCTGCTGAGTGAAAACTGCTTGTGGTGTGTCAGTTCAGCTAACTCCTTACTTGAGTTCAGCGCAGAAAACAGATTAAGATGTTCTCTTCACTTCAGCAGTTTATTAGGAGAAACCTTTTTCTATTTTGCACACACAGCCAATGGAACCATCCCACAACGACTTGTAATTAATAAGGCATCAACAGGCAYGCAAAGCCTGAAAATACAAGTGATTGTGATGTCTCGGCTGCAGGGTAACAAGAAAATCTCTTACCTCTATCACAGTCGGGATTATGTAGCATGCCTACAGCCCTAACATCTATAACATGCTTCCATAATATATGAGGAGATCCCTACAAGATGGTAAAGTGTGTTTGAATATGGGAAATTTTTTGGAATGGACAAACTGACACAGCCACCAGTGAAATGAAAAAGGGAAAAGACACCTAAATTATTCCCATGTGGTTTCCTTTCCAAATTCATCCTGACAGGCTTAGGCAACAAGGAGAATGCAAAGTAGTCAGCCTTTCATCTTCTGAATTCAACACTGCTTCTTTGGGCTCCTGTCCGCGACTGCATGGCTCCTCTCACCCRGTACAAAACTCCCCATTCAGAGAGCAGGGCAAATGCAGAGACCAAGTAAACACTGCCATGGTAACGTATTCCTTAACGTCACACTTTGCATTATCTATATGTATAAAGTCATTATGCTATAAACAGTAAAAATCTCTTCTGGTAGTAAAAACCACAGTGTACTAACTTCTAAGATCTGGATGTTACAATCATATATCTGCAAAACAAAAAAGCGAGTATGAAAACAAGAAAGGATTATTGGAAAGAACAATCTTTGAGAATTGCCTAAACTCAGATGTTCTGTTGGCTCCCTTCAAGGTTTTGTGGTGTTGTGTCTTTGATTTCTTCTTTTTCAAATTAAAAAGAATAATTTTAACAGGACCATATCAACGTCATCTGCTTCCAACGTAACTCAAGTAAGATTGAAACCCCTAAGTCTGATAATTGTGGGGAAAAGAAAATGTAACTTTTTATAATGAGTGACAAATGTGTTCAATTTTGGGTAGGCATTTTAGATTTAATGCTTATCTTTCTCACAAGACGAGCAGACTTTAACTGACATTGATATAGATGTCAGTTTTCTTGGTCTCTCTTTTTCTGTTCTGTCTACCRTTCATGCATACACCCATCACACTGCTGAAATTGTGCTTTGGTGCACCTCATACACCTTCTGTTTTAATTTATATTGGCAAAGTACTGGAATGCCCTATGAAGTACAAACTTTGCTGGCTTAGCTCTCATTTTCTTCTTAGCTTCCTCTTTAAAAGCAATTTTAGATCATATATCCTAAAACAAGGAAGCCTGAATTATTAATACTCTTACTATAAATAACTACATAGGGACAAATACTTGGGTGAAAAAAAATCTGTTAGGAATGTTAGCAAGTATGGGGACAGTGAGCTAGTAAGAGGAAAGAAATAAAACAGGCATCATACCTAAAATATTTGGAATGCATACAGACTTCATTTAGCTAGTAAGTACTTTAATTKAGCTAGTAAGTACTAAACTAAGAAGGATTCCATGCTTCACTGGGTTCAGTAATGATGGCAAATCCCTCATACAGTGTAGGAAAATTATCCCTTTTGGTCTTGGCAACACCACTGGAAAAGACTAATCTTAAAATGTATACAAATTGTTTCTTTTTTTATTTTTCTCCTTTTGAAGTCATTAATTTATCAAGCGCATACTAATATTATGAAATAAAATAACCCATATTTATATTTCATATGTCTCTTCACACGGGCCATGCACAGAAATGTATTAAACTGCAAAATACAGCTCATAACCCAGGTGAATAACGCCAAACATTGGACAAAATAAAGATTTTGGATCTTCAGGTTTCTCTTAGTCATCCCCAGTAAAATGTGGACAAACTACAACATAGTCCTTAACATCTGATGCTGTGAGTGTGCAGTTTCTTCACTGATAAGGCTCCCCAGAGTCAACATTACCAGATAAAATGTGCCCAACACCTTAGACTCATTCTAAAAATACATATAAGTAGTACATCTCACCACAACTTTTAATTAAGAATCCCAGCAGGAAGTTAACTCTAGGCTCAATACAGGACCTTCTTTGTACCTCTGCTTGTTTGCCGAGTCATTTCCAGAAAGGCTGGATCTTTGGCACTAAATTTGTATAATGGAGACTTCTCAAACATGCTCTTATACAGACTTGTTCCCAAACTCTGTTTTTTTCCATTCTTTCATATATTTGACATGATACCTTGAGCAACAATCTAAGAATTACTGATAGGGGAAATTTTGGATCAATTCTGACCCTGCTTACCCTCTCATCCTCTTTTTTTTTCTTTTTTTTTTTTTTAATTAAAAAAAAAAAAGACAACTTTCCACAGATAATTCTGTCTTTAAAAGAAATACTGACAAACTGGTAGTTTGGGAGATTAATGTTGTCTTAGCATCCTTTCAGCGTGACCCTTACTTGTGTCTTCTTTTGCTAAATTACTGACTCGCTCCCTCCTGATAACATCCCCCTTTTTCACTAATGAGGGTGGGGATAATTACAAAATAGAACTGGAGGAAAAGAGACCCTTTGTGCCATTTGCCTACATATCTCATGCAAAGTTTTGCACAGCTGTAAATACCCTTGCCTGCTACTAATGCTGCTCTTCATTTCTATTTATTATATGCCAAAGTGGATTCCACTTTATGACAGAGAACAGGGACCAATCCTGTCTCACACTGGTGTTTTGTTGGCACCTCCAGCTGGCTGCCTGATCACAGGGTTTATGTAAAAAAGGAGAGCCCAGAAACATTTCCATCCTTCTCTGTTACTTAAATAAAGAATTACTTTGGCCTGAGGCCCAGAACAGGTAAAATTCAATCCTAGGTGAATGGTTGTTCTACACATCAAGAAATTATATAGAAGTTTCTCTAGTGAAACTACTGAACTGAAAAAGGAATGAGATCTCTCTTAATCACTGTTAACCCTTAGAGAGTTCAGGAAAGCAGTCTTCATAAATGTAACAGCGTTCTAAGGTCATCTTCAGATTACACTAGTAATTTCCATGACTTTTCACGACCCTACAGAATTTGAAAAGTATAGTAAAACATCTGCTCTGTAGGTGGAGAAATAAAATTACAAAATAAGAAAAAAATATCCTAAATTATTTCTCTGTAAAAGGAAGGGAAGAGGGGCAAGAATTTATAGTAGGTATCTTTTAATGAGACCCATGGATATCAAGATAAACCAAAAGCAAAATAGAGAGAAACCATTTCCTTTTTGTGTCAAAATATGGATTTTTTTTTTTCCAGGTGGCTGAAGTAGCCTCAAGTCTGCTAGTTTCCTTAGAGCAGCAGTGGGGGACTGTTAGGTTTACATTACTAACATTTCATGGATTTAATAATGGGAGAGAAAAATCATTAGCTCTGCAATATGCAGGCTACCTAGTGCAGAAAAGATGAAGCAGGACAGTTTCCTGACTTATATTACAAGAGTTTTATGTTTATGGACACCAGCACTGTGAATCTACAGAAGCGGAGAGACTGAGTAGTCAGAGAGCAAGCTTTCCTCTAGAGAAGACTCCAGTACTTCAGTTCGGCTATACAGAGAAAAGGGGAAGGAGGAGCTCAAAGACAGTTAAGTTACTTCAGTTAAGGGTATGTTATCCTTATTATGGAGTTGGTTTCACAGAACATCTGCTGAACTTGTAGCAAACACCTAACATAGTAGATTACATGGTGGGCACAAAATTCCCTTTCCTTCATGTTAAATGAAGAAACAATTAATTCACGTTTTCCATGGCTTATGTGCTCTGTTTTGTTATAATAAATGATTCCTTACAGTAAATAGTCCAAAGTTAAAAATGTTCAAATACCAAGTTAATGGGATAAAAAAGTTCTGGTCCACTGTACTGAAACCAAGCAGAAATTTAGCTTTAGGAATACACTAAGATCTGTACATAAAACATGAATGTTAGATCAAATCCATGCTACTGTACCATTTGCAGTTTCATACAGCAATGAGAAAATCAAAAAGTATGAAACAAAATTTGTGAAGTACTTACATATTGCTCAATGTATGTTTGTGTATGTTTCAGAATGAAAGGAGGCTATACAAATACTTTCAGAAAATCCATTTCCTTTAGGATCCTGTCAAAACTGATATTTAAGCAGAGGCATTGACTACTTACCACCACTTCCTTCTCTGCGGCTACGTGCACTGCCATCTCTGCCAGATTTAATGCGCTGCAGAATGGTGATAAAGATTTGAAAAGAACAGAACAAAACACTCCATTTAGTAATATATATTAGACATAATTATTGAAAATTCAACTTAGCTTATTAAAAAAACAGTAGAAAAATGTTAAACTAGACTTATTATACTGTAACTACTAAGGCTTGTTTTTCAACACACAAAATTGTCCTTAAAATCAGGGTTAAATCCAATGTTTATATAAAACAAGCGTTCTGTGAAATTCAAACAGAATATCTCAATAGATTATTTTTCTTCAGATAAAATTTATACAAGGAATGTGCATAAAAATAGTTCAGATGTTCCTTTGTAAAGTACAGCTGAAAAAACAGGCAACATAGCCCTCCTTGCACGAGTTCAAAGTAGCCTCTGCCTATTAACGTCTTGTAAATCCCACAAGCATTTTATTATTGTAAAGACTCAAAGGGGAGAAGTAGGGGAATCTATAAAAAGAACTATTCACCCTATGGATCTTAGATTTTGGATTCTTGGCACAGCACTGTGTTTCACAGCAAAATTTAATTTGCTGTTGAGTGTTAAATGCAAGATAAAGGTGAAGGTAAATACTTTAAAAGCTGTGTTTAAAAAGTCAGCTCTCTTGCACAGGGGAAGGTACCATAAACATCTTCCAGCTGTGTTTTTTTGAGTGTTACTTGAAAACTTTAACAGTTTATCAAAGCAATACCTTTGTATGACATGGCAGACCTAGCTCTTCTGGCCAAACACCAAATTTCTTATGCATGTATCTTGTCAATTACAAGATGGGACACCTCAGTGAGGGACTTTTTGATAGGTAGGTACAAAAGCTTGATGTTCAAAGCACTCAGCTATTAATAAAGTATCTCTGCATCTTATTTCAAAATACGAATTCAAGATCTGATTAAAACACARAGGCACACTACCTAACCATGTCTTCAGGTCAATTACTGTAGCTTCTTCACTCATTTTTCACCAGAAAAATATCTTGGAGTCTGGCAAAGTTGGAATGATACCAAAGAAGTGAAAGAACTTTCAAGATTCATGCCAACAGAAAAAGGAAGAACTCTTAAATCAAAACCCACAGGAGTCAGACAGGAAAGCATTGAGCCTAGTGTGAAACCAGGACTGGTCTTGAGCAATTCAGTCTGGGACCAGAATTTCTCACACTTTTTTATTTGTTTTGGGAAATCCTCAAGTCTAAAATATGTTCTCTGAATTTTGGATTAAATATTCTTTGCACAGCCCAGTGAAGTAGCATATATCAATCCTTCAGGAACCCTGTCCAGACTCTCCAAATGTTGAATGACTGACAGCAAGTCTGACAGCAGAAGCTCAGCTTTTGTCTGCCAGAGGGAAGTCATCCCTATGTGATAGTGCCCTCTTGGCATTTACATCCTAGGACTTTACTCCCAAAACATTACATAAGAACTACAGCTTAAACACATGATTAATTCCTGTAAAGTTCTAAGCCAGTAGTTGGTAAGTAATCCCATACTAAAAGCAGACATTCAAAATAGGTTTCCACCCTAAAAATGCCTATTTCTTTCCCATGACTGCAAAAGACATTTAGGATGGTTAGCCCAGATGTAGATGCCTGAAGGTAAAGGCAATAAGCCCCCTCCAGCATTTGCACCTCTCATCACTGCTTCACACCACACCCCATCAGCCCCTCACTCTCAGTCATTAAGCTCACTTAACGGAAATAAATAGTAATGTGTGTGTACATCACTGCCAAATCACACAAAGAGGCTGTGTGAACTTTTACGCTATTACCTGTCTTTTTCAAAGTGAAACATGAAAAAGAAAGACTAATGCAGTAAAAAACCAAACCAAAACAAAAAACCCAGCCCCCTTTTCCGCCCCTCCCGAATGCCTCAACATATGAAGGTTGCAGTAAAAATTGAATGCTGTAAGAAGCAGGGAGAAAAATTTCTACAGGGAATGAACTCCACAGATGTTCCCAGATTCTTGGCTGGAAGTATTTAACAACTTATCCATATTTGAGAACTGAGGGAAATAAGTACTCTAGAATATTTATTTTGGTATAAACTCTAYGTGGATATACTTATTCTGGAAAAACAATGCCAAAATAGAAAATTTTGAYAAATTTCTACAGGAAGACAAAGTCTGCATGCAGACTTTGAAACGCAGGTATACTACACTAGCATTTCAGCTATGTTGTCTTTACTGGGTGCAATTGAGAAATCAAGGGTTGGTCTGAAATTGAGAGCAGGAATTGAACTGTATCTGGTACTGCTAACTGAAACCAGTATTCCTATTGGAAACTTAGGTGGTGAAATATTAAAATTTGGTAATTTTAGAACTTGAAAGTATAGTTTATGACTATATGGTCAAGGATGACAGAAGGAACTTCTTAAAAAACCCCTAGTAATTTCCAAAGCCAGATGGTAGAGAGAAGACTAAAAAACCACACACACACATACACCCCCAACCAAGAAACAAATAAAACACCCCTTCCCCAACCCAAAACCTGAGGATGGGAACCTAGATGTAATATCAATAGCAAAGAAAGGAACTGCAGGGCTATTGTTTTCAAGACAGCACTTACGTTGAGATTGTCAGAAAGATACTCCACTTCTAATACAGGACAGCTGCATACCAAATTGCAGCGTGTCCTGTAACATCTTTTCTTRAAGACTTTGTTCCTTTACCAACTACAAAGGTGTTCATTTTTAAGAAAACTGGGTCAGTGGCTTCCTTAGAGGCAGAAGAAGTTGTTCTTTTCTGTGAGAGGAATTTGGGAGTTTTCAGAGTGTGACAGATGAGAAAGCCAGAAGAGTGAGACAGGAGCATGTCCGCCCAAGACAAGGGGCTGCAAGAAGGAGCAGAAAGCAACTCATCAGACCTCAGAGGTTCTGAAGAGGGCATACTAAGAAACACAGGGGCAGAAGTTTGCTGCCATTCAAAGCTTAATCAGGCCGGAAATGCTGGCCTGTCTGCAGGAATGAAGATGACAGACCTGACAAGAAACCTGTTTTATTTTTATTATTGGCAGTGCTTTTGAGGGGGCACAAAGGCAAGAGGTGTGTTTGGGGTTTGTTTGGTTTTTTTTAAACCCTAGTGCATTTCACTTTTATCTGCATTTTTTTATTCATTTGTTTAAATGAAAATTGGTTTAGTCTAAATCACAATACAATCCATCTTATTTAAAAGGCTGAATTAAAAACTTATTTTTCTTTTCTAGGTAACATGCTAGAGGAAATATTTAAGCAGATCTACCTTAAAGCTTTGACTAATTAAAAGTGCCATCACAGACACCTTATTCTCCCCTCTACTCTGTTCTCGTGAGACCCCACCTGGAGTTGTGTATCCAGTTCTGGGGCATCCAATGCAAGGACATGGACCTGTTGGAAAGGACCCAGAGGAGGGCCATGAAGATTAAAAGAGGGCTGGGAGCACTTCTCCAGTGAAGACAGGCTGAGAGAGTTGGGGTTGTTCAGCCTGGAGAAGAGAAGGCTCTGGGAAATCTTGTTGTGGCCTTTCAATACTTTAAGGGGACTTACAAGAAAGATGGGGACAGTCTTTCTACTAAGGCCTGTGGTAACAAGACAAGGAGTAATGGCTGTAAACTGAAAAACGGGGGAGAAGGAGAAAAAAATACGATGAGGATGGTGAGACACTGGAACACGGCCCACCTGGACAGAGAAGCTGTGGATGCCCCATCCCTGGAAATGTTCAAAGTCAGATTCGATGGAGCTTTGAGGAACCTCATAGTGGAAGGTGTCCCTGCTCATGGCAGGGGGTTGAAACTAGATGATCGTTAAAGGTCCCTTCCAACCCAAACCATTCCATGATCCTGCTTTGCAAGGTTAGTGTTGTGACAGGATAGAGCCAACAGACTCGTAAACAAGGAATACTGAAATGCAAGACAGAGTGAGCCTTCCAACATCACAGCTGAATTATGATCACTACTGAAGTCTGAACAGTCTGAACCAATTATGCAATCACTTGTGATATCCTGAGTCTGTTCTGGATCCCACTGATACTTCTGTCATTTAGGTATGACTTAACAAATTCCCTTAACACAATGAAGTCAGAATGAAAAAAACCCCATAATTTAAACATAATTTCTGTGTTACTAAAATCTTAAGTAACTTAGATAATTTAAACTTTCAAATATCTACCAGTAGCTTTTTTCTCACCAGAAAGTACAGAAATGTGTTTGGGAAAGCTCCCATTTCCAATATGAAATAAACAGGAAGAGATGTGACAATTCTTAATTTTTTTTAATGTATTCAAACATTAACTTTCTTAAAGGAAAAAAGGTGTTTTCTTTAAAATTCTTGGCATTTGGATTTTTTAATCCATCTATAATTAACACCTTGAGTTTAAAAAAATGGCCAGAATTACATGCACTGAGGTATTGAAAAGTACTGCAATGAACTATGTAAATCACAGCAAAGCCTGTTTAACACACTTCGATGAGATCTCTTAATTATGAGTTTTGCAGAATAGGAACATTATATGTGGTCATCTGTTTTGCATACTGATACAATTATGGGGAGACATGGAGGAATATTATTCCCACTACAGCTGTGGACTGCTTTCTTTTGTCCATTTTCTCAAGTGCTTTAAATTTTACATTTACTGAAAATCCAAACCAATACACTTCAGCTAGCCCCTCAAAGTATGGTTGTAGCATGAAGTTGGAATCCTTCCGTCAGTGTTTCTCTTTGTGAGTTGCATTTTTAAAATGTCCTAGCATTCATGCGCATACTCAGACTCCCTGGAATTTAAGTAGAAGTAGATAAGGATGCATTTTCACATTATCTGGCATCAAAAGGGACCAGTAAGTGTTACTAGGAGCAAAGTAAAAGAGTTAAGACTTAATGTGTCCTAATGTGACTATGTAGCTTTGAGGCAATTCTCCGGATAAGCAAAGCAAGCTTGAATACTTTGCAGCTCAACAGCAGGGATAATGCTTTTCAAACAAGCAGCTGGTTTTAGTTTTAAAATCTTACTTTATAATCAGAATATCAAGAAAACAATGCACAAGTGCACACACACACAAAACACGTGAGCTCACTCTTCTGAACAGAACACAAGTTATGATCTCATACCTTTCACAGCCTGTTATTTTTCCACGGAATTTTTCTCTCAGTTTAAAAATTGGCACCAACATGAATAGTTTACTTCTACCTATATAACATGTCAATGCTGCAGCTTTGGGTATAACAAAAAGGAGTTCTTCTACAGGGACTAATTCTTAGGCTCCCCATCTCTCCCTATAGCTGCATTATTACTTGGCTCATAAATACACTAAAGTATTAAATAAAATCTGGCAAGTAAGTAGGAAAGACAACATTCCAGAGATGTTGAATTATATGAGTGGCTCTGGCATTCCCATCATGTCCACATAGTCCATCTTTCACTAGTATTTAAAAATCACAGAAAATCTGGTGCTCAAAAACTATTCAGACAGATGTAAGCCTAATCAGTAATTTAAAACTAAACCCCCAAACCACAAACCTGTCTAAACCAGAAAGTTAACAACGCATTTTATCTTGAAGTATCATAAACACTATTTTAGCCTCATCTATGTCTGTAGCAATACTGTATAACACAGAGAGAAACAAACTTACCTGCTCTCTCATTTCTTTTAATTTTTCTACTTTCTTGAGCTTTGTTATATATTCCTGGACTTCTTTCAGCCCCATGTCTGTGCAGAGACGAACTAAAAATCGGAGGCCTAATTGCAAAGCAAAGCAAAGCAAAGCATCGTTAAAAGAAGACTGACAAGGAGGTCAAGCTACAAGTGCAACCTAAGAGACCTGGACATGCAGAACGGCAAACAGTGCAAATAACTGTGCAAACAAGGTGTATCCAGTATCACTATACAAGTTGTGATACTTTGCAAGTAATTTAACATTTTCTCTATGTCTGTATCCATGAACGGTACAAATACCATTGATATATATTGAAGGCAGAAGACATACTAACTCATCTGGCTCAGAACTCTTCACATTTGCAAAATATTTTGGAAGATGGAAAGCATACTAACGATACTAAGATATTACTGAGAAGCTGCTATCAATAAATTTTGTTGAAAACAATTTTGCAAATGCCAAGTGAATCAAAATGGGTTTTGTGCTGTTGCTGTGGTTGATTTTTTAAAGCGTAACATTGATAGAATTAAAAAACTCCAACAAAGTTGACATGAAAATCAACTAGAACTGTATGATCAAACCTAAAGAATCCCTAAAAAACATTCTACTGAGACACTCCACCAAACTCTGAAAACATTGTTGCTATTCCTAGATGTTTGTCCAAATTCCTTTCAAAGAACTCAAGCAGAAACAAGCAGGACACGATCCATTCTCTCCTGACTGCTTTCACAAACATGTTATTTCATTTTGTGCTAAGTTAGTTTTCTGCTGGTTTAGAGAGCCCATGGTCAGGGAGGGATGAGGGAAGAACCATTGTTTCGGCAGCAGAAAACTTAAATCAGTTAAATTGTCTTGCCTAACTCCTGTCTCCATTTGTGTAATTTGTAGAAACTACATTCAGAAACATATTTGCATTCTAAAAGGTTTACCAAATGCCCCTCTGTAATATGTGTGACCAATATGAACATGATATTTTGCTTATAGCTTTGAGGAGTTATAGTACTGAATTTCACTTGTACAAGAGAGCTGTGTGATTCCTCTTTAAAAAAGCAATATGTTCGTTAAAGCAGAACGATCCAATTTTAAAATAAAATACAATGAATGTTCTTCCCACACTGCATCTAAAAGTGTAGACTTGTTGGCGACAACCTTGTATTTTGGAATTTGAGAGGCACAGTGTGGGATGGAAGAGAATGTTTACACAACCACTGACAACCCTTATTTTCTACAGGGCTTTTTTATTTAGAGTACAGGTGTGACTGATTTTACAAAATGTCTTACTCTTCAAAGTTATGTTTCCTGTAGTTTAATTCGAAATCCTCTACGGATTTTCCAGAGACTAGCTGACCAACTACAGTTAGAAACCCAGCAACAAAATCTCACCCTCTATGTTCTTTTGGAAATCCTGGCTTTAGCAAAACTTAGCAATAAGATTTTTTTCATATCTAGAAATTTATAGCAGGAGTTTCAACTAGCAGGAACTAGAAGTAAAAAGACATATTTTTTTCACAAGAAAGATTAAGTAAGTAACATAGTTGCAAAATTTAGGATGTATGTATGAGAAAGAACTCAACCAATCCAACTTGGTTAAAGTTTATTTTCATCACTCTTCTTCAGCATTACCATCATATTTCTTAAATCATGATTCAGTGCTTCAGAAAACATGCAGCCTTAGCACGAATAAAAATGTTAGTCCATGAAAGTATTTTCATATGAAAAATGCATCATATGATTCCTAGCACACATATTCAATGTAACAAAGTTTCCTTTGATAGTTGCACCATGGAATGAAATAACTTACATTCAACATTCTCTGGGAATTTTCTGTGAATGACTTTGTATTTCTCTAGAGCTTTCTGGTAGTTACCTGCAAACAAAACAAACATCTCCTATCCACATATTCAAACATAAAAAAGAATATCTGATGAGAAGTTGGTATACCTCAACATCAATTCATCTTTTCAGTTAGAGTAAATATTGTAGGACCAAATCTGGTAAGACCAAACATAACAATTTTTATTAACTGATAGTAAAAATTAAGAGCATCTGAAAGCAGTCCAAATTACTCTGTAAATAACAGAATTAATGAGGAGGAGTTTCCTGATTTTTGCTTTTTTTTTTGACCGGCCTCCAAGACCCCATCGTTCTACAACACAACTACTAGAGGAGCTGTATCAAGCATAACAGGACTTATCTGAGACTGTAAATGTATGGACTGATCAAATGGAAATATCTAACAGCCGAGCTCAGCATGTCCTTCCTTCCATCAAAATACAAATTGTGTGGCTCTCCTTTGCCCGAATCTGGTAGTGAAGAAATTATTCCTTAAGACTTTTGGCATCAATTTTGACTCACACTGATTATGGAAAGGACTGACTGACCAGGTGAATCTAAAACATCATATCCATAAAATACCTGACAAAAAAGTTTGTTGAGATGTATTAACAGGATAAGCAGGGAATTTTACTAATAAACTATCAACAATCTAAAAAGCAGGCAAACCCACTGTCTTTCTTTGATGGGAAAACAGTTCATCTGTCTAGTTTTGGGTGGTGTTGATTGTTCTTAATTCACTGACTCCCCTAGGTCCTGTTCCTTTTCTCACTGTTGTATTAAATAACTGAGCTGAGTGAGAAAATGCACTTATTTGTTATGGAAGACTACTCTGCATAGTTCTAAAGAAGCATAAAGAAGAGTGACAAAATGGAACTGCAAGAAAGAAGATCACCATTTACATCATCAAATATCTTGAATGCATTTTAGGTAGTGAAAAAAGCCAAAAAGATTAGTATCTTTTCATTTTGCTTATCAGTGTATTATATTCCCAGTAAGAAAATACAGCACATTAAGACTCTCTTTTGTTTGTGAAATGCAAACACTATTTTAATATCCAAGAATTATACTTGCTGTTGAAAAAGAAAGGGACTTAAGCAACCTGAAAAACTAATTATGTTAGATCAGTTGGTAGTATAATTACTTTTAAAAACTCTATCAGATCATTTATGCTGTACTATTTTATTTTATTTATTTAACAGCATAAGGAATGTTTCATTCATGAGTCAGTGCAGGCACACTTCCTGGACTTAAAAGAAACTTCATGTTTTATAACATATACAGAGAAAATTCACAACAAAACAACATGTAACTGAATGTTCACACAAACTTTAGAACCAACATTCATATCAGTCAGAAAAGATCAAAAGAAAAAAACCCAAAACATCAATAAAAACAAAACAAATCACAGAATCATAGAGTGGTTTTAGTTGGGACTTTTGAAGATTGAGTTCCAACCTCCCTGCCACGGGCAGGGACACCTTCCACTTGACCAGGTTGTTCCAAGTCCCATCCAATCAGGCCTTGAACACCTCCAGGGATGGGGCATCCACAACTTCTCTGGACAACCTGTTCCAGTGCCTCACCACCCTTACCACAAAGAGTTCCTCCCTTATGTCCAGCGTAAGTCTACCCTTTTTCAGTTTAAAATCGTTGCTCCTTGTCCTGGGCAGACCTCAGCCTGTCTCCATCTTTCCTACAAACTTCTTTCATTAACCTCCAGGCCGAACAACCCCGATTGATTACAATAAAATGTTACAAACACGCAAGCAATTACAAAAAAGTTACAGAACTTACCACTTCTCCTGTAGCAGCTGGCAACCATCAGCTGCCACTTCACTTGTGTTGGCCTGCATATAAATAAAATCAAATTATGCACACTGCCAAACAATGAACAAGCAAAATAATCTGCATAGCATGGTGAAGAACTACTATTAAACTACTAATAAATTTTTCACCTAGCAGGTTGCCTTCCTAGAAAGAAGGTAGCCTGCTCAGCTCACACATTTTACTGCTGCATCATGCACCTGTTTCCAGGACTCCATCCCTCTCATTTTCAGTTCCATGTTAGAGTTTTTCTCCAGCTCATGATTCTGTCCCCAGACACAATTAGCAGGCCTGACATGCAAACCACTAATCTTCATCAGAGGTACAGAATCAAGCAATGCAAAATGTTAAAACTATTTTGAGGAGGTCCCACACATGCCCAAGGGAGCCCTGCCTTGATGCAATCCCCACTTACAGCTTCAAACTCTGGTTTCTCCTCCGTGCTACCGCCTCAATGTCCTAGCTGCTGCCTGTCCTTCTCTTTTTAGCACATAGTGGTGACAGTATGGTCAGACAAAATATTTGAGATGCTCGAGCACGTACAATAAAACTGTTGGGCTCTTTCCTCTTTCTTACCAAGGTAATGTGAAAATTAGGAAATTTTCATGTTAACAGTGTAAGGATCCTCTATAAGCCACAGCACTTTCCACATGTGGCTTACAATTCAATAGTAGCATATCCAAAAGGTACTGTAAAGTAACATTTCCAGAATAGTTTTGTACTTATTCTCTTCAGTTTTTCCCTCTAATCATAGCACGGGCCATTTTTAACTCTAAGCAATCTGTTTGCCTGGTAGCTGCCAAACAAGTTCATGAAATACAGATGGTGCACCTTTTTAGTTTCAGCTGAATGTGTCTCCTGCAGCCAAAGGCAGCCAAGCAGACTCCATAATAAAATATATTACACAGTTCAGTATGAAAAGTCTAGAGAGAATAAACTGTCAGCAGCAAGCACTAAATGCACAACTCCTTGTATTAATAATAGATTTGAGCATGTTGGTAAATACAAAATAGTGAAAAACTGTTTCCCAATTAATTGTCTAACATGTTAGAATGCAATTTAAAAAGTAGTTATTGTGATTAAAACACCGAATGTACTAAACAAACTAAAAAATGTTAAACTAAAAAATGCTGTTCACGGGTAAAATAAAGATATAATTTTAAAATGCAACTCTAACACTAGTAGCAATTTATATTTACATTCATATTTATCAATTAGCATATCTAGTTCTCTATTTTTAATACCAAATAGACAGCAAAACATTTATGCTCTGTTATCTACTTTTAAAAACTCCTCTCATGGAGAAATAATTTTTCTGTATTACAGACTGATTACAATTACAAATAGTACTGAAGAATTTCATATGCCAATTCTTCATAAGTACTTTACAATCCACGTACTTCATGCTTGGAGTGAGTGCGACATGAAGCACAAAATATTTAAATCTTTGCCAAAACAAGATTATGAAATAATTCTTTTTAGTTTCAGCTGTTTCTTTCCAAATGTTCTAAGAAGGCTGTGAATGCCAGCATATGCAATCTCATAGCTTGACTAAAATATAATTTTTTAAGGTGGCCAGTATTTGTAGGGAAAAGAATACTGACTGTCAAACCTGTGAACTGTGATTTCTGTTAACTGTCTCCTCTGTACTTTTGTCTAATCAACTTCTTTATTTCTTTATAATTATACCACCATTTGGGTGAAGTCTACGTTTTTATTTTCTTTTTTTTTTTCATTTTTGATCTTTATTTAAACCTTAGATTTTCTCTTCTGTAATTAATGTCGACTAATGTCTACTCTAACCCAAGCATCTCAAAGCCAGAATTAGGATTTTTTTACTGAACCTTTGATTTTTCCTTGAATAATACTGTAAAAATTTTTTGTTCACGTGTTGTCTTGTACATACATGTCATTCAGATTCCCAGAACAAAAAGAATGTCAAGGCTTATATCACCACAAGACAAGCAATAATGGAGTTTTGCTTCGTCTAATTTTTTGTAGGTTTTCTAAAATACAAAATAGAGAAATTCACACTTCTTGGCCATGAATTGTTAGTCTATTAACACAAAATTCTTTGTGTACCTATAGACAAATATTTGTTTCCAAGTAAAAAGACCTTGTGCATGTCTTTTTAGAATTCTCTTTGAACTCTGAATTAGAAGTTGAGCAAATTTTATTTATTAACCATTCTCTAGTAAGGTCCCTTTCTGAACTAAAATAAAGTATATAGCCTATATACTTTCTTAAGTGCATCATATTCTGCTAAGGAACAATTTCAGCAATTAAGCTGCTGAACTGAATTCAGTGTATTTCAAACACCTCTATCAGGATCAGTTTAACCTGTCAACTTATTTTCACTGACTACTGGTAGTTCTGCACTGCACATTTTTGCTTACTTATATGCCTTATTTGACGRAAGTACAAGTTATGTGAAAAGTGGAAATGCAGCAAGATCAGCTAAAACATGCAGTTATCTAAATCACCGAATCCTCACCGCATAATAAAACAATAGAAAGGAAATATTTCACATAAAGCCATAGAGGAAGAGGTCTTGGTGGCTTTGGAGAACTGTTCCCCACTTCATAGCTGTGTTTAATGGCAGATAATAGAGAAAAATAGGTTCTAATACCTAACACTATCTTGGGCCCAATGGAGAATCTTACTTAACACTGAAAATGTACAGTAAGAGCAAAAACATGCTGTAAATGAACAGAAAGCTGAGAAAATTAAATAATACCACAAGTATTCTTAACTCTGATGTTTGTTTATAGTATTAAAGTTATCCAATTGATTTATCTCTAGGTATACTTATGGATATCTAATCACAAATCTGAGTAGGCACAAAATAATAACTACTTACAGGATAAGTGCTGCTCTTTCAAAGTACTCAATGGCTTTTTCACAGAACTGGGTGTCAATGTAATATGCTCCAAGCCACTCAATGACCTCAATGTCTGAAGGGAAATACCGGTACGACTGACAAAATAGGAAAGGTGAAAAACCCCACAATTTTAGTGATAAACAACATCTTTATGCTGCTTCTGGAATATCTTACTCAAGAGTTTAATTCTCCAGATGCCCAAAACATATAATATAAATGAATGGAAGTAGTGTGCTACACTAAGTGATCCTGGGGGAAAAAAAAAAAGTATGCCAAGTTTTGTAATTGCAGAGTGCTTTTTAGAAGTCACCCAAGATGAGTCTGTCACATTTTCCATCTAGCCTTACTTGAAATATTATTTTAAATAGGTTGCAACAGCAAAAACATTTACTTAAATCATGTCTATATATGAATACCTTACCTAAAACGTTAAACAATGCTAATACGTGTACAATTCCACATTCACATCAGTCTGCTGGAAAACTCACCTGAAAGCATTCTTTGCTATACGTAAGTACATGAATAACATTTTCAGCTTTTTAGAAATTCCCACTGAAATAGGTAGCAAAATTATTATCAAGCTCAACTAGTAATTCAGATTGCAACACAGCCTTTGGTCATCCTCACCTCACACAGATAAAGAGAACCATCAGATTGCAGCAGACACTTCCTGTCTTATTCTTGTTTCTAACACAAAAGAATCTCTACAAACTATGGACAGTAGCACAGCTGGTTTGAAATGAAAGAGGCTGCATATCCTTAGGCAACTGTGTATACATAATGTATAACTATACCATTAAAATATATACATAAACTTACAGACATAAACAAAACACATTACATACATATCTCCGTTACACAGACACAGCTTCCAATCAACTCAGTCACATTACACACTTTTAAAATTACACTTATTATATCCCATTTTTATTTTGTTCCAGACTATATTTTAATTAAAACTATTATGGGTCAATGTAAATAATGACTACATAAAAGAAAAAGAAAGTCTGAGGTCAATATCCACACGGAAGCATAGCTATGTGTTTCCTTTGCATCTGACTACAAAAATTAGATTTTGTTAACCCTCCCCCAATATCTCTTTTTTACCCTCTTTTTGGATAACATCTTAAAAAGTTTATCAACTGTTAATTTTATATAGGAATCTATGGCAAAATTTTATTTACTTATGACAAAGTGCATTGAAAAAGCAATATAAGAGCAAGTACCTCACAGTAATAATGGAAAGCTTGGGATTTATCACCTTCAATATCATATAATTTCCCTAGCTTTGAAAGTACACGTGGATCAGTTGGTACTACACTGATCAATTGCAGGAGCCACTCTATGGCTTGATTGGGATCTTCCATAATCTCATATCTGAGTTTTCTTCAGTCAAGGACTGGTGTTGATGGTAGTTTGATGTACTCAGAACGCGTACTACTCTACCTAATGCAATCCATATGCTGAACAGATACACCAGTCACTGTAGCGTGGAGATACAATGACTTTTTTTTCCCCCCATTGTTTTCATAATTTCATTTGTATCAGAAAGTATTTTTGTTATACTAAAAGAAGAAAAGTATTCAGAGACTTTGGCTGCTCTTTCACCTTAAAACCACTTTGGACTCAACAGAACTTTGGGCTCAGTTCTCCTCTCTCTCTCTGCCACTAATTTTACTTTGACTTCCTCATTTATAAGAATGAAGTGTGAAAATCCGGCCATTTATTTGCAGCCTTTACAACTTGGCTGGTTTTTGTACTAACAGTATTTTGTTCTGAAGTGATTAGGTAAAACTGCTACTCCCAAGAAGAGACTTTTGCCAGCAGGGGGGTTTTCTACTCTATGTTTAAGATGCACAGCCCAGATGGTTCTGGTCCAGAGAACAGTAATTCAGTAACTCAGCCTGCAGTGTGCTATTCCCACCTCAGTCAGCCCTGAATGGCACAATAGCTCAGAGCTCTGCAGCAGTGGCAGCTGGAGATACTGCCCAACCTGTTTTTTCAGTTTCTGCTGCATCCTACCTGTCACAGAAAAAGCTTCTGAGAATTGGTGGAAAGCAGTTTTACATACAAGTGGAGCAGAGAAGCTCTTCCCCAGATGGACACCGGGAGTTGCTGGGCCATTTATGCTGTTGTAAAGGAGCTATACAAGGAATAGAGATCACAGCCCTTTTGAATTTTCGGAGGTTACTTATTTTACTGACTAAAATATATTTTTATTACCTACACTACTCTTAATAGTACAGCAACTGAAATCTGTTCCTGCCTTGGGGAGGATTTTATTATGGTTTGGACATCCTCAGAAGCATTGTTAAAGAAATTCATAGTGCAGAATATCACTGGTGATGTGCAAAGCCAATCCCTTCCCTCAGCTTTTCAATCTGTTGAGCTTTTGCAGGGCTGGGAGACAATTATTTTCTTACACATACACTAACTAATCTGAAAACAGCTTTCAGAACAGAACATCACATTTATTAGCTATGTAATTTTTTTCTTAAATATTTTACCTAATTGGGCTTATATCTGCCACATTATTTTCATAATAAAAACAGCTGCATTTTAAATATTCCATGACACAATTTAATACTGAGTGTAAATCTAATTCCTGCAATGTGAACAGTTTTAATATATTTTTTCACCTGCTTCACTGAAATATTCAAGAAGGGTTAAGTTCTGGTCTCATTTTCACAAACATCAGCTAATGAATTGTTCTTTCTAAAATGAACACTATAGTAAATTTCTAAGTCACCCTGTCATGATTGAAACAGGTATTTCAGGTTAAATGAGTTTACTAAAACCACCATTCCTTATCATAATCCAGAAAAAGATACATGCGTGCTATCTGGTAAAGGACTTGGGCACTATTTGGAAGGATTGCATGGAGTTTCAGAAAACAATCCAAAGCTTCATCTATCCTGTTTAACTTCTTGTACACTAAACCTAAAAAATAAAGGTTACAGTATTAATATAATGAGAAACAGATTACTTCAGCATATTAACTGAAAGAATAATCAAAAAAAGCAAAGTGGGTACACAGTACGTGGAGGCAGTGTAACTGCCTTGACTTTAATGGACTATTTGTGAGAGCCATGCATAGAACTCTTACCAGCCAGCATGACCTATCAAACTGATAAACACAATGAATGTGAACCCAATCAAAGATCAAGAACATTTGTAATCTCGCTTTTTGATCAAGATGAATGAGGGATAGGCAAGGCTTTTAGAGGGGAATGACTCTGATGGTTTAATAATGCTAAAACTGGTATACTTTTAGTAGGTAGTATAAATTCCTTAATCTTCAAAGTAACTTATTCATCTGCAACCACTAGTTGATGTTGTTAACACTGGGATTCTTTTTTTTCAGAACAGACAGGTAGTACAAGTTAATACCTGGATATAACATAAATTACTCAATAAAGTAATAATAATTCACATATATTTCTATATAAGAAAACTTTCAAAGACAGATTCTCAGAAACACTAGTGTTACCTTTAGACAAAAGCCAAATCACAAAAGCACCTGTGACTTACCAAGATTATAAAGTGCTTCAGTGCATAAGGAATCATTCCTGAGAGCTTCCTTATAAAATTCAGCTGCTTTTTCGTAGTCTCCATTTGCAAAAACAGTATTTCCTTTGTTAGTTAGAGCTGCTGGATTGTACCTATCAGAATTTACAGCCAAATCTGCATAGTTAGTTGCTTGTTCCAATTCATTCCCCTACATGAACAAAACAAACATTGTATTAGTCATTTGTCTGTCAATTTTCTTGCAGCTGTGGCTTTTTACAGGAATTTCAGAAGATTGAGGATGAAAAAATCCCCCATTATTCAGTCCTAAAACATTTCTTATGTATTTGCATAAGGCAGATCATATCTTTCAAGTTTCAGATAATACTTGAGATGTCTTGCCACTCTGTCTCATTCAGTCTGCAAGTTTTCTTTGTTGTAATAAGGTATCATTTATTTAAAAAAAAAACATCCATACCCTACAAACTTCATACACAAACACACCCACCTAAAGCTACATGCTTCACATGTTCCTCAAGTTCAGCCAGGGTCTCCAGGGCCCATGTTTTAAATGCAGCCACTGAGCTTCTGCACAAATCCCACTGCAACGTATTTCCATGGCCTGGGACTCAATTTTACTCTTCTTCCCATCAACAGGATACAAAAGGACCTGATCCAAACTTCAACAGGTGTTCCAGAATAACTACTCTAAGGTGCAGTTCCTTCTTGTTTACAGAGATTATTAGGCAGACATGAAAATTGCTACAGAAAACAGAGACTGCTACATAAACTGTGGTTCTTAGCTTCTTTTGTTGAAGCAAACACTTACCAAGTAATAAAGGAAAGAAAGGTTTGTTGCAGCTGCAGTCTTTACTCTGCTATCCTTTTTTTCAAACATTTTCAAAGTCTCCAATGCCTAGAAGTAATTTGGAAACAACTTATTTCACACTGAAGCAAATTTCTTCCAAAATCCTTCCAAAAAGCATTGATAAACTTCACAGTAACAACCAGCTAAAATTATTAACTCATATACTTTCATACATGATAATTACTAGAGCTTGTAACACATTTGTAAGCATGTACACACAAAAGTGTATCTGTATTATACATAACATTAATTTTGATCACAAAATTTCAATAATATTGGCTATTTATTACTTATCCAAAATTTAGATTAGATAAGGCTACCATGAACTACAGGTATCTGACAATTCTATACATACAAAACACAATGTTAAATGATCTGCTTTTAATCTAGTCAACTAATTAAAATTCTCATACCTATTTTTCCAGTTCTTTAAGTGAACACAAAAGAACAGACATTAAAACCCTTATTAAAAAGCTAAAAAAGAACACGCTATATGAAAAAATATGCACTGCAGGACTGGATTTCAGTGTGCAGTTGTTTTGCATAATGAGATGACAACAATTGTCTAAGTTTAGGAAGCACTTAAATGTGAAACTTGAGGCCAGAAGATTTTTTTTTTAAAACTTTTACATGAACACTAAATTTCATAAACTTCAAAATAAAGATGTTTATAGACAAAAGATAAGCATATTTATAGCTAATAAACTATGAAAAAACCTCTTGAAATAAAAGGCAGCTTTTTCTTTTCACTGACTATGGAATAACATTTGTAACTGCAGACTAAATTATTAAGGAAATCTGTCTTCTTTATGATAAATATTTATACTACCTACACAAACCGTTAGAAAATCACAGTGAGCCCAGTTCTATCATCTATTACAACACAGATGTGGCAACCACAATTTATCCATCAACATTTGCAATTCAAGTTTCCTTCCTCCTTTACATGAAACCTTTAAGCTGCTGTTTACATATCAAAGCAAACACATGATACTGTATGTCAAATGCCAAAACAAAGAGAAGTTTTAATTGACTGTCATACATAGTTTTCACAGTTACTCTACACAAAAAACACAACAGTATTAATGATGTGTAAAATGAGAAAATATATACAGGTAAATGTAGATCATTGATTCAGTCAACTACATTCCACCCAAGAACTATAAACTACTGATGATCCTAATATTCTTCTAATACAAAATTCTTTAAAAATACACCAATTTCAATCAAGAAAAGCRTTTCAAAATTTAGGCTCCAGATTTTGTGGTCTCAGAAATGTAAGAATTGTAACTACAATAATTAAATTTTTTTTATATATATATTTGTGACTTACTCCAAAAAGGGAATGATCCCAAATATTTCCAGATGTAACACTACTATATCTGAGGTACTCTACTCTTAAGCAAAGACTTGCTTCTTCATGGAGTTATTTTTTAGTGAATTTAGAGCTTTACAGTTCAAAGTTACTTTCTGAAAAGCCATTTCTCGCTGTATCTGATTTATTTACCTTTGCTGTTACTGCTAAATGGCACCTCTGATGATAAAGATTACAGAGAAATGTCCTTTTCATGTACMAAAAGAAGTTCGCATGACTCTGAACTCAATCCATTTACTGGTAAATTATGTTGCAAGTCTCTCAAACCATTTCAGCAATTATGAGCCCTAGGATGAAAATCTATAGCAATATTCCTTTTGTCCTTGCAAAGTAGCACTGTATCATCAGTTACATTTAAAGATTTCTAAAGAACTTCTAACTTTTTAAACCCCAACAATTATAAAGGTTCAACAATCAAAACACAGACTCTCCAAACTATACTTTGTGACTTGCTTCCAACGTATCTAAAAGATTTGCCTACAGAAGTTAAACTTCAAAGCAGCTTGCCTGACTCAAGCATAGTGTGCCAGAGATGTTAAGGAGCTGCATGGTTAACCTGCAGAATTTTGTTTTTAAATCCATTTCTGAAGTTTTTCGTTGATATTAAAAAAACATTCAAAATACGTAACACACAAAACTAAACATATTATGCTGATTTCCCCCTTCAATTTTATTTTATTTTTTAAATGCAAGGACTGTTTTAAAATAACATACTCACTATGATGAGCCCATACTTAGGGCCATTATAGTAATAGGAGAAGTATATTTTCGGTTTTTTTTCTTTTTTTTAAACACAATAAAACTTCAGCCTTGGAACTGAGTATTTCAAAAAGTTTCCATTCTTGTTCTTCAGCCAAAGGTGTGTTGAGCAGGTGGTGAGTTAGTAAGTATATGAACAACAGACAGGATGAATGTAAATGTCAGCTGCAGTTTTATCAGAGCAAAACAAAACAAAAAGATGCTCTGCAATCACCATTCTGCAGCCCCACCCTATTATTAAGTGGTTCCAGTGTAGGTCAAAGGTCTTCTATCACATAATCCAAGTAAATAGGGGTTCTTCTCCACTTACTTCTAACTTCCAACACCCTTCCCTTTCCCTCCATTGAAGTACTCCACAAAACCACCACCAACAATCTCTGGATCTCATTTTACCTCTGAGAATTCATTTCAGTTTTTTTAACCTCTACTGAACACTAACTGGAAATCACAAAAAATTACCACCAAAATTATATATTCTTGAGAGCATATGACTTTTTACTTACCTGTAACACTCTCACCCCTCAAAAACTATCATCAGCAAAGCTACTAGATTTGCCCAAAACTTTGCAAACTCTCAAACTGCTTTCTGATCGCAGAAAAAGTTTCGATGTGGTGGGTTTGGCTGGGATAATTAATTCTTTTTGTAATAGCTTGTATGGAGCTCTGATTTGGATGTGTGCTGGAAACTGTTGCTAACACAATTTTAGTTGAGTGAGGCTTGCAAGAAAGTCAAAGCCTTTTCTGCCTCTCACCCCACCCCACCAGTGAGTGGGTTGGAGGTGCACAAGGAGTTGGGAGCAGACACAGCCATGACAGCTGACCCCAGCTGACCAAATCGATGTCCCAGACCATATGACATCATGGTCAGCATACAAAGCTGGAGGAAGAAGGAGGAAGAGGGGATGTTTGGAGTGATGGCATTTGTTTCCCCAAGTCACTGTTAGCTATGCTGGAGCCCTGATCTCCCAGAGATGGCTGAACACCTGCAGGTCCACAGGGAGTGGTGAATGAATTCCTTGGTTTTGCTTTGCTTGCATGCACAGCTTTTGCTTTACTTATTACACTGCCTTTATCTCAGCCCATGAGTTTTCTCCCTTTTACTCTTCTGATTCTCTGCCCCGTCCCAGCGGGGCAGGGAGCGAGCGAGCAACGGTGTGGTGCTTATTTGCCAGCTGGGGTTAAACCACAACAGTCAGATATGCAGTATAATACAGGATAACTCTCTTGCCCTATCTACAGGGAAGGAGAAGAGGATAAGACAGACAGGAGGAGCAAGAGCTGCTCAGAAAACCGGAAAAGTTTAAATATGAGAAGTGAAAGCAGGCTGAAGTTAAGCATGTGGCCCTGTCTGCATCCCTCCAAGCTGTGGGAAGGTGAAGGACCTTAGAAGATGACAGGTATTCAGAGCTTCAGCTCTAATTTTGCTGTATACGATCTCTTGTAATTCTTGCCACTCATGCAAACCTGGAGACTGCTATATTCCTTCTTATTTATTAAGCATTCCTATCACTGAATGTACCAACCAGTACGCATTACACAGGTCAAATCCTGTCAGATATCTAAGCTTCTTTTCTTTCAGATGAAGCTGTTTTCTGACTGCTCACATTTCAAACTAAGCCTTTTCCACAGGCAAATAAAAGATTACAGTACATTTTTGACAAAAACCTGGTATTATAAATTGTCCCACAACCTATAAAGATTAAGAACCAAACAATGCATTTGAATTAAAATAAAACATTGTAAGAGAGCTGCATGTTCACTTAGAAAAAACCAAGAACTTAAACATGGCAAGCTGTGGTATTAATTTATACACCTACATTAACAATTTATATGCATAGAAAAGGAAAGCTACAGTTAACAGCCTCCTGTACTTATTAGCAAGGGATTAGTGATGATTTTTTTTTTCAGTTCAGCATAAAATTTACAGGCAAAATATGTCTAACTGGTGACTGGACAGCCAGCTAGAGAAAGATCTTACCCACACAAATATAAAGAAATAATTTCAATATAGGCAAAACTTACTTCACATGTATATTTAAAAATATAACAAAACAATTAAAAAGGAATGCACAATAATGTGCACAATAAAAATATATAAAGTCATCATGATCTTGGTAGACTCATCTTCTCAACTTCTGCCAGTTACTCAATTTTGAGCAATGAGCTATACTTTTACTTGGAAGTACCAATACTGTATCTTTTCTATGACCTTCCTCATTTGCTAATACACACCGTGGCTTAAACTGTTGTATCTTTTCAGTCCTGGTGATTCACTGTAGCCCTCTGCACCCTCAAGGGAGACCAGCATTTTCATAAAAGATGCTGAACCGTTCAAGCTCCTGAGCAGATGATTAATTCCAGTTTGTATGCAATGGAACAACAGAAGAGCCAACTAAAGTATAAGGACATTCTATAGTATTTTAGGGAATGCTGTAGTACATGGGGAACAGTGAGAATACCAGAGCATAAACAGTAATATGCAGCTGCATATATTCTGGACTATAGTCAACCTGACTGAGAGAAAGATTCAGTTCATATTAATGAGAACACCCCCACGCTGATTAGCAACAGGCTTTCTATGCTCTATTGACTGTACTGACCTCAGTTCCATTAACTGTGATGACAGCTTGGACATCCAATGAAGACAACAAAATTTAGGTGTTTTGATTTTGAAATTAACTGCACTCACTCTAACTTCCATGGCAGAAATTTCGTTTAGATAAAACTCATCTCTTGCCAGTGTTTTTATAGTTACTTTACTGATCAGAATCAAAATAGTTATTGTTGGCATAAGTCATTCTTTCCCTTGCCAAAAAATATGCTGTGGCTGACAAACTTATGTTTGCAAACACAGTATTAAGAAGTACTAATGTGAAAAGTTACTATACCTGGTTAAAATTCTGTTGTCTCAAGTAAGTAGTGGCTTTATTTATTTCCAGATCATTGGCTAACTCTACATAGTGGGAAGCTTTTACCACATCAACACACCTGCAACAGAAAGCAAGCCACAAAAATAAACAAAACGCATCTGTGCAAATGCCTCCGAGTTACTCATGTTTTTCAGCTAATTCACTTTCAGAACTGAATTTTCTTAGCTAATCTTTCTTCACAGCAACAAAGAGCACTCTGATTAAAAATACTTGTAAAAATATTTCAGTCCCATAACTTACCTTGTTTATAGTATCTCTGTCCCTTTTTTTTAAGTCAGCTGCCTAAATATCATTTTATTTTCCATCACTGAGCAATATTTGATGTCAAAAACTGACTAGGATAATTTTTCAAATAATTTTCTTTGGCTACATTCTATAAGGTGGTTTTTCAAACCTCATTTTCTGATGCATATATTACCAAACCCACAAAAAATATTCATGAACAAAGCCAGAGACTGCAGATTGTGTCCCTGAGCTACATCATATTAATAAAGTCATAATAAGAAGTCTCTTTCTGGTCATCCCCCAGTTATTTGTGGATTAGGGTCTCCTGCAAAAAGAGTGCAGAACAGAAGGCAGCAGACAGTTCAGACGTCCATTCGCAGACACTTGTCTGTGATTCTCATGATTATTAAACCATCAAACACCACCTTGTGGACTCTAGAAGACGATACATGTCTGTGTGAGAGATCATTTCATGTTAATATAAACAGCTTTCTTAGTAAACTATAATTACAGGACCTGCAAAATTTGAGAATAATCCGAACAGGCCATAAACCCCATGTAAAGGACAGTCCTCTTTTCCCATCAAACATCCCTCGCTACCCAAACACTAACATACATATTAGTAATTTTGTGCCTGCAATACACAAAATTCATTTGCATACATGTTGGTTTCCAATGTTATTAAAATACAAAAAATATCAAACTAAGCCCTTATAATAAAAAACTAAACATAACTTTTGGAAAAGCTATACTATTTATTTTTCTACTGTCATTATAGGAAGTGTGTCTATTTCAATTTGTTTTAAAGAGAAGAGTATTCTCCTGTAGGAAATACCACAGAAGGCAAAAACTAAGATGTAAATTGAAAAATAAAGCCCAAAAGGTAAACTGTGTCAGCAGCCTATCACTGTGTACACTTGTATAAATGTTTTAAGAAATGTTAGATTAAGTTTATATTTATAAACACCAAGTTCATAAATGAAATGCAAATAAACCTTTCTTAAAATTTAGATTCCAGTGTTCTATATAATGGCTCTATGGAATGATCAAAACTCCTCAGGCACCCCAAGTCTTCATTACGCTATCTTCAACCTTACAGTAAAGGCTGTAATCACCGCCTTCCAGAAAGCATTTGTCTATTGAGATTTTAAAAGCTTTTCAAATTTGAAACTGAATTTTCAAATTAAATTAAACTTTTAGCAGCTCTTCTTGTATGAATTCAGAACACTGCGAAATGTATAATTAACAGTTGGCTTTCAATGATAAACTACTTTTTAACACAGAATACACTCTAATGCTTTGTTTTGACGCAAACAGAAAATAGCCTGGATGCTATGTTTGAGACGCACAGCAAGCTGTGTTTCCCAGCCTGCTTATGTTTGTGAACTGGCTTCATAACCAGCACAAGAGAYTGACAAATAGTTTAGACAAAAAGAAGCCACACTTGACTCTTACCAGTCATAGCCTACTGCAAAAGATGTCTCGATTGCCGGTGCAATGARTTTAGCAGCTGTCATGATGTACTCCTCTGCCAAGGATTTCCTAAGGGAAAAAAACAAACCACAACACAAAAATATGAAAGAAATTCTTCACTGTGAGGGTGGTGAAACACTGGAACAGGTTGTCCAGAGAACTTATGGATGCCCCATTCCTGGAGGTGTTCAAGGCCAGGTTGGATGGGGCTCTGAGCAACCTGGTCTGCTGCAAGTTGTCCCTGCCCATGGCAGGGGGGCTGGAACTAGATCATCTTTAAGGTCCTTTCCAACCTAWAAGATTCTATGATTGCATATTATTCTATGCCACCATTTCAAAAACATGTATAGAAGAAAAACTCAACAAAACTTGTTCTTGCTTCTTCCTGCACTGAGGACAAATCTCAGAAGTCAATGTAACCAGTTCTCTGCTACCACTGCTCCCCTGTATCTTGATTAATCTCTCAGTTTTTTCTGTTTTTCACTGCACACTGTAGTTGCATTTTTAAAAAAAACTCAAATGCTGCAAGTTGTAAGCAGTGTAACCTATAACATTTGAGGTAGATAGTCTACTTCAGTGCAGTAGACTAAACTGAGTGATCCAACTGGTTCTTCTGAGAGTGTTCTTTCCTAAGAATTAGGAGGACACTTTGAACTTGTCCACAAGAACCGTGGACAAGTGACAAGATCGATAATCCTTTCAGAAGCTAAAATTCAAGGCATCACAATCAAGAAAGAATAGACTCCACCATTACCTCTCACGTTCTATTTGACTTAAACTGTCATTTTTAATGGCTTCAATCAGTAGATTTGTATGTAGATCATCCTGGAGGGGGACAAAACAACTGTAAATGATAGCAGTATATAAACATTTTAATTATTTTATAGACAATATGACTGTAAATACAAATTGATGCAAAATACATAGTCTATAATGTCACTTGCTTAGTTTCCATGTTTGAAAAAGCTAGCTTCAGTGTGAAGTAGTTTTCTAACTATATTATTTCAAATTTGGCATTACAACGACTTCAATCCTGTTTTCCTGCTCATGTGTGTTGTCACAGCTCACATTACAGTTGTTAACAGATGTAGTTCATGTCGTGTATCAGACCAAGGAGGCTGCAGAACACAGTGAGAATAGTCTCATGCTTAAAAATAAGCATTTGCTGAACTACTGTGGCATTCAGCAGATGAGGACTTGTGCTACCTCCTCATTACAATAACTCACATGATCATCTTATGGTTTCTATCACACACCTCTGTTAGTTCTAAAAGAAGTAATGCAGGGTATGCTAGGTAGCCACCCCTTCCTCATTTCTTGAGGACAGATCATAGATTTATACAAAATAAGACCAGAAGGAAACTGTGATCTTTTCTCTGGCCTCTTCACAAAAAAACAGACTTGAAATGTCTGTTAAAACTATAGCTTGCCTTGCCTTAGAAATAACTTCTACAGTCTCAAGGCTTTCTTTCAATGAATAATCTTACATAGCCTTCAATTAATTCAAGGGCTTAATAATCCTTACTCTTATATAATTTCTAATATAAGAAATCATACAAAATGTATTTATATACACATATTTATCAACACATATATCTATATGCTTCATATATTAAATTTTATTTCCTTATGCTATGACAATAGGAAACAACAGCTACACTTAAGCTGTAAACAGTTTGAAGATTAATGATATATTTGATCTTTAGGACTGAAAATGAAAGCTTTGCATCACAGAGAAAAAGATTGCTAGAAGACAAAAGGCTTGATCTTTTTATAGAGGATTTTTCTAAGAAGGACCCTAAACCTATTAATTATTTTTTCCTCTCTTTAGCATCATGGAAAGTCAAAGGAAGTCCAGTTTCTAATGAAGTCTAATGAACTAAAATAAGCATTTGTAAATGTCACTATCATTTTCTTCTGTAAAATAACGCTACAGTATCGCAAGTTTTACTAGTACTCACTTGAGAAAACTTGCATTAACTCACTCATTTCTTTGTTCTCTTTATTTTACCTTATAAATATTTTATTAAAATTTTATATGAATGAAGATGATAASTGAGCTATGTAAGTAAGCCCAAATGAATTTCAACAAAATCGTTATGAAGACAATCGTGTGGTGAGTGTTTTATGTACATCTCTTTTGAGGAAAAAAGGATTTAAATGGTTTCTCATTATTTTATACATCTGAGCGGTACTGCTACGCTAAATTCATGCTCATAAAAAAGTTATTTTAGATACTTAAATACACATCAATTTCCATATTCAGTACAGTCCAAGCATTCAGCATCTCTCCCTCTTCCTCCTAATTTACTCTATAAAGACACAGTTTATTTTTTTCAAACTTACATTTAGTAAAATGTATTTGTCCTCATAATCCACTTCCAAGGGAACTTCAATCAGGTTTTTGAAAGCTTTCTTCATTTGCTCCCCATTTCCAATAGCAAAATAACATAGGATCAGGTTGAAGGCTGCCTTCAGGTTTGGGGATATGCTCATTATTTCTTCAAATGAAGAAATAGCATCAACATATTGGCCAGTTTTAATAAATGCAACTCCAATATTTTCCATTATTTTTATCCTAGGTAAAGAAATCAGGTTTTGGTTATATTTTTAACTACCAAATCATATTGCATCCAAAACTTGTATTTCATAACCATGCCTCCTAGAAGAAACTCACCTCATCTCTTTGTGGGAACTAGCAATCTGGTCTAGAGCCATACGGTAGAATTTGATAGCTTTTGAATAGTTCCGTTGTTTTAAATATATATTTCCCATATTTACCTTCAGTATACCTATCAAAAGAGTTACATCATTTTAAAATTGTTTCAAAGTGACAGAGTAGAATAACTTCTTAATAAATTTGTCTTCATAACAGGATAGCAGTGTCCCTTTTAAAGCAGCACTGCACAGAACTGCCTTCTGTGAATTTAACTCAAAAGAAGATGAGAAGAGGAAGTAGTGATGAAACCTGGAATAGAACTATCACACAAGATGTATTCTGACTTTGACTGTGAACTGAGGGATGAAGAAGAGATTAATTTACAGTGCTCTCCAGGAAGACAGCTCCAAACAAACATCTCTGAGAAAAATACACTTTAGGAGTCTCAAAGATGTGCAAAATTCTAAAAGAAGCCATCAGGAAGGAAAGGTGAAATCAAAAGAGAAAGAATTACACACATAGTGTGTGTGGCATGAGAAAATTATACATTTGTCTTTAAGTTTAACTTAATCTATGGAAAGAGAAGACCTCATGAGTCAGTATAACCTAATGGGGTTTGGCTCTCCAAGTCAGAGACAGTGTGTATCTGTCATCCACTCTTACTGGCAGACATGAGGGCTGAATGTGTATCAACACCATGCAGATGCAGTCCTCATGTTGAATGTCTGACTACCAATTTTAATCCACTTTGGCATATAACCAACTTACCTCCATTGCTGAACATCTTATTCTTCACTATAACTTGGTAAGTAGTCAGTGCTTCAGCATACATTTCATTAGCAACGTACTGACTGGCCAGATTGAGAAGAACCTACAAAAAACTGGAATTATAAGTACAAGAAAATATATTGTCCTCTCAATAAACTTGAATTCATACTAGATAATTTCAAATTAATTTTACCTTGGAAGTGTTGTCTTTACCAGTTGTAAGCTTCCCATCCTTAAAGTTTCTTTGTTCTTGCACATTGATATAGAGGAAACAAGTTTAAAACCTACTTATTCTAGGTAATTCTTTTATTTTTGTACATAAATTACTACCATTCAAAGTCATGCTAAGTGGATCTTAGACCTAAGTAAACACAATGCTATAATGCAAGGTTATTAAAAAATATTCATACAAGACAATTCTCAGAAACAATGTGTAATTTATGACTCCCAACACATGGAAAATGATCCTAATGCCTGTGGTCACTCAGTTTAGTGAGAATTTTTCCAAACTGCTGTTTCAGAACAGACTTTCTGTTGGTGTCAGGTAAAATACCTCTGCATTTTTTCCCCAGCTTTACTCTGACCTTCATGGTAAAATAAATTACTAGGTCTGCCCCATTCAATATAATAATTTTTAATGATTGTCTCTACAGCACTACCTGGGGTACGAATTTAAATACACCCCAAGTATTTTTATGCATGTTGTACCCTTAAAAAAAAAAAAAAGGTTTGCTATTAATTTGAAAGCCAGAATGTAAATCTAGATATCCGCTTGAAGATTCAGGAATATTACTATATCCCATTTAATGTAATACATTCTCTGCCACTTTACAGTTCAATTTAAAGGCAGCATCTGATCTTTTCTGYTTTCTCCTCTCAGCATATTACATTCTCTAGACTATTCATTTTYGAAGTTACGTCTGCTGTATTTTGATATGCAAGTTTTACATGTGAGTAAATAGCTGGAATAGATATTCATGGGAATTCTTCTCCACTTAACACAGACTACATGGTTTCTCTGGTACTTGAGACTGCACGGGAATGGACTCGATGACATAAATGGATCTCCTCTGGTACACTGCCGGGAGCATTACAACACGGACACACACACTGCAGGAAACACTGAAGTTTCTGTTCAGGAGGGTTTTTAGCAACATTCCAGTCACTGAAGATTTCTAAGCACTTACTGTGTAAGTGAGGTCTAAGTTGATATTTTCTGGAGGAGCAATTTGTTCACGTTGTCTCAACAATTCTCTTTCCTGTCTTCCAGCCTCTTTTGCTTTTTCCAGAGCCTTAAACAAAATACTAGAATTTAACAGTGCCTTGAATCTTACTGACTCAAGATGACAAAAATACATTCAAAACAATTATGAAGAGAATATACTCATGTCTATTTTTTTTAGATGCACAGACTGCAACAAATACCTGAAAAAAAGCACTATAACCCACTAAAAGGTTTTAATTAGCCACAAGCAGACACACAGTTATTTAAGTCTGCTTAGCTATATAATTATGTATCCAATTATAATCTTCTGCAGATTGCTGTCAATACCCGCTGTACAAATAATGCTCTGGGTCTAACAAGTGCCATTACCAGTCCTGTGTGTCTCCACAAGGGTGCAATGATTAAGAAAATAATGGTTACTACTCAAGGTGGCTATTTGGAAGCCAGCAGTGAAGGAAATACTTCAAGATACAGCTTGATTCCTAGTCCTTATGACAGAAAGCAAATCCAACTTGGCTATTTTATCGATAATGAGTTAGCAACTTTGATGACTTTGACAGGAAAATGGATATTCTGCTTGTTGGATTTTCGTAACACTGAAATCTTAACAAATATATATGCCAGAAATACAGCTCCTACCCTTTTTTTCAGCAATACAAGGTATCACTAGGCTAGAAGAGTCATAGCAAAGTTAGAATTAAAATTATTTTAATAATTTTAAACATTTGACTGCAAGTCAGTTTGAAACATCTATCTATACAAATTGTTCTTCACATAACAGCAGAAATGAAGTGAAATCCAGAAAAATTACTGATTTCAAGTCTCCACAGCTATTGGCAACACAACTTTCTTCAACCAGTTCATTCACTTTTTTTTCCAACTGCCTCATCTTCTCTTCCAAACTAAAATAAAAATAACAGCAAAATGATTAACACTACTAATATAACTGCACACACTAAGCTTTTACACATTATATTCTCAATAAAACAGCACAGTGACGTATCATGTCACAACTAACTGGTTTTCCCATCAAAGAAATTACCATGTGAAACTACGCCTAGAGAAGATGGTCCAAAGATATCACACTCACACTTTTAATTTGAGAACAGAGGCCTAAGAAAACATAAATCCTCTTACAAGAACAATATAGACAGGCAAATTTCATGAACCAAATTTGTTCCAGAGAAGTAATGACAAAACGATGGATGAGCTGTCATATCAAACACTAATGAAATTAAATATCACATTAAAAGCAATTGATTTCTTGCCTGTCACACACTTTCATGGTCCTGCACAATTCTGTGTTAAGTATCACAGTATTTGTCTGGCAACAACTACATCCAGGCTGCTGAGCTGGATCATCAGAACCAGAAATCACTGWAATCAGATGTTCCTGAAAGTCAGCGCAACTACTCCAGCAAGTCAGCCAACCACATGCAGAAATGTTTGTGGCATTATTCCACCAAGTTCAGAGTTTGGCCCCTCAAGGTTTTGTAACTCTTAACTTTTAAGCTCTATGCATGGTTGGTTTTCTGTTGCTGTTAATGCTTGAACAGAATTTAATCCAGAACCGAACAAACCTATCTGAATTTTTCTTTTCCAGAGGTGAAGCAGGGCCTTTTGCTTGGCCAAGAGGATCAAATGAAGAACCTGCAAAATTAACAGAGTATTGAAAATTGTAAAATAACATCTCCCTGTGGCAGCTGGCAATTTCTGCAAACCATACCTCTCACAGATGCCTTAGTGTAACCTGCAGCTTGCACTGCTGTCATTGGTCGAGAAACCCCATCCTCAAATAAAGAAGAAGACATATTAAAATAATCTTACTAAAAATTACATTGTGGACAATACAGACCTCATTATATATTTATAAATATAATTTTTATCTATTCTATTATTTATATATAATTATATACTACAAAACCTTTAAATATAAAAATCAGTTGTTACCACCCCAGTAGATCAGAGTATTTTTTAGAATGGTTTTATTGCTCAAATATTACATACTGAAACTGTTTACAAAGTAGAGGAGCAAACACTCTTGGGAAACACACAAAGGAATACTTCTGACTTTGTGTACCTTTTATATATATTCAGAGTACTAAAGTTCAAACACCTTATATTTTCAGAAAATTCTTAAGAGTTGTTGGTCTTGAGAGCTGTAATGTTCTCTAGCTTACCATCACACTGTTACAGAACTGAGATTCTGTTTTATTTGTTATTCACAATAATTAGAATTCAATAATCAGAATTAGAATGAGATTATGGATCAAAATGTTTTACTTGATCTAAACCAAGAGAGGCACAGAAGAACTACATTTTTTTTATTTGTAACGTATTACCAGACAATACCTTCCAACACAAGAATGTCTGGCGCCACCGCATGCCAGCTTACTGACCTTTCCTTTCAGGGCAGTGAGTGCACTAAGAAACCTTAATGGCCCTGACCTGACTCATCAGGGGCCTCCAGCCACACACCATACCCATGGGTCCAGGAGGTTTATCAAAGCTCAACTCTGGTTCTTTGGACCCTGCCTGAGCTTTGTTGGAAGACTACTGGTTTCCACAACAGTCACGACTGTGCCTAACCACAGAGTCCTTTGATCCAGATTTCAATTTATGTACTGATGTCCTGGATTGATCCTAGCCTTGCTTTGTCACTATGGCCCTGGCAAATGACCACTGGTCCTAACCCTGGCCTATACATTGACTTTTTGGCTTGACCTTGGACCTGCCTCATCACCATGATATTGTCTCATGTTCTGGACTTTTGTTTGGACATAGCCACCATTTCTTGGTGGATCCTACCTGCCTTACTCAGGCACTGGGCAGCTGGATCCTGGCTGGTGAGCACCCTGTGTGGCTGGCCATGCCATTTCTCCGTAGGGTCCTAGCTTCCCTTTCCTTAGGGAGTAGCCCTAATCTTGATGCTCCCTGATAATTCCTATTTCCCACTAGCACTGACACAGAAGAATATAGTTACTATAGATATATTTAACATTAAGTCAATATATTTAAGTGTGGTGATAGGAAAGTCATTGCTGAATTGCAACAGATTCTTACTAGAGTATAAGCACGTATGAAAAACCTGAAAATCAGAATCTACCTCTTCTGTTTCAATGACAAATTATTCATTGCACATCACTAAGCATTAGAAAGCTACACTGTTATTGCTTCCAACTCTGTGCTCAAATAAAATACAAATCACTACCCTCATGCTTTCTGACAGCAGTATAGTTTAAAAAGGACAAATTAAAACAGTGTATTTGTATTCATTCAATAAACTTCTAAATACTTATATCGAACATTTAGCAGAAAACTTTATTGCTCCAAATGAACATAAAATGTAAATACTGAAACTTTTACCTGTATAACTCCTGTCACTGGTCTTCCCATAGATGAAGGTAAAGTTGCCTTTGCCTACAAAAATAAGTAAACTGTTTTAAATTGGCATTCACAAAGCGTAAGAAGCCTATGTACAGTCTTCTCAACACCAACTTTTAAAAGTTTAAAAGCTAACTCTCACGTAAGTTCACAGCAAAGTTCTCTTTTATGTTATTCATAAGCAATATACTGCCAGTGCATGGCAGATTTAAAGATGTTGAACACTTCAGTTAGCACATATTCACAATAAAGTTTTTTTATATATTTGAATATTTCTGTTAGCTCTTTTAAAAAGAAATACATTGAAAAGTATCTGAGGCAGCAGTACTTTCCACTACTAGATTATTGAAATTGCTACCTTTAAACTGAAAAATTAATTTACACAAAATACTTCAGTAAAATTCTGAGTAGAGCTGATAAAATCTGTCCCTATATTAATCTCTTAAGTTACATTTTCATGTAGATTTATTTTATCAATACAGACACACTTTTTAACTGCCAATGGATATCTTTCCATCTCCTGAACGATGCATACCATCCTTATGTAGAAGTCTTTAAAATGCAAAGAAAGAAATGTGAAATATTTGCTAGTAAGAGCTTAAGTTTGTTACCAATATACAAYACAGACAAATGGTTCCAGGCCATGAAAAATTATTCCCCTAATTCCCACTCGGAGGCCTATGTTTTACTATTATACTCACGATCCACACACATGATGATTGTTTTTCATTTTTATTGCTAAAGATGAACCCACATYAGCAAGGATTATTGTGTACGAGAAGCAAATTTGTGGAGTGGAAGATACAGTACTGTGGAGTAGGCAATGCTTTGAAAGTTTCTAGCTCTGCTATCGTAGATAAACATCTCAGTCTTTATTATCCCTAGGAAGTGCCTTTTTGTGCACTCATTTAAAAAGACAGTTTTTCCCGCTACAGTACTACACTAAACATCTAAAAATACAACTGCTAAGAAAAAGCAGTGTCAAAAGCCTGAGCAATCTGATTTAGTTGAAGAAGCCCCTGCTCATTGCAGGGGGGTTTGGACTAGATGACCTCTAAAGGTCCCTTCCAACCCAAACTATTCCATGACACTAATATATCCAAAGCAGGTAACAGAACTCTCTCAACCGAGAGTAAAGGTTGCATTTCAGTGATATAAGAGAATTTAGGTGTTCTCAAAATTATTAGCCGGCTAACTTGCATGAAATCTACAGTCATCTGATGTCCCTTTTTTATTTGTCATAAAACCTAAGGAACGTTATATCCAAAAGCATTGTTTTTTCATATTTTACYGAGTCAGGCTAACAGATTTAAAATTTATTGGAATAAGGGGATGTTTTAATCTGGTTTGTTAAGAGTTACAATAGGCTAAGTATACCAAAGAACAGAACCAACTTTTTCTGATTCAACTAGTGGTGTTTCAGAGCCCCTATTTTTTTAAGACTTGATTGCAGCTTAACTTCCAGAAAACTTTCCCAAGCCCATATAACAACCTGCTCAGCACCCCCTGCAAGAGGGCCTGATTAATACCTTGGATTCTTATGCCTTTTTCAGTATGGAAGTAGATTTGCAGTATGGTTCAGCAGAAAACAAAAACAACCAGTAACCATGCCCTGACTTAGTGCAGAGTTGGGAATTAAAATTAATGAATACATGCAGTTCACTGGAATGAAATACTAAATCTAAAAGGGCTCACTTTGTGCATTTATTTTTTGGTAAATGGCATTTTCATCTAGAATACAACAGAACAAAAACCTACCCCAAATCCAGTAGCTAGAGGTCTTGAACTTGGTGTACCAGGAATTTTGGCTGTCACCTGAGTGGGGAAAAAAAAGAACTAAGCAAAAACCTCCACCAATTAAAAACCACGTGTCACTTGATAGTCTTGCTATATAATTTCTATAGTGAATTCATAGAAATAATGCTTCAATTGTTATAGAAAGGATTCTCATTGTAGAAACAGATTATTCTAGCAAAGAAGTAACATTAAGCTGACAGTTCCAGCTCTTCTTTAGGCAAGCAGGATGTACTTCTAAAGTGCAGATGCTAACTTTTTATTTGGTTTTGAAAACCGATGTAAGATTAAGTCAAAGCTAAATGAAAATAAGAGAATTAACAGAAGTTACTTTATACAGAGGAAAAAATTATCAGAAGTGTAACACATGATTTTCTAAATCCCACTGCCTAGCATGTATCTCAACCCTATTACTGTATGGCACAGCCAGTAATTCTATGTACAGAATATTAAACAAAGTCCTTTCAGACGTATAATTTTGCTCTTTAACAAGGCTTTACCTCATTTTATCCAACAGGAATACACATTTTCAACCAAAGTCCCTTGTTTGCTCTAGTGTAACTCCAGAACTTAATGGAACCCATGCTCTGCTAATTTTTTACTTATTTTTCATATAAATAACTAAAGTCTGTATTTTCATGTTAGTAGTAGACAAAAAACAGACATTCCCAAGATAAGTTTGCATATCAGTGCTAAAATTAGAGTTAAGGCCCTAGAGAAGATCTACATTATTGCAAAGTATTTAAAAAGGTACTTACAGGGCGTCTTCTTCCATGACTTGTTTTTGCCGCTTGTTGAAAAGCTATATCATTTTCTAAATCCTAGAAAATATAAAATAAAAACATCAACCCTTTTAAAACCACAACACCCAAAGCCACAAAGTCCAGAACCTTCAGAATACTGAAACCAGACAGGCAAAAAATCCCCAAATTCCTCACAAAATACTTGACCTGAAGATAACTGAACAACAGGTTTTACTGACAATAAATTACAATGATATTATTTGTCTATTTTTTTTGGTATTTTAGATTAGGAAATGTAAAAACTCGTTATTCTCTAAAAACACACTGAGGAAGCAGAACTGAAATGATAAAATACAACATGAATTTTTTTTTCCATCCATATGCTTACTACTTGTGCTATTTCTGAATTTTAACATTAACAACTGCCATGCAAAACATTGAAACATCTCATGTCTCTCAGGTCATGCAGCAACTCTCATGAATTTGGGATTGGGATCTCACACAACATGCCAAGTCTCACTAGTGGGTTTGGACCAAATGACACCACATCAGCAGTTACCAAAAAGTGGTCTGCAGGGCTACCTCAAGACATCCCAGATTACACAGAGACCTGCAGGATTACATTCTACTGTGAGCTTCTCCAGCAGCAGCACAGTAGATCAACGACCTATTGACCACTCAGTAGCCTCTTTTGTCAGAAAACTTGCTGCTGCACACAACCTGGGAAACACCACACTGAATGTGCCTACCAATACCTATGATTTTACACTTCATAAATTTTAACCATTACAGCATATTAGATCCGCTGAGATATCCAGAAATATTTTGCTGGAATAGAAAACTATCAAAGAATTAACTATTCAAAAATATCCTGGTGAAACTTTAGATGTTTCTTGATAAATAAAGTAAATTTCACTTCAAAGCAGTTGTAAGCTTGTACATTATTGTACCAGTAAGTTCTTGTACTTCTAAATTAAAATTCCACATATGGGAAAGGTGGGAAACAGCAAATATTTTTACCTCTGTGTCAAACATGGGATTATAATCATTGTAGCCAGAATAGAGATCATCTTCATCAGTCTCAGGAGCCAGATGCACATTTTGCATCATTTTTCTGTGAAATATTTAACATGCCAAATGTTATCTCAGTGGTTTTATATAAATCTTCAAAAATGCAAAATACTAACAGTAGTAAGGTTTACAAGAACAAAAGTGCTCCAAATGATTAGTCATAAAAGCTAGGACTCGTCTACAAACAATATTAAGTTGCACCATTTCATAGAACTATATTTTGTTTTGCACTTTTACCAGTTATAAAAATTCTTTTAAAGATATTTATTATTAAAACTAAATGATCATAACAAGTAACTACATTACTACTTTTAGAATGGTATCTTTCCACTGTCAGCTAACTCGGGTTTAAGGTAACTCATATTCTAAAGCTAGTCTTTATAGGCCAAGTAGTAAGTCTAATGAAAGGTATTTCATCTAGCTTCGAGTTTTCCTTTCTTTCCTGGTGGCCTTTCCCTCACGGAGGACAGACACTAAGGAGGTCTCTCTTTGCCCGGCTGCCTATTTTCATAAAAATCTTAAGATGGCAACGTTTGATTTAATCGATAACACGAAGTACGTGCCCTTCAGCAAGCAAGCCTCAGCCAGGACGATGCGCAAGGTCCCCCTCCAGCAGCAGGAGCAACAGGAGGAGGAGGARGATGCTCCCCGCCGCTTCCCCGCCGTGCGCGGTGCCGCCGCGGCCGAGCCGCTCCCGGCGCGGGTTCCTTCAGCGGGGGGCCGGCGATGTGCCCCGGAGCGGCGGGCGGCTCAAGGCATCGGCGGGACGCCCGCTCCCGGCTCGCCCGCGGCCGCGGCCCGCTCCCCGCTCCCGGTCGGGCGGCGTTGCCCGGGACACGCCTGCGGTGCCCGGATGCACCCCGGGCGGGCGGTGCGAGCCGCGGGCGGGGCGGGCGCTGCCGAAGCCGCTGCCCCCGGGTGGGCGGTGCCGGCCGTGAGGGGCAGCGCTCCGGCCCTGGGGCTCGGAGAAACAAGAGGGCTTGTCGTCAGCTCGGTGCTGCAAATTAAACGGGAAGAAAACGCAGCCAAACGCCTAAACACACCCTTCATTTCTCGAGTCGCAATCTTAAACGTTACCCCTTCTTCCAATAAACTGAGAAATCTGCTCTCAAAACTGAAAAGTTTTGTTTATAAAAAGATTATTCCTCCTAACATTTTTACTACTTTCTCTGGTATTTTGGAAACCCTGTCAAGTGTCAGCTAATTTGCCCACAGCAAATCATTATACCCTGGGGAAAGTTTCCCTTGCCTAAATGGAAACAGAATAGAGCAGGAGTCTCTCAACGCACGTACAGTATTCTTGAGAGAGAAAATCTTTTACGAGACCAATTGTAACTTACCCCTACTGCCTTATGCTAATAGCATAAGAAAGCTGCAAAGACAATACACTGTACAGTCAGAACACCCTTTTTCATGGTCAGGGTTTGTGTGCATTATGCAATATCAGGGCCTTCTGCTGCTCACCTTTCAGCCTCAAAGTCCTTTCTGAAGAGATAAGTGCAGAGGATATGAGTGAAAGGTCTTTCTACTCTGGCTCCCAACAAGAGAAACAAAGATAACATAAAGAAGTATTAAGACATTATCACTTCCTGCATTAACCTGTTCACGTTCCATGCATGAACCACTTTCACACAGAAACTTTAGACCTGAGACCTTTGGACATAAGGATCTTTATACCTGAAGCTTCTGGAGTACAAGTAGTTTGCAGAATAACAGACTTAAGGTGGAAAAAGTTTTCAGGTGCATTACTTGCCAGAAATTATGAACTTCAGCATAACATCTAACAAGATGATGCTACAGGGAGAAACCCTGTCATGGTGTAAGATGATGTAATTGTCTTTATTGGCTAAATTTACAGGGCAACCTGGAACGTGAAGCTGCCAAAAAAAGTACAGTAAATTTAGCATACAGTCCAAGTAACACTGTATGCTGTAAATTCCTGATCATTTTGAACTGGATTAAACCACGACTGTCACTAGATGCCCCACATAAGTCCTCTGACTGGCATCAAGTTACATATTTGTGCAGCTGAAGCAAACTGCAAATCTGATGAGGTTTTCCTTCAGTTAGCATTCAAGACATCAAGTATGCCATCCAGTGAATTCAGTGAAAATGTAGGACAGATTAAGGAGACCATGAAGCTATACTTTTAAATAAGAATTTCTTTGCCTTTCAATACATGGTGTATCTGTCTTTTTGCAGCAGTACCTTTGCAAATAAGGACTCAGACAAACTGTTCCAGGATGGACTAACTCGAGTTCAGGGGTTACTGGCCACCATCTGCCTGTTATAATCGCTGTTAGTGTGTACCTTTTATAATTGCTGTTAGTGTGTACCTTACCTTTGCTCTGCCAGTTGAACTGTTCATCTGATCAGCCACTAATTGGTGCTTTTAGAAACTGGTCTGAATTGAAAATGTAATTCTCCCATTATAATCTTTAAAAAAGTAATTTTCTAGCACTGAATTCTGTGCTGACCAGGTGTTCAGGATTTCCTGCTGTCATGCAGAAACCATTCAAGTAGCTCGACTGCCACAAACAGTGAAGGTGCATTTAACTGCTCCTCAGGGAACTAATGCATCTTGTCAGCATACAATTCGAAAACACAATGAATGGAAGAACCTCATTATGAATGATACATATGTTACAAATAATGTAAATAAAATCATAGAATATCTGAGTTAGAAGGGATCCACAAGGATTATCAAAGTCGCTCCTGGCCCTGCACAGGACATCCCAAGAGTCACACCATGTGCCTTTTTATGTTGTATCATATGTTGCAGCTTGGGTTTAAAATACATTTGAAACAGGAAAATTATCTTTTTAGCAGGTATTTTTAGTACTGAAGTATATAATTCTATCTAGTTTTGCTGAATCATGTTTTTGTGGTATCTATTTTACTACTATTTACTTTCTGATTCCTGCAGATTGCTTCTTTAAGAATCAGGATTTTATCAATATTGGTWGTACTTGCATCAGGCCATCTGTACTGCGAAAGACCACCCAAATTAACAGCACAAACTACTAACAATAATTAAAATTATGGTTTTAATTGTAATGTAATTTCAATACAACCACTAGTTTTAACACAGTATGGAAATCATTAGTTAGAACTTTACAGATTAGCAATAAAGTTATTAATTAAAGCTATCATTTTAAGGCATTATGTTTTCTGAACCATTAGGAACATAGTTACAACATATCATAGTCCATTATGAAATAAATGTAATTTCTGGTTGCTCTGGTGAACAAGTAATGTATTGAACAGATCTAATACCTAACAAATGTGAACTATGCCTTTGTTTTTGTTCCACACTAAAAGGTCAGGCTAGAACTCTCTGTATTTAAAAGCATACCATTCCTTTATTTTCTCCAAGGGGAAATTCACATTTCCTTCATATTCCAACTCCCTGTACYTCAGAGTTAGTGCATGTTGTTTCCCCTTCACGACCTTTTTATACCTGCAGCAGAGGAGCACACTCCATAGAAAGAGACTAAAAACATACAGGGATCAACCATGCAGCTCCCAACACAAGTCAAATCTGCCTCTATGGCTCCTGGGCATAGAAGAAAGAATATATACACTGGTCAGTGCATATTTGCTCCACTTGGGCCCCTCCTGCTGCCCGTACAAGCCCTACTTTTCATTCCTTAATGGAGCCCAGGTTCTTTCACCATTTTATTGGTTGGTTATAGGTTTTTGGTGTTTCTGGGCTTACAGCACCTTCAGTCCTTCTCATGTGAATTGCAGAAGAGGGAGGAGAATCACTCCTCAGTCCCTAACTTGTGGAGGCTGCAAGAATTGGGCCTAAAACTCTTATGCTATTACACAAAAATGAAACTAGCACTTTTTTTTAATTCTTCCCTTGACTTACACTTTTGAGAATTTAATTATATATATTTTACTTTCTTCTTGCAAACTTCTCTCTCCTCTTTTGATCTAGTTTGGATTTATCAGTGTGTGACATTAGCTTTATGTTCTAGGAACTTTTTTTTTTTAAGTAAAAAGTTTAGTTCACAAATAAGTATACATTGTTTGCTTCAGTTATGCTCTGGCTGTACAAAGGTCTTTGTGTTTGGAACATGTGCCAAGTCATGCCATTTAGAATTTGTCTTCAAAGGAGCAAAATGGGTACTTGCTAAAATCTTAAAACGGTGCTTTCTACACCAGCCCACACAAACCCTGAGCAGCAGGACTGGCACAGCATCCTGCACCCTTCTGTCCCGCTGCCTTAAATCTTCCCATGGCCCAGTTTAATGYCGCTTTGTTCCACTAACACTTCCCAGCTACTGGCATGTCTCAGGTTACAATGGGTGGTGTTAAGGTCAGGAAGCCAAGGACATACTAGTTCGGTTTTCCACCTGCTTTCCCTTGAGCGGTCTTCATGAAGCCTTTAGGAATTTATGATTTTGCGATCTCCTTGTTGAATGTGACTAGAATTAGCAAAGTGCCAGTGAAGGGGACAGATGGAGCAAATGATTATGTTGGCCTTATATTTTTTTTCTTGAAAACTAGGAAGAAATGACAAGCCGAACAAAGGTTCACTGAACTTCATCAGTAACTAGCAAACCTTTATTCTGGGATCCAATGTATTAATTTTCGACTGATTTTTGTTTTTTCATAAAGACAAGGAAACTTACAAGTATTTCTCAGCTATATTGAATACAATAGTATAATCTTTGATAATAATTAAGCATTTAAAATGTTTTTTTTTTCAGGAATATCCATCATCATTGCAGAGCAACATGCAGATGAGTAGGAACACTAAATTGGAAAAAGTGTGTAATGCAGCCTGACAACAGGAACAGTACATGTTATAAAGCATCTTGAAGTATTATGTTGACATTGTAACATCACATTTTGGCACAACTTTAAAAATATTTTGTACGAAAAGCAAAGACAGCAAAAAAAAAAATTTCAGAATTCAAGAAGAGAGTATTTTTAAGAATAATAGGGCTTTGCTTAACATGAAAGAAAGCAGAGAATTGCTTTCAAATTTGAACTTTACTTTGAAATTAATTTGTGCCTTTGTCAAGAGCGATGAGGTTTGATKTATTCTGGTACTGCCTGTGGAGGGGAAGGAGGTGAGCTGGTCTCGGCCCAGGTGACAGCGGGTGGCGTGGCGAGGACACCTCTCCGTGCCCGCGGAGCGGCGTGGGCGGGACCCGGGAGCTGCGGCCGTGGGCGCCGCTCCGCCCCGGCCCGGCCCGGCCCCGGGCGCGCTCGGCCCCTCCGGGGCGGTGGCGGCCGCGGAGCCAATAGGCGGCTGTGACATGGCTGGAGCCGCGGGCGGGGCGGGCCCGCACGGGGTAGAGGTGGTTTATCCCGCTGCTCGTTCCACGTCTCGTCCCGCATCTCCCGGTCGCGGATCCCGCAGGCATGGAGCCCTCGCAAGTTACCATCATCGGCAGGTAAAGCCTCTCCTCGGCCGCGGGTGGGTGCAGCGAGCCGCGGAGGAGGTGCCGGCCCGTCTCGGCCCGGCCTGCGGGGGGGTGGGTTTGGGGACTCGGTGTCGGGTACGGCTCCGCCTCTGCCGTCCCCGCTGCTGCAGCCGGCGGATGCGTGAGCGAGCTGCGGGGTCGGGGCAAGCGGTGGGTTTTGTCCAGCTGCGGGGTCGTGCTGCTGCTGGATCTTGGGAACCGAGAAGGATGCACCTCTTTGGCTCCTTAGAGTGCCTTTGATAACGCCCCTGACAGCTCTATGCTACTTCAAAACAAAGAGCAGACAAACATCCACAGGATTTCTACCAAAGTAAGTTACCCTTTAGGTCTGAAAGACACCTGCCCCTTTTCATTGCAATGCTTTGTGTGTGTAAGTRCAGGAGGAGTGGAGAAATCCAAGCACAGCTTTAACTTCCTGGTTGTCAGCTATGCCAAGAAACTCCAAAGTTCCTCTCAAACACTCCAGAGATAATACTTACTTGCCACAAGATACGGCAGTATTTCTGGCTTGTGTGGGCATGCATTGTTTCATCCTCTGATTGACCTGAACCTGAAGTTCTTTACTTGAACAACAGTCTGGAGGAGAGGGAACATCGTTGCCAGGCAGTAACAGTCCCCTGTGCACCGCTGTACCTTGGTGCTACAAGTGTAGGCTGCAGCAAACTTTGTTAGTGAGAGTACTCGAAGCCTCAGGACACGAGTCTCGATGCTGTTGTGTAACACTGACTAAACTGGCTCTTACTCTTGGCACTCGGGGAAGTTTTATTCACCACAGGTTTGTGTGAAGGGTCAGGACAGCTTGGCTCTTCCTTCCTGTGGCACTGTTGCACTGAGACAAAAAACCTGCTTTTGGCAGTACCTGCAGAAGTTGTGTGAGCAGAACTAGTCGTTAATACTTTATCTATCCCTGGGCCCAAAATGACAGTGCTTAAACTGTCAAAAAGCATCACCTTGGGGTCAAATATGCTAACATCAGGTTGTAATGATGCTGTTCTGTACAGTGGAGTAATGGTGCAGGTCTGATACCTGCCATTGACTTACTTTGTGTGCTCAGTGGTTCAAAAGAAAAACCCCACAATCCTGGAAACCTGTATTAAGGTGAAAGAAACTTCTTTTTCTGTCGCCAAATGCTGTTTTAAGGAAACTTAATTTAAAAGTGCAATTTAGAGAGATTAGCTAGTTTTTAAAGATACTGGTAGCTCAGATATGCTTGTTTCAGGTTTAAGTGATTCGAATGCTTTTATTTTATAAATACGTGTTAGCCAGGAGACTACAGCAGCTAACAAACCTTGACTGTGCCTTACATGTTCTATAAATTTGTTCTGTTACTTGCCTGAGAACTGAAGAAGTCTGGGTTTACTACAGAGAAGCTGTGTGTTTTTACTTTTAAATGGTAGGTTTTGAGTGCGACCTTACTGTCTGCTTTACAGTGCTAAATGCAAAGCTTCTCTTTTTTTTTTTTTGTTCCCATTTATTTCCACTGATTCCTGCTACTTCCTGAAAGTTCCTGTTTTGATTCTTTTTTAAAATATATACTTAAACCAAAGGCTGAACATGTTCCTGTTTTTTCTTCCTTCTTTTCTCATCTGCCCTATTACTTTATCTCTGACTTTTGCTCCACTAATAATCTTTTATTGATGCCCTAGTGGCCTTGCATTTTCCAGTTGCCAAAGATCGCTGAAGTTTAATGCTGCAAATACAGTGATCTTGGAAATGACAGGAAATGCATGTAATTATCAAAAACCCCACTGTAACAGTCATGGGTATGGAGTTCTGATCTTTTCTCTGTTTTGGATTTTTTTTTCTATTTTTTTTGTAATGTCAGGTTACTTAAGCTTGTGACACTGTGCCTTGGTGCTTCCATTTGAAAAGGCTGCTGCCTGCTACACGTCTAATGAAGTTAAAACCTGCATTGCTTTGAGAGACGTAATAAAATTGTCAATTACTACAGGTTTCCTCTGTGTATTGCTCAGTAATATGATTTCACCAAAAGATGTAGGCAGACTGTTCCTGTGTGTATGCAGACCAGTAAAGTGCTTCATCTAAAAATAAAGGTAGTGCTAGAGATGGCTGGATGGAAAAATAGTATCAAACTCATGCTTAGTTAAATTTTTTTTCCCTTTTCATGTGCTTATGGTACTTTTTGAATTGCTGAGGACCTGTGACTTCAGTAACTGGGCCTAAGGTTTTCTGATCATCTCTGAAGCAGGATCCTGCACTCTTGGACCAGTGGACTGCTGCCGGTCTTCAGACTATGGACCGAACAAATTATTCCTTTTTTTTTTTTTAAATCTCTTTAATGTAATTCCATGCACCAGCTCCAGGTTAAGATTKTGGCTGACGAAACTGTCGATAATTGAGTCCAGTGTTGCAAAAAAGTGGTTCCTCGTATTTGAATTCTGCTTTGCTTTTTAGGTTTTGATTTTTTTCTTCCCCATTATTTTACTTACAGCTCTCAGAGAAGCTGCTATACACAGCTAGCAAAGGGTATTTCTCTGTTAGAGAGATTTGTTTCTTATCAATATGTAACCAATCTTTTTATSAAATATCGAAGAGTCCAAGCTCTGTTTTCATTTTTGCAATGCTTTCAAGACCTCGTTCCCCCAAATAAATGCTGGTTTATTAATTGGCTGATATTTATTTTTTTTTTCTTTTCAGTGGACTCATTGGTCACAGCTGGGCCATGGTGTTTGCTGCTGGAGGCTTCAAAGTGAAACTTTATGATATTGCACAACAGCAGCTAACAAATGCACTGGAAAATATTCGGTAGGTCACCTGACTTGAAATAACTTGGGTTGTAATGAAACTGTGGGGGGATTCTTGTAATTATTAATGAATAGCCATATCTTGTTATTTCAGGGAGCATAGATTTTAAGCTTTGAAGAAGGCTGTAACTTTGAAGTACAGGTCCTGTTAAAATCAGAAGAACTGTGCTTCCAAGTGTTACTGATACTTCTGGAGAGAAATTTAATTTTTAAGTAATTTAAGAGCTTAAATTTAAATTAATTTTTTWAAAATTATGTTTACTGCCATTAAGTTATTTATAGGCTAGGTTTAAAATATATGAACATAAGAGCTTTGGCATAGAAAGTCAGCAAAGACTCTTTCAAAGTGGAAGTAGGTTGTGATGGATTGCTGAGAAGCCCTGCTACAATTATTAGTATTTTATAACTAGTTTTTAAACTCTTAAACTAGTATTTTTGAGTCCTAGAAGAATAGGTTGCTAGTTTCATTGAAGATGTAATGACTGATCAGTTATAGTTGAAGTGGGAAGCATCTTTAGAAGGAGAGCAAATTTGAGGGTGTGAACATGAGATCATTTGCACTAGTTGAGGCCAGCAGTCCTCCAGCCCTCTTCTGTTGTCCGTGGCACTGTGGCGAAAACCTCATGCTTTTCATACTGCAAGAACTGCAAGTTCAAGTCTTGCCTGTCTGCTCCCCTTTCCCAGCCTTCAGTGCCTAGAAGTTAATTATATATTCAGTAATTCTTAACTAGATTTCTTCCAAGTATTTCTCTAACCTTCCCTTGAACTCGTGTAAATCCTTCTGTGGCCTCCTTGCCAAAGGACTTTGTGTTCTGCAGGTTTACTGCTCACTGTGTGAAGAGCCATTCCTTTTGTTTGTTTTGAACCAGGCTCCTCAGTTGCTTTGATTGACCCCTAGTTCTTATGTTAGAAGGAACAGCATCTGGTTGGTCCTATGCACCCTCTTCTTGCTGGGCCTGGTGATACAGCCTTTATCTGCCTGTGACAGAGTGTGAGAGTACATTTATAAAGTGGTTCAGTGCACAGCCTTATGCTGCTGTATTGGTATGTAATGCTGAAGTTCAGATGGCTTCACAACTAGCATAAACCTAAATGCATCAGCTCTCCCTTCGTGATGCCTTGGAGTGACATGTCAGCTGCTGTGTGTCAGCTGTATGGGGTGTAAGGTGCACCTAAAAAAAGGTTATGGCGTATTGCATCCTAAGTGCTTTCTGTAACAAAGAGTTTGCTTTCTAAAGCAAACAGGAGTGACTTCAGGAGCCCCTTGTAGGTCTGTTCAGTTGTTGGAGTTCAGAAGTCAAACAGTGTGTGATATCTACTGAGATTTACTAAAAAAGGCTTCATAACAAAAGAAGAGGAAAATATTTTTATTTATTTTTACTTTCCAGGTAGATGTTAGTCGACCAGACATCTCTGTTGCATCACCTAGATGACAGACACTCTTGGTTTTTTTCAGAATTGCTGTCATAGTGGTATCCACAATGAGATATTCTGGATTATTAGGTGGCAGTTTTGCGGTGTTCATTACTAAAGACAGTGCTTGCACCTAATTTTTATTTTTTCTAATAGCAAAATGAGGATTTTAGCCTTCGAAGGTTTTCAGCTTGAAAAGGTGAAACATAGAATGTCACGTGTAATAGGGTAATGTGCTATTTGAGCGAGTCTGTGCTGTCCTGTGCCTGCATGTGTTGTCCTGTAGGAGTTCACAGAGTCACAAAATGGGTAATGTTGGAAGGGAGCACTGGAGGTCACCTATTCCAGCCTCCCTGCTCAAGCAGGCTTCCCTAGAGCTTGTTACATCCAGACAGCTTTTGAGTATCTCCAAGGAAAGAGACTCTACAACCTTTCTTGGCAACAGGTTCCGGTGTTTAGTTACCCTCGCAGTAAAGAAGTTGTCCTTGTGTTTGGGTGGAACTTCCCATATTCCAGTTTCTGCCCATTTCCTCTTGTCCTATTGCTTGGCACCACTGAGAAGAGCCTGGATCCATCCTCCGGACACGCTCCTTTTAGATACTTATATACATTGATGAGGTCCCCTCTCTTGTCTGTTCTTGAGGCTGAACAGGCCCAGCTTCCTCAGCCTTTCCTTGTAGGAGAGATGCTCCAGTACCTTAATCATCTTTGTAGCCCTCTGCTGGATCTGCTCCGGGAGCTCCGTGTCTCTCTTGTACTGAGGAGTCCAGAACTGGACACAGCACCCCAGGTGTGGCCTCACCAGGGCTTGGTAGAGGGGCAGGATCACATCCCTCAACCTGCTAGCAAGGCTCTTCCTAACTCATCCCAGGATCCCATTGGCCTTTTGGTGACAAGGACACACTGCTGGCTCATGGACAGCTTGTTGTCTGCCAGGACCCCCAGGTCCTTCTCCACAGAGCTGCTTTCCACTGGCTCGGCCCCCAGCCTGTTCTGGTCCATGGGGTTATTCCCCCCCAGGTGCGGGACGCTGCATTTACCTTTGTAGAACTTTCACTCTGTCCATCCCTCTGACCTGTCAAGGTCCTTCTGAAGGACTGCACAGAGCTCTGGGATATCGGACACTGCCCCCAGCTTTGTGTTGTCAGTGAACTTGCTGAGAAGGCATCTGCCCCTTTGTCCAAGTCATTGATAAGTCCAAGGCAAGTTCAGCTGAGTTCAAGGCAGGTTTTGCCTTTTACATAAGATGTTCTTAACTTAAAATTAACTTGTGTACCTTGGCTGTCGTAACACTCTAGTTAAAAAGCCTAGTTTCAGGAAAACATAGTTTTTGTGAGAATATAAGCTATGCAGTTTCTTCAACCACTATTTTAATGATTGTATCTATGAAAATATGGTCAAACTTGAATTTCTTTGCATGGATTTCATAGCACACAGCCTGCAGTAAATCACACTGAGTTACTGATGTGATACTTCTGTAAGAGTTGGAGCTTGAGTAGATAATAGGGCTCACAGGAGAGCAGCAAGGGAATGCCTGTTGGAGCTGTCTGATAGAGCCAGCTGGTGACTATTTCTCTGAACTTGATGTGATTTGCTTTCCTTTTTCCCTCCAAATAGCAAATACTTTTAGGGAAGTTTTTAGGCTTAGGGGTTTTGTGCTTTATTTTGGTTTAGTATTGGAAAGTATTTGTTCCACTCTAGGCTGCAGTCCATGAACTTCTAGTGTATAGAAATACTACCTATTAAAGAGAAACTGGACTGTACAGATTACTATTTGTAGTTTCCCTTTTCCAAACCAAAGCAAAGTGGGATTTGACTAGTAAGCAGCATTCACTTTACTTCTAAAAGGAGATACTTCTTTGATGGCAGAAATGATACTGAACTATTTTATGTCATTGCCTTTTAGTATGTTGACCCATAACTCATTGCCTTTTGTATAAATTCAGAACATCTCAGAGTTCCTTAATGAATTCAATTCTCACAAAGCAGTAGGTGGGCGACAGGGGTGTGTAACCCTGCAGGAGGACTGGAATGAGTCTGAGATGGACATACAATCACAATGAAAGCCTATGTGTATCTCTATGGGAAATCTGAAATGTACTGTGTAAATTTACTCAAAACACTTGGTTATGGCTAAAAGATAAGATTAAAGCATGGAATTTGGATCTATGAAACAAAATATGTATCAGGTTCCCACAATATCAGTAGACCAGAAGCAGAAGGAAAAGGAGAGTGTGTTTCCTAAGACCTAATGTGGTGTGGTGGATTTATTACCAATCCATCTGCCTGTTGAGCAGCATGTAGCAGTCAGTGCCCAGGCACATGAAATGACTACACTTTGAATTGAACTGGATGTACCAGTGGTGCTGTAAACCGGTGTCTGCTCTAATGGAACAACCTTTTGATCTGTTGAAGAAACAATGAACAGAACTTTACCTACTGAATGCGTGCTGCAGTAACTTGCCTTGGGCAATGTAACTTTTCAAATCCAGCATGCTTTCTTCTGAGTCAGTGTGATTCTGGTTTGAATGCAAGGTTGCTAAACTTTGAAATAATGAGAATTAGAAAAACAAGTAGTATCCTATTCCTGAAAGTAACCCTAAAACATAGGATGCAGAAATGCTTTAGTGCATGCCCCTCTGCTAAAAATAAATTTATGATTCTTGTAGCATGTAAACTTTTTCAAGTAGTTACTACACTACTGTTCTAACCGTAATTATGCTGCTGATAAATATTGATTATTTACAGGGCTTACTGGCTTAGACTTCTAGTCTGTCTTATTTGTTGCTGTATTATATTGATTCTGTATATATGTCAAGGACAAAATGCAGCTTGGCTTAGATCTTCCTTGATAGTTTTAAAACATCTCCTTTGAGGGGAGAACTCTTGACTAGATGATTCTTTTCAAAGCATGCTTTGATATTGAGTGCCTGACACTGGCACATTAAGCTTGTGCTACTAAATCATATGCTTTATTCTACCTTTTGATTTTATCTCTGCTTCCCCCTCCAAAAAAAGTGCAATTAGCTAGCTAGACAAAACTGCTTCATTTTGCAGAACTAACTAGAGAACATATTGATAGACTTTGGAAGGGGATAGATTCTGTCTTTCCAAAGTCAACCTCTGTCTGACTGTTCTGTAGTTGAAAACACCTCCGTAAGGAAATGTTGGCTTTTCATCTCATTGCTCTGTGGTAGCCAGTCTCCTGGGCAGCTAGAACAAATGATTTCAGTAAGACTGATTTTTGTAATGACTAAAACTGTGTTTTGAGGACAGTTATGGTGCTCACATTTGCCTGGTATGCAGAGTAACAGGTTGCCCAAGGAGTCAGTGAAATCTCCTTTCCTGAAAGCTTTCAAGGCTTAGCTGCTCAAAACCTACTTGGTCTGTTGTGTCTCAGGCTAATGGGACCAGTGATGTTTTGGTTTGTTGGTTTGTTTTTGCCGTGCCAACTACCCTCTCATTTTTCAGACAGCACTAGATGGTATCCTATGACTAGTGAATGGTTCTAGTCTTTGGGCAACAGTGGCTGGCTGAACTTGTGAAGAGTAATATTGGTGTTTTCTTCTCTTCCTTCCCTTCTTGTTGGTGTTGGCAGTATGGTTGCGATTAAGTGGTCTTTAATCTTGTAAGTATTTGCTTGTTGCAGCAGTGTGTGCTGCATACTGTGACTGCCCAGTAGTAGCTGTGGATAAAGAAGGTGAGGCAAGTGGGGTGTCAACAAGATGAGTTAAGTGTTAGCATTGCTTCCAGGGTCCTTCTGTAAAGACTTTTAGACTAGGATTTGTTACCAGGAACATCCCAGGCATTTTATGTTATCAGGAGTGTTCCTATAGATTGGATGGCTTATCCTGAAGCAACCACTAGCCCAGTTCCCAGAGTAGTGTTGACATGGGCAGACGGGTACAACAGTAAAACTCTGCAGGTAGATGAAGTGTGGGCTCTAAGAGGAAGTAGTATTTTCTTATGGATGTGAATTCTTCATTTTTCAAAGACCTTACAAGTATCGAGTGAGACTCTCTGAGCTGTGCACATGATACAGCTACAGAGAGAAGCCCTGTGCTGTGTGCTGTGGACGTGGCTGCAGTGATATCGGTCTGTGGTCATCCTAGAGTTGACCCTAAAAATTTTGACTACCTTGATTAAAAAGTCATCCAGTAGAGGTCAGTGGTGTGCTGCTGCATGTACAAACCTTTGTGCCTTAATGTGTGATAAATATCAGGGAACACTGTTTTCCCACGGTTCTGTGGCAATCTAATACCCCAGGGAATATAAAGATGGTTTAGCATTTCAAAGACTTAGAATTTATTTGTGGAACAAAGCAACCAGAATGTCAGTAAGTAGACTGGCAAAGGGTGCAAAAGATGAAAATTTCCTGGGAGGGAAGGCCAAAATTGAAGTAATGCACATATTCCCTACTCCATGCTTTAACTGATTTAAATGCATGGCTAACATGAAGATTGGTTATGTTAATAGGAACATTTTTTGTTCAGGAGCAAAAAAAAAAATCAATCTGGCCTCAAGTTCCAAAGATGAAGATGGTAGTTTTGCAGGTTAACTAAGAAATGGTATACTCAGTGTATTGTTAATGGTTTGTGACAGAAAAGTAGAAATGGCAGGATGGTTACACTGGCAGAGAAGAAAAGATAGGAAACAGGAGATGAGTGCTGCAAACTTCTGAAAGGGCTTGGGGAAGAAAAATAAAAGCTAGATCTCTTAGTCTATGACTCCAGCTTTTTTGAATCCCTCAGTTACCAACCATGTACTGTCATTTTGGAGGACCTGGGAGGATGAGGCAAATGTAGTATTGCAATGAGAGTGAACAAGAACTTCACCCTCTCCTTCAAAGAAGGAAGTAATTCTGATATGATCTCTTCAAATGTAACATTTTAATGTTTTTTGTGCTTTTTAGTTTGGTTTGGGTTTTTTTTTTTAAGCAATATATATAGCGTGTGAGCAAGAGTAGGCTGGATTTGGACAAGAGCACTTGGGAAATGAACTTGTGATGAGTGGATAGTTAAGACCTTTTGAATTATTRGTTTCTTATCTTGCCTCACAAGGTGTGAGGGAGCCAGACATTTGGATACTCTAGCATAGGTACACCTGTTTCTTTCCAGATGAAGCACTGGCACCTTTAGTGCTAGAAGCCTTAAGTGTTGGATGAAGTTTCTGCCCAGCAAGCTGTGGTGTATATACCCTGTGAGCTTGGGAAATGGAGCTGAAGATTCCTGTTTCCTATTCCTTGCCATACAGGTTGCTTAAGAGGTAGAAGTCTGAACTTTTCAGCCATCCATTTGCTGTGTCATTAATTTAATTGATAGGAAGAATAAAGGATTTTTTTTCCCTGCCGCTATTCATTAGCTCAATTTCTTTGTGTCTTCCTGAGTCTGAGCAGGTTTTGCTGAATAGTAACCAAAGGCTCAGAGGAGTTCTGGCTTGAGGTAGCTGAACAGATTTAACAGTGATAATGGCTACGTCAAAGAGCTGTAGGTTGATTGTGATCAGACAGTTTAATCCCACTTAATTTCTGTAGAAATTGTTCCTCTAAGTGGCTCATAATGGTTTTGAAAAATGGCTTGCTGCTTCTGAATGTTTGAGGGCTTCGAACTACAGAGAAGCTTCGAACTACCTTTTCTGAGAAAGTGGCGTGCAGTCCCAGCCGTGGTGTGTACTTGAGCATTCATTTCAAGTTTAGCCACTTAATTTAGTAACTACTTGGGTTTTTTTACACTTGTTCTGTACTCATTAAACCTGCTTCCCCCCCCCCCCCCCCCCCCCCCCCCCCCCCCCCGCCCCCCCCCCCCCCCCCCCTGCCCSCCCCCCCCCCCCCCCCCCCCCCCCCCAGTGTAGTGGAATGGGGTTTTTAGGAAGGACTCTTGGCTGTGTGGAATGTGTTCATTTATTTCTATGCAGTTAAAGAGCTGTTCCTACAGCGAGGCTTTGTAACAAAAGACCTGTTTTTAAAACTAGATGAAGATTATGAAAGAGACCATGCTTCCCATTAAATATGAGTGGGAAAAGGTCTTGCTGATTGTGCACCAGTGAAAACAAGTCTGAGGTGATGACAATCTTGCATCTAGGAGTAGATCTTAAAACTGCCTGTGCTTGAGAAGAAGAAAAAACTCTTATAAGATGGGGGAGCAAGGAGAAATGACTGAAATTAACCTGTATATTTTTGAATATAAATATGGGCAGTACTATGGAAAATAGCATGGGACATGGTTTGCTAAGAAGGTTTTTTTAAAAATTAATGGTGGCTTAACAATGATCAAGTATTTAAATATGTCTGTGTTGTTTCTGTCAGCAAACAATTGAAAGAGATGGAGAAGTCGGGATCCCTGAAAGGAGATTTGAGTGCGGAACAGCAGTTCGCTCTCATTAGCGTTTGTACAGACCTGAAGGCAGCAGTAGAGGGTGCTACTTTCATTCAGGTAAGCAAAGATTTGTCAACTCTTAGCAAACAGTTTAGAAAGATGATAAAAAGCTGTGTTACACAGTAAGTGGGCACTGAAGAGTTCAACATCTTGACCCCAGAAGGATATAGTTGTGCTTGCTAAAGTTCTTTCTAGCCTAGTATCCTGACATGGGAGAGCCTGCCTCTTTGCAGAATTTCTTACACTAGAGTCCTTGCAAATTTATTCTGAGTTATGTGGGGAGAGACTGGCAGCTAACCTGAGAGGGAATTGCTGACCTCCATGTGTAGTAAAGATCGTACCTGTTAGAAAGATGAATGTGAGGTGAAGGTGGGCACGACAGATTATCTCTTAGGGAACACCACATATTCTAGAGCTGGGTCTAAAATGTGTTTTTTACTCTCCAGGTACCTAATGAAGGCAGGGACTATGACTATGTCTGAGGTGACTTTTATTCTGACTGTGAGGGAGTGCTATAGCCAAACAGAGCTATCCCAGGGTGTTAGAGTATTAAAACCAGGCTCGATATGTAGGTTTGGAATGTGTGCTGCTAAGTAAAACTGGAATGAGGAAGAAGCTGAAATATTAGATCTGATAGTTTGTGGCTCCTTARGTGTTAATATGCTCACTGGATTGGACAGAGTTCAGAGAATAGGTGAATCTGGGACCATTTCTGGAATAAAGTATGAATGAGTTTTCATTAGGATTGGCATCTTCTACCCTATGTGATTCCCCAGTATTATTCCAATGTTGTACCATTAGCTGTCTCTATATGTATGTGTGCTGCACCCAAGAGTTTATAACTTACATTCTTGTGGGCTGTAAATCCCACAGTCTGATTAGCTGCAACACAACCCTAATAAATTGAACTGAAAGAGGACAGGCTTCCAGACCTTTTTTTGTCCCAGTTTGGTGAGGTGAGGAGGAGAGGATGGCAGGCAGGACAAAGCCTCACACAGAAGTCAAGGTGTGAATGTATTCTAGATTTTTACAGTGGTACACTGTTTTGTGTTCCCTTCCTTTTCTTCATAGCATGAAACTGTAAATACTGTTACCCCCAGTATCTTACTTATTATCTAATCACTCAGTCCTGTAAAGTCCTTCTGCAAACGTTTGTGGTTGTAATAATGATAGCCAACTTAAATTTTATGAGCTAATTTTCAAGTCATTTATGAATGGAGGTAACAAAGGGCACAACTATCTGTGAAACAGCACTGGCCAGCATATTCCAGTGAGTAAGAACTGACTGTTCTTCCTACTTTCTGCTTGCTCTCTTTACAAGTTGCTGTCCATGAAAGGATCTTTTGTCTGACACATGACCAGTTAACTTGCTTGCAGTATTTTTTGTTACAATACTTCTGAGCATTCACACAAACTACATCAGCTACATGATGCCTGTGCTTGTTCCTTCCTTTAGAGAATCCTGTTTGGTCTGGGAGTTGGAACACTGCTCTGTAAAGCTGCTTTTTTCTTCCCTGATGTTTCTTCCCTTTGATTCTTTTTCTAATTTATGTGGTACTCATGTAGTGCTACCTTTTTCTCTTAACTTGCCTGATAAAGACATGAGGCTTACAGGCTTACTGTTGAGATCTTTTCTGAAGTTCCCATAGGGTTGAATCATGATTGCCACTCTTCTCTTTGGTACCAAAATAGTGTACATTCAGTTTCTTTTCAAGTGAGTAGTTGAATATCATTGTTACTGTGTTGGGTATTTCAACTGTATCAAAACATGCCCCAGTACTGTGGTTCTGGTTCCCCTCTCCTCTGTTCTATGAGTTCTTCAGCTTCTTTCAATTTCAGACAAACCATGGGAGTCTCCAAGACTTTAAACTTCAGTTTTCTACGAGAATTAGAATGCATAACAGAACAGTTGCAAAGAAATCGCTGTTCTGTGTGTGTTTTTCAGATGATCCTTCTGTATTCTCATCTTTTGGTCCTATGTGTTCTTCTCCAAGCATTTTGAAGAAAGAAGAGAAAACATTTTTTAATTATTCTCTCTGTAAATTGTGAGAGGGTAGTGATGACTTCTTTGCTTTGCCTTATTTTCACAAATTAACAATCCTATATCGCCATGTTCGTTTGCATACCACATCAGCTTTGTGAAGGCTGCCTTCTTGTTTCCGATATTGTTGTTGTTCTGTTGGGTTTTTTTGCTGTTTCAAGCATTTCTTACTACCTGGTATATCCCAGTGTCTTTACTTTCTCTGTATGCTACCTGTAAGGATCTGATCCTTCTTATTGCCCACTTTTGATCTGTTTAGCATCCTCATTTCTATTTTACCATCTTCTTTTGAAGCTGAACACAGCTGTGATGGAGTTCTTGGCTCTTGTTGCTCTGGCAGGGATGTTGAGTTTTAGTATGCTGCTGGTCCCATTGGAGAGGGTCTTTGGCAGTAAGATTTTTGAATAATTCGTCTTGCATGCCACGTGAGATTTAAATTGAGGGGTGCATCCTTCCCCAGTACCATCAGTTGATCTATGAAATGGATGTTGGGCAAAGGTTGCAAAATCCAAGTAATTTTTTGTTGGAAGGAACCTGTGGGAGTCATCTGGCCCAACCCGTTGCAGGACCATCTTACGTCAACTTGCGCAGGATTTGTGCAGTTGAGTTTTGGATAAACACTTCTGGTCTCTTTGGGTAACTTGTTAAAATGTTTGATTACCCTCGTTGTGCAATTTCTTTCCCAATATCTAATTGGAATTTCTCTTCTTGCCACTTCAGTCTCTTGCCTCCTGTCCTATGAGCTTGCACCTCAGAGAACCTGTGAGTTCCCTTCAGGTAGCTGAAGACAGCAGTGTTGTGTTTATAGTCTCTAAACAGCAACAATGTACCTGGGGTAACTCCAGCTTTCTGGTGCTATTTTATGTTCCCTTAGCCCTCTTGATGTCTCTAAAGATGTAGTTGTTTAGTATAAAAATAAACTAAATAGCAGCAGTATACCCGTGGATAATAAGTCGTATGTGTGAAACATGGTTGGCACTATTCGTCTCAGCTCATCAAGCCATAGCATTAAAGTTTAATTTGTTTCAAAGTGTTAACAAATACACAGTGGAAGTGGGCAAGCATCTTATTTGAACTGGTCTTTAATTTTCTCTTGAAGGGAGGGTGGTGTAATAGAATGAAAGAATCTTAATTCTAGGCTCACAACCCTATTTCAACAGTGAACAGACTACTTTATGGCTGAACCCTATTAAACTTAAGAAACATTGCTTAGTTGAGCTTTGAACCTGGAAGGACAAAATATACTAACTGTAACTTATGAGTGCAAGTGTTCTGACTTTTAGTTACTTAAGAAATAAAATACTAGCTGCATTAATGTTAGTTGAATATAGAGGACTCAATTTTCTTGTGTAATGATATAACCTACTGATTTGCTTGTTAGAAAACTTCCATGAAATCTGCATTTCTTTACCCTGAATATTACTTGATTAAATCTCAACTTCTTTTCAAATTTGGCCTTTGTAGAGTAAGTCCACTTCAAGCTTTAAAAAATTTCTAGGTGTTTGTACTCTCTGAGTAAATTCTTCAGACAGTTGCCTTCTGTGTAATTTTCATGGCACATAAGTTAAAACAGATGGGATGAAGTAGTAAAAGGTGGAACTTCTTAAGTTATATTAGTGAAGATAAAAAAAGGAAAAAGGTGCAAGAAATAATTAGAAGGACTGGGTAAGAAGAAAATTCGTAACAGTAATTTCACAAGCCTTTCAAAACAAACTATACCATGATGCATATTATTTTATGTATTCCCTCTCCTTAGCGTTTTCATAAAGTAACTTATCTTGATTAGTGTGCTTTGCATAAACCTTGGGAGGAAATCAGTCCATGTTTTGCTCTGAACCTGAGTATTCACACAGCTTCACTTCTGAGAACTTTGCTATGCTACTTAGAGTAAGTGCATAACCTGTAGCATTTAGGTGAGTGTACACTGCAAGTTCTTATATCACTAAAAGCTTTAATTCTGAAATAACTTTTCCATTAGCTGAAAACTTCATGGAGACAAATTAATGGATATGTTTTTACTATAATGTGCCTGGCATGGGACTGTCATAGGTGAGCTAAATATTTCTTAATATCGTGCTCTTAGCTTTCTTGCATAAATATGACTTTTGTCTTCTGTCCTTATGTGACTATTGGGTATTGAGCATCTCAGTACTCCTTTGAATATTAAAACCAGATTTGAGTGGATGTGTGTCTAGTTCATAAACAATAAACTGACTAGAAGTCAGTGCAGCACTTGTATGATCTCTTAGCACAACACTAGTAAAATAAAAATAGATCTTTCTAAACTGAACAATTTACAAACTGAATGATAAAGTTTACTAGCTCTTGGAGGAAGATAACATGACTAACTATTGGTAAGATCTTACTCTTGACACGGGAGCTGGCGTGTATTCTGGTGAGTTGTGAGGGCTGGCCGGGCTGGTTGAAGATAGGCACGAAATGTGACCAGGAGGTGATCTCTGAACAGAGCAGACTGGGCAAGAGCATGAAGTTAAGCTTTTAACTTACACCTTGTGTTCTTGAGGCATTTATCCTTTTTACTTTTAAAAGAACTCTGCTTAAAAGACTTACAACAGCATCTTCATTTCCTGCACAACCCTTTAAAAGGAGAGGGTGTTCTGCCCTCTCTCCTCTTCCCCCCATACACCTGCAGACAGACTGTTGAGCTGGTAATAATGATGCTAATAGATCTTCAGCCTGGTATCTTTTAGATCTTGCTGACTCTTTCATCTCCTCCGGTTAGACATGTTTAAAAACAACAGTGTTAACAGCTTTCAGAAAGCCCGGTGGTGCCTCAGGGTGCAAAACCAGCATTGACTTTGACAACAGGTGTCTTATGTCTCTGGTAATAAAAATTAGTCTTTGACTGTCTGGTATCAGTTTCTATGCATAGCTTTTGTGTTACTTTCCTGACGGCTTTCACAAACCCTTTTACTTCTGGGGATGAGGGAAGGTCTGCAGACAGTGGGTGAAGGTGTCTTCAGCTGCCCTGAGCTCGTAGGCTGGAAGACCGTACCAGTTTGGAGGCTGTGTTAATCACATACCTCTGTAAAAACAAAACTGCTGGAAGGCAGAGTGTGCAAGCATTGCAGTAACATAGCTTCTTCTGGATTAAGCCCTGGACAGACAAACATGGGTCTGTTTGCTCTCAGCTGGGCAAATATAACCTTAGGCCTGGTTTTACCCTACTTAGCTTAAACACTGGCCTGAGGCACCAGAAGTTGTGTTTTGGCTTCTGAGGGAACAGGTTTGAAGCATGTGACCTGACTTGCTGTCTTTGTAGAAGTTTTGAGAAAATTCGTTCTGATTTTAGGGGTTGAAAGGATCTGAACTGATTTTAAAGACTTGCTGTAAAACATTTTACAAAGTCAATGTCTGAGTTGAACTGAAAGATGATGTTTAGGTAAGCAGCTTGCTAGTGTTACTGCAGTGGTGCTGCTGCTGAATGTACTTGTGTCCTGCCAAACTTTCTAACATTCATTTCCCATCTATTCTGTGCATATAACAGCTGATGTCATCTACCACTACAGTCTTGAATATGATTTTGGTCTCTGTTTTGGGAGGTTGTCATTGCCAAAGCTGTCATCCCATCCAACAATTAGTCTTGCTCTTCAGGTTCTCTGCCAGTGCTCCCTGGTCTCTCTTCTGGGGCTGTATTGTGTTTCCATTGCCTTTCCTAGATCACTTTCACTATTTTTCAGGGTGGATGGGATGAGGGTAGAAGAAAACAGAAGAAGATCTAGTTCTTTGAGAGAAGATGTGGGGAGGAGCATGTCAGTCAACCTGTTTGAGATCTTATTGCCCTTTCCTGAGGGAACAAAAAGGATCTTCATCTGTAGCAGCCTGATCGACRTCTGTCTTTTGAAAGCTTTGTAGGACATGTGAACATTATGGAAAAAGATGGATCTCTTCATGCCATGATACTAACAGGAGATGAAGTTGTATTTGTTTTAAACAAAACAACAGCCAAAAAGCCCCCCASAGAGCTCTCCAAACCATCCCAAATCTGCAAGTTTGATTTTAAAAAATGTATTTCTGAAAACTACTACCTCCTCAAATCCTGTTTTTTTCTACTAAAGGTTGAACAGACACTTGTAATTCAGCCATTTATTTTGAACAGTATAAAATGGCAGTAACTTGATATTTTTATTGCTCAGATTCCTTAACAGAGCATGTTTACGAACTGTAGGAAAGTACAAAATGTTTCCATCCAAATGCTGGATTTCACCTCAGTGTTGTTTACTTGCACAGTATCATGTGGTCAGCAGTCTTTCATGTCACTCAAGAGGAAGTGATTTAAAAAGCATCAGATTTCACACTCATATGAGCTCATATGTTCAAGACAAATAAGAAGTTATCACTTTAGATCTATAGTGATTTATAGCCCTAAATTAATTTTTTAAATCAGATTAGCCTGAAAGTGCTGGTGCTTTAACTGATGCTTTTACAACTGCTTCTACAATAAGCTTCCTCATCTACTGATGAGGCCGAAGTCAGGCAGGATCAGTCATACCTAGACAACTGTCTGTCAAAAACGTGTCGTTAAACTGTTCTTAAAATTCTCTTTTGGTGGGATTCCTTTTCCTCCCATGTTCAGCATTTTGCTTCAGTGCATACATAACCCATAGAAAGTTTGTAACTGAAGCCTTGGGATGGGAAGCCAACATGCCTGTATTTTATTAATACTTTTTATAATTGTGTCACATGGTGGTAATATGGCCCTGCCATTCCTAAAAAATGTCCAGTCTGCTTTTGAGTTAAAGGAGCTGCTGTCCTTATTATGCTTTCTTACCCTTGGCTTACAGGATAGCAGTAGTTGGTAAGATAGTTCAGGTTCAAAATAAAAGTCCTGGTTGCCAAGGCTGTGTGGCTTGTTTTCGGCTAGCTAGAGTTGGTTTACACCTAAGAAGTCTTTTGTTGCCAAATATATTTTTGTTAATGATTTGGTATTTGGACATGTACTTGAAACCATCTTGGAGGAAGTTGTGTACCCACTTAGAGGAATCAGTATCTGCTGACAGCCTGATGAGCCCATTCCCTTGTGTGTATCCCCCAGTGTTGGATTTCTGCATCACATCCAAGTGTTTCAGGGGTTTTGTGGTGGTTTGGTTTGTTTTGTTTTCTTCCTCCTTCTTCCTCGTTTTAACTGATCCAAATGCTGACACTGCACTGGAAGGTGCGCAATAGCCTGGGGCCTCCTTCAGGAACAGCTGTGTGTGTGTGTCTCATCCCAAAGCCATGCAGCACTGAACAAGGGTGTATGTGCCTCCTGCCCAGCTGCTGTCCCTGTGTTTATCCTCAGAGGAGGGTAGCAACACTTTATAAAAAGAGAATAAAGTAAATATGTTTTGCCCCTACCATCTTTGCAGTTTGAAATAATGAATTTTTATTTGTCACCTTGTCTTAATTATTGTTTTGGTATGCTGTTTGATCCACATACTATCTTTAAAAGGCCTCAGAATATGCATCTAAAACTCCTTTTGGAGGAGCATGGTGGGAAAAGTCCAAAATACTTGAAGTCAAGTGTTTGCATTTGAAATATGTGATAATTTTGAATTTTGTGAAATTACCCAACCTATTCAATGTATGAAAAAATTAGATATTTGAGCTAAGTTGTAATGATTGACAATAATATCAGAGGAAAAACTGATACTTGGATTTAATAATTTGTTCTGATATTAAAAATACAGTTTTACATCTCTGCTTGTTTCACTAGCTGAACTCCCAGACTCTGCAGTCAAAATGTCACATTTTTTAATTGCGGGTGGTGTAGTTTCCCAGGTTCCTGTGTGTGACTGTTGTTTACTGAGTAGAGTGTACTTCAGTGTCTGACATGGAATACAATAGAAAACAGCTCAAGCTTCCTTAAGAGAAGGTGCATTTTCACTCTTCCAGAATAGAAATACATGCCTTTGGTCTGCAGGAGCAGACCAAACTAGCATATCAACACAAAAGCCTAAAGAGAAATAATAATAATGATGATTAGGACTGAAATACTAATGACAGTAGTGAGCATTTTAAACACTCTTTTGCTTAAAATATCATTTTGCTTAAAATGTAAAATGGTGACAATGACTGAAACACAGCAAGATGGAGCAAATAGATGAAATGTTGCTTTGGTAACTTCAGTAACCTCAACTTTGGCAGTGAGATTGGGGAAAACAGAACTGGTTGTAAAATTGCAAGGTTTAATTTCCAGAGAGCTTATTTTAGCGTATGTACTTCTTTCAATGAGGCTTTTACAAGAATCTTTTATTATATTATTTAGATGTGGTAAAATTCTGTGGAATACTTGTACTTGACTGTACAGTTGCTATCTACAGATAGTAATAGTGATTGGAAATCTGTTTCATTAAATTTGCAGGTCTCCTTTTCAGGTATTTTTAATGTCTGCTTAAACATTCAGGTTATGTGTATGCAAATCTACAGATCCTATCTTTTTGTAGGTTTATGTTAATCAAACTTTGTTTTAGAAAGAAAACATTCCGAAGTGACTTATTAGATTGAAAATAAAACAATTATGCCTGTCTTTTCTGGGAAGTTCTTTCTCTAGTGGATTATAACTATAGAAGATAATGGAAGTGTTTGTAGAAATGTATTAGGCACCAGGCTTTCAGAAAAGCTCCCTTTCTGAGATGCAGAACTCTTTGTCTCTTAATCCTGTGAAGTTCTTTATATTTCCACAAAAAGCTGGACATAATGTGGTTGCTGTTGCAGGAGTGCTGACAGTCTAGGTCCAGTGAGATAGTTCAGTGCTTTGAAAGCTATGGCCTCATTCTATGAGAGGAGAGGATTGCTGTCACTGGACTCTGGGAACTCTTCTACAGGAGTGCCTCAAAATTGTCAGCTAAATCACAGCAGTGACAAGCTGAGGCTTCTTAAAAAACTCTAAGTTATATGTGTATAAACAGAGCAGGGCATCTGTTTATACACATATGCTTATACAGATGCCACAGCATCTCCACATGATCTTACAGAAAGTGGCTTGCTTGTTGCTGAGTGGTTGCTAATCTTTGACCTTCTACATGCTAGTTTAAATATTTGGCTTTCATTGGCTTTCATTATACTGCCGTGCTTGTGTAGGATATTTACTTATTTTAGAACCATACCACTGTGTTGCAGAGCTTTGCTTCAGGCCATGTTTTGTTTCTTTTGCCCCCGAGTACTAATAAATTCAGCAGCGATTCTCATTGATAGTATAAGGAAAAGGTATTTGCAAGATAGGGTTTTGGGGAGTGTTTTCCTAGAAGGTGCAGGTGAATTGCTACCTTGGCATATTTGAGAATGGATGGGAAGAACCTGGGTAGAGGCCCGCATTTAAATATAGGAAAATTAAGTTGTGCATTTAGATGAGCATGGATGCATGTGGGAGCACAAATGGTGGATAACATAGTGAGAAAGGCCTATATAAAAACAGAGAGACACTGGGTTTAAACAGATAAAACTCACTGGCTTTCCATGTAGAGGCATTCCAGGGGTTGTGACATGTGAGTGCAGCTTTTTAATTAGGGGCAGCTAGACCTCAATCACCATGTTGGTGTATCAGTTAGCTAGAGAGTGAGTCTAGTATGTGTGTATCTTTGTGTAATTCCTTAGGAGTTCATGAACTGGTTCAAGTAGCTGCTATGTGTTCTCTGAACGTGTACTTGAATAGTGCAATGTCTGTTACCTTTAAGCCTTTAATTCAGTACAACACTTCCAGGAGATGGGTTTTAAAAACTAAGAACTGTCATGTTCTGATCAGGCTGTTAAGAAATGTATAATAAAGTTTAAACTGGAAGTCAGATTAGTAGCCACCTTGTTTAGGTGATCAGGCCTTGGAATAAAGGTGTACTGTTCCCTGCAAATGAGAAATATGATCTTCCCTAAGAAAAGGGCACAAAAATATACAGTGTCACTTAAAATGCGTAGGGGTACATGCTAACCTTTTTGCACTGATTGTTTGAGAGAAATTGTGGTAGCTTTAAAACCGTATCTTATCTGCTCTCTGTTTGATCTTCTCTTTCTCAGGGTAAACAGAATAGGTTCAGACCTCTCCAGGCTCCATAGCTGACAGCAAGTGAGGTTCCTGTTTAATGGATTGTTTGGAGCTTAATTTTCCCCCTGTTCTTCAGGGAATTGGTGTCTCTGAGAAAATAATTGCATGCTTGAGAACAGAAACTTTATTGCAGTGGTCCAACAACCTGAATACAATTGTGACACTATACAAGAAACTCCAAGCAAATGGCCCATTCAGAAACCTTACGTAACCGTGGCAGGTTTGAGTTTCCAGCAGATTTGAGTTTGCCTTTTTGATTATCATCTGATGTGAGAGCAGGCTTAAAGTTTCAAGTTCACAAACCTATTCAGAGCAGCTCTTTTATTAGCTTGAACAGTATCTGCAGAGTTCTCGTCATCTTTGGCTTCACTAAAAGAAACTATTTAAACCTAACCCAACAAGCAGGGATTCTGGAACTATGAGGAGGGTATCATTTTGTTTTGATAAGGCCATCTAATACTTTGGGCTCTATCTGGAGTTCTTAAATGACCCTGTTTATCTCTTCTGCATCATGGAACCTTTAGTACTGTTCCATGCAACTTATYTTTTAAGACCTCAAATTGCTTTTAATCCATTTATTAGTTTAAAAACTCTGGCCCTGGGCATTTCTGCCACAGAGTCTGTCTGAAGCTGCAGATATTAAATGTAGATTTTGGATTATGTCAAATGTGTAGCCTTTTTTCCTAACACCCCCCCCCCCAAGTGCAGTTCAGCATAACAGGAAGGACAGAATGAAGTATTGACAGGTGAGAGAAGGTTAGAGTTGGAAAAGAGCAGATATTTTCTGTGTATTTTAGGGGGAAAGTTGAGGTTTTGCAGCTTTGGGATCCTGTTTGGATTTTTTTAAACCTTTCCAAAAACCCTAGAAAATAAGCTGGCCTTGTTCCTCTGTTTTCTTCTTGTAGACTGGAGTCTTTTCTGTTGATTGTGGGATCCACTGTAGTTATTATGCCCCTCCCAGACTAGTGCATGTTTGCATTCTCTCCTTCAGGCAGCTCCTGGAGATAACTTTGGAAATCCAGCAGACTGCAGATTGAGGGTCTTGGCTCATACGTGTGAAATTTCACACAGTAATGTGGAGCTGAATGTGCTCAATAGCTTTGGGAGAAGTTTTGATAGCATCCATTCTACTTCAGAAATCTCTCTCAGTGACCCTTACACTTAAAATGCTTCAGTATCTCCATTCATTTCAACTCTGGGAATTGTCTCAGTGCAGGTTGCAGAGCTGTACCTTGGAATCTCCTGCAATAGTTCTGGAGATTGTAAATTTGTCTTCTTTTGAGATACACCTGTTCATTTCCATCTTGTCTGAGAGAGAATACTGACTTCTATCATGTGAGATTCTCTTAAAAAAAAGTGGAGACCAAGTCTTATTCCTCTGCATTGTGTTATCTCCCTGTGTGAGTAGGAGTCTGTATTTTAGACAAAGCAGAATAATTTCTTTTGTGTTAAATCTCCTGTGGGGTGTGGTGGCCCATTTTATGCTGTAGATAAACTCTTGGGCTTACAGTTTCTTTAACTGTGGGAAGATATATTTGTGTTATGGCTCACTGGTATATCTAGGCTGATTAAAATAGGTGGTTTGTGCTGAATTCCTAAATGTCAAAGTGGGATCAGTGAAGCCTGAAATATATGGATAGATACTATTGAACTAGATGACATCTGTTTTTTTTGTTTTATTTCAGGAATGTACTCCAGAGAACCTGGAACTGAAAAAGAAGATTTTTGGTCAGTTGGATCTTATAGTGGGTGACAATGTTATCTTGAGCAGCTCAACTTCTTGTCTCTTACCCAGCAAATTGTTCACTGGCCTTAAGCATGTTAAACAGTGTATCGTGTCACATCCTGTAAGTATGATGGCATGTTTCCTTTTTGTGTAAACTGCATCCCAAACTCCTTCCTGCAGACTGAAAGACACAGAAGGGTATTTGGAGCACTTGTGTGCAGGGGCCAACTTTTCAAAAAAGCTGTAGTTTGGTTATTCTGTGAGCAGCAGCACTGACCTACTAAATTGAGAGGATGTAGCATGTTGCGTACTGTTGGCTCAAGATACGTTCTGTGTGAGCTGTTGTTCTCATATTGTTGTGTTTCTCAAACTACTGGCTTTCAAAATGTAAGTATTCTATGTTCTGGATAAAAACCAATAACATTGCTACTTTCTTTTTGTGTCATTGTTAGTCTTTTCTAGTATCCTTTTTCAGCTTCTGTTGGGTAACAGTAAGAATCCAAACAGTGAGATGCATGTACTTGTCAGGTAATGTTGATAAAAGATGGAAACTTTTGACTCTGGTTTCTTCAGAGTTGTGATGCAGAAGCAGTATACCTGAAAGGAACGAAGGAATGATGAAATGGAAAAAATTGGACTTGGAGATGAATTTGCATGCCTTGTGACCAACTGGGACAGGGCAGTGATGCAAAAATGGAATGACTAGAGTTTGCACCAGTACCTCAAAATGGTCAAGGGGCACTTGTAAAGAGCTTCTGTAGAGGTCTATTTGGAATTGCCAGACAGCAGTTCATCACCTCTCTTCTCAGCATGGAAGAACGTTTTATCTTGATCACTGGCATTCTTACTGCTTCTTGTTTTCCGCTACTCAATAAGCTAATGAATTTGTTGGCCCAATGTTAGTCTGGTGGTCAGCTGATCAGTTAAGAGGACTGTTGTCATGGAGAAAGGTACTGCCCTCGTCTCTGCAATTTGGTAACTACATGAAGTCTCTTCAGGGCATCCCCCAGAGTGTAAAGTTAATGTCAGTTCAGAATACAAAAATACAGCAGTACTTTACTGTAACGTCTCTACAGCTACCTGTAGCCTAATGCTGTAGTGTCAAAGCATTTGATCAGTCCCTTTCTGACATCTCTCCTCCACCACCACGACCATTGTGCCTTGGGGTGACTGGGTGGCAAYGAGAACAAAAGGATTGATTTAGTTTGTTTCTGGATAGTAACTTTTCAATCCCTTTTAGTTAAAAAACAAACTTCACAGTGTCTATCTGTGCCTAGATCTAGCCTTTCTCTAGTCTAAAATTCAATAGTTCCTTATATTTCCAGGGTTGTAATTTTCTCTAGTGCAAGAGAAGCGATAGTGTCTTCTACCCTTCTGTATTAAATAACTATACAATTTCCCTTTTTTTTTTTTAACCAGTTCCTGGCTGCCTGGCTTTTTGTCAGTCTTTGATTTTACTGTGCTCTTTCTTACTGTTTCCCCAAGCTGGTCTGTACCAGTTGACTTTGTTTAGTCTGAACTGCAGTCTTTATAGGAGCCACTCCTGAAACCAGGTTTTATCAGATCTGGAAAGGTAGGTAGTCTCCACATAAACATTTTCTAGGTTGCTGTTGTAAGGATATGTATTTTTTCAAAGCAAATTCTCTGGAATGCCTTCAAATGTCTCATTGTTCTAAAATGGCTTTGCAGCCYGAGACTATTTTCATAGTAATCTCAGCTGTACTGAGTGTACTGAAGAAGCTGTAAACCAATGTACTCTTCCAGGGGCCTGTCTGCATCTGCTTCAGGAGACATGCTTGCTTTGTAGTAGTTGTTGGCTTTGGGCAGGGTTTTTTGTTTTGGTTTGGGGGTTTTTTTACTAAGATCTTGAACATAACAGTAGGACTTGGTGGCTACAGGAAGCAAGCAGCTCTGCAAGACACTGAAAACAAGTGTGGAATTTGATATACCAGAAAAATTAAAAGCTAAAGTTGTAGAGCCTCTGACATGAGTGAGGGTGTTGAGGTGAAATGAAATGAAGTTCTCAAAGGGCAGAAGCAGCTCATCCCTTTGCTTAACGTGGTTTAGTAATTAGAAAAAAGAAATGAAATCCCATAGCACAGCTGTATGATAGAAATGCATGCAATACTAACAATACAATACAACACAGGTACAGCTGTTCTCTGAAAGCAGTGTCAGGCAGTGTATCAGTAGATGTCTGCTGCAGAGTGGTTCTCTTCTCATGTACTGTACATGCCTGCTAGGTCACACAACTAGAAATATGGAGCTAGAGAACACTATGCCATTGAATGAAGTCCCCTCTTGTACAGGAAACCCTGGAATCAAATCACCTTAAAAATGTATTAAGCTCTGTCTGTTAAATTATTATTTTAACTCCACTACTCCTGTTAGAAGTTTTTTGTGTCTTCTAATTTTTCTTCTAATCTTATTAACAGTCCATTAAAGTTAATTTTTGTGTTGGTTGGCAGCTTTTGTGTAGCTTAATTATTTTCTGTGTTTTCTTTGTCATATTCTTTCTTAGCTTTTATTTTGTTAGACTAAGGTGACCTTCTGTTCCCTGAAATACTTCTCATTTTTAGAAACCTTTCCCCATTCCCTATTGCATCTATGTTCTAATTTCATCTGTGTTCTACCAGTTTTAGTTATTACCAATATCTATTATCTCAATCCTAAAAAACTGTCTTCCTATGTCTCCTCAGTGCTTATGAACACACCCATATATGTCCTATGCCAAATTCTTGAAATGGAATATTTCAATAAGATCACTGTCAACACTAATCTTCGAAGATATTTTTAATAGCCTCAGTCTCTCTCAACAATTAACTTGTCCTCTCTCTGATTGGAACCTGTGATATGCTTAAGGGTTAGAAAAGCCTCAGAGAACGTCTTGGTGCTTGCAGTGTTTTGAGTCTTGCTCAATTGCCTGGCGCCACTGGATGGTATCCACCATGCCGTTCGCAGCACTGGTGGTGGCACTGCCTGAGAGACTGATGTGAGAGAGGCTGTGTTGGGACACAAGGCTCTCTGAAGGGAATGAAATGTGTTGTATCAGTAGTTAGAGCGGATGTAACATGAATCAGATTATGCATTGGTCAGACCCTACAGTAAAGGGAACCATGTAAATACTGAAAAGAAAGAACATGCAGAGAGGAAAGTTACACAAGAGGAAAGCTTGCACATTGCTGTAACTAAATCCTGTACTTATATTTACGTGAGCACAGTTAAGAGTAGTTGACTGTAAGGGAGCATGATGAAAGAATCAGTACTTAATTACTATCCTTTAAATGCCAATGTTATTCGTGGTAGTAATTTATTATACTTTAGCTCCTTCTATTGCCTGGAACCTAGATGGAAAGCTGAATTTGACACCTTAGGAGTATGGCTGAGGAACTGCTACTTTGGAAAGAGCATGCGTGCAGTGTTACTGTCTGTAACACTATGACCTGAAGAACTTCAGCTGTTTCCAGGATGTTCTTAGGATTTTTTTGTTTTCACTTCAAAAATACATTACACAAAGGTCTTGACTTCATCAAAAATTACAGTTGGGAAGCGTCAGGGAGAGGTAATTTATTTTTTTCTAAGTACAGTRTGTGAAAGTAACCTGTTCTGCAACATTTTCGAAGTATGTTTTATGTGATATCTGTTACTGTGTTCAGCATATATTTACAAGCTTGGGCCAGCAGCAGCTTATCTGTTAAGTGTTACATCTTACAGGTGGTGTTTAGCAATACTTTTGGTATAAAGTTCCTGACTGTCTAAAAGGAAATGCCTTGCGTAACTTGGAAGGATAGGTGGTGACCATATGTCTTACAACAACAAGCAGCCTGAATATTGAGAAAACAGTTACTCAAATCAGTATAAAGTCTTCTAGTACAGTTTGAGTGCTGTTATCTTTGGTGTAGCTCTATGGGTTTTGCTGGGGTTAACAGTTTGATTTAGTGCAAGTTTAATTTTTTTTTTTATTTGAATTATTGCACCAGCTTTTATTAGATTGGTGAAGCCTTTCAGGGTCTAAATATCAGGCTTACTGTGTTCACTGGAAAATATCCAAGCTAGTGGCAGCTGTAAAGATGCTTTATAATTAGCTTATTCCAGCCATGGTTGACGTTCTTCTTTTGTGTTTCTTCTTGAGGTAAATCCACCTTACTTTGTGCCATTGGTTGAAATTGTTCCTCATCCAGAAACAGATCCTTCTACRACAGAGAGAACATATGCCCTGATGAAGAAGATTGGTCAATCTCCTGTCAAACTAAACAGAGAAATCGAGGGGTTTGTTCTGAATCGACTACAGTATGCGGTGATAAGTGAAGCCTGGAGACTTGTGGGTGTATGTATACATTTTTTTTCAGTTCTTGGTCAGTTTTGTAGATGTGATAAGTGAGATTTGTATATTTAAACTTCCTATAAATTTCTGTCATCTTTGTTAAGGTGCCCCTTATGAACATAAAATGTATATTTAACATGTAAATTAAAACCAGTAAGAAGTGAGGTCAATTATAAAAAGCAAAGACTGACAAAACCAAGGTGATAAGTGATCGTAACAATTATTCTTTATCCTGCTTTCTTTTCAGAATACTGTAATTTTTGGGACAATCAAAAGAATAATCTTAAAAGCACAGGAATCAAAATACTGATTTTTCTTTTTTGTAGGCTGTCTYGTCATTTCCTGTTTGTTTTTTTCCTAATGTTGGCCTACTGTGCAACTGTGGTTGTGAAAATGTTTTAAATGGTTTTCTCTTTGGCCTTTCAGGAACTGCACTCATAGGTTCAACTGTTACTTGATACTTGTAGGTAAAGACAGATTTCTCCTCCTCCTGCCCATTCAGACTTCTAGCTGAGAATCATTTGTTTGTGTCCCTTCAGCTTTTCCCACAGTTACCTGTTCTGTGCTGAAAAGTCTGATCTTTCATCAGCAGGAGCTGAGTTATGAGTATGTTGCTATTCTGTTGAGAAGAGTTTCAACTGGGCTTTAATAAGACTTACATTTTTGTTGTGGAGAGTGTCGTGATTTTTCAAGCTGTTTAAAACAACCRTGCACACAAATATAGGTAAAGATCTTAAACGAAGGTAATATTATCATAAACAAAGCCACTCTTTTTCCAAAGAAGTGTTTAAACATAGTTGCTGAACTGATTTTGCTTACCTGTAGTTGGTTTTCCCTAGCAACATAATACAACAATATAAAGAAGGTGGTGAATAATAATATAAATAAATATTTTTATAATAATAAAAAACAGTGTTGTGAGGAAGGAACTGATCTACTACTGGAGATATTTATTTAAATTTTAAAAATGGCTTCTGTTGTTAAACTTTTAATACCAAATCTCAAGTTTATGATGAGAAAAATCCCTTCAGAAAGCTCTAGTCGTGTTGGAAGACATAGGATAGAAAAGACAGTAACATAGAATCACAGAATAGTTGGGATTGGAAGGGACCTCTGGAGATCAATCTAGTCCCACCGCCCTACTACAGCAGGTTGCACAGGCTCATGTCTAGGTGAGTTTTGAATAACTTCAGAGAAGAGAACTCCACTGCCTCATTGGGCAGCCTGCTACAGTGCTCTATCACGCTCAAAATAAAGAATTTTTTTCTTCCTATTTAGATGTAACTTTCTGAGTTAATAGTTTGTGCCTGTTGCCCCTTGTCCTTTTGCTGGGCACCACTGATGAGTCTGTTCCTATCTAAACCAGCTTCTAAATTGTTTTTTGAAACCATAAAAAACACTGGTGAAAAAATATCTTTGAGAATAAAAATGTAAATATTGTGAGAAAGGAAGGTTAAGTTTATGAGGAAAAAGCTAGATGAACTGCAACATTCTCTGTTAATAATAAAAACCAGTGTTGTGAGGAAGGAACTGATCTACTGCTGGAGGTGTTGATTTAAATTTTAAAAATGGCTTCTGTTGTTAAACTTTTAATACAAAATCTCGAGTTTATGATGAGAAAAATCCCTTCAGAAAGCTGTAGTCATGTCTTCCTATGTTGGAAGACATAGGATAGAAAAGACAGTAACATAGAATCACAGAATTCATTCTGTATTTCCCTGTCATTCCCCACAGTGTAATCTTTCCTTGAAAGGAAGAGATCTGATACAAAGTAAGTCATGCTAAAACCAAGATTTTTGAAGGAGGAAAGGGTAAATGAATAATGACAGACTATGAAGGAGAAATTGAACTTATCTGAGGATCACAAAACTGAAATGTGAAGTTGATTAAACACTAACTTAAGCACCTCTTTATACACTATCTAGCATAATACTGCAATAATGGAAGTTAGCACAACTCTACTCTTTTATATGAGTTCAAAGAGTCATTGGGGAACTGTGGACCAGTAAGTCTGATAATGTGTAGGCACATTGATACAATACCCTTGGTCAGCACAGGCAGTCAGGTAATGCCTCAAAAATCTAGTCGTATTCTTTCACATCTCTGAGAGCATAAACTCAGTTGTGGAAGCCACTGCCATAGTAACCTAGAATGCTAAAAATTGGAATGGGTTCAGGGATCGTTTAGACTGTGCAGAAGCAACCTCCAGCTGTCAAAGTCTCAGAGACTGGAGGGGTGGGAGCTGAGGCAGTATAGCACATATCACTGTGAGGCAGTATAGCACATGTCACTGAAAGTGTCATTCTCTGGTCTTGCCATGGAACGAGTGTAAGAACACTCCATGGCCTGCTGTTGGAAAGGAGGTACTGAGTTGAGGCAAGCCTGTAGTATGAACCTGTATGGATGCTTTTGTGGGGGTGGTGGTGATGTGAAATAGTAATAAAATAGTGCTTGAAGGACTGATAGATAATGAAAGTTGCTTTTGTTGTATGTCATCAAAATTTCCAAGTTGTTCTGTTCTTGTATAATTTTATTGCGTTTCAGGCAAATACACATTTAAACTGTAGCAACTTTGGTGGCTGTATTTCCATTCCAGAAGCCTGAACATAGCAGCTGTCAAAGGTGTATAATCTCAGCTGTGTGACTTCAGGCTGCACAGTGCTTTTGATGGGAGGAGAATCACTGCAGATAGGTGAGAGCTGCAGGCCTGGGGCAGTTGGTGTGCTTCTACTGTTGTGCTGCCAATTTAGTAATTTTTATTGCAAGTCATGTTCTTTTGGTGTATTCCACTTCCCAAATGGGGAAAAATACTTTTTGCTTCTGATTGTGAAGTCACTTTTCAGTTCTTACTGTTGAAAACATCAGTCTCCCCAACTCTCAGTCTTTGAGAGACTCCTAAAAATCAAGTTTTGCCTCATTGGTAACATCTGGAACAAATGTTTTCATTTCTCTAAGAAGCACTGCTACGGAGCATGAAAGTGAATATGGGTCTGTACAGAAAGAAATGTGGTAAATATATCTGCTTGCTGAATGCTGTGTGGGGCTCACCAACTTCTGCCATGTGGGTCCAAGAGTAGGAGACACTCTTTAACAGAGCCAGAAATCTGAGGTAAGGCTCTGCCAACAGTTTGAGTTGAGACTCAAGACTCCACATGGAGCTCAAATTGTACGTGGCATGGATGCTGGAGCAGAGAGAGAAGCATAATTCAGGGCAAAGTGATTAAAGTAGTAATGAGAAACCTGCGTATCAGGATACAGTTTGTCTTTGACAAAGATGCTGGGGTTCCTAGAAGCACACACAGGGAGGCTGGGATTTTAAAGCTGGGCACAAAATGAGTGCTGTGAATGCAGGACTGGACTAAATATGGGAGTGGGAAGTGTGGAGTTAAATGGTAAAAAATTAATAGGCTTGAAAGTTGAGGTCCAATTTGTAGGAAGGTAGGAGAATGAAAATTCATTTGGAGATGTACAGTTGGATGCTGAGAACTTTGATTGTGTGGATAATTAGGAATGTAGACTACAGGATGCAGAAGTTTGACTTTACAAGAACTTAGAAGCAAAGGCCATAGATTCGTGTATGGGTCTAAAAGATGTGATTCAAGCAAGTGTTTCCCTTTGAGGCAAGAGACCTACAAAAAGATGTTTCATTTTGAATCTGAATTAGTCTTTTTGTGACAAGATGTGTTTTTCAACATTGCTTTGACTTGAGAGTCATTGCATTTGGGCAGTGCAGGTGTTTGTAGCAGGAAATTTTTGTATCAGTTATCGCTGTCTCCTCATGCTCCATATTTATTCCATGAAAAAGCAGATACTGGGAGCACTCCAGTCTGTCTCTGAAGGTCATGTATCTGAGAACTTTCTGTAGGATCTCATAGCCTGTGTGTGACTGGCATTCATGTAGGTTTCTTATTTATGTTTTTAATTTTTAGGGCTCTGGTAGAAGTGTTGCAAAGCTGATAATGACAAGAGTAAAAGAAGTACTGTGAGATGTTGAGTTTGAAGATCCTTATTCCTCTCTTATCAACCCAAAATTCTGGTATTACCAGTTTGGAACCATTGGAATAACCTTTAGCCAGTAACAGAAAAAATACCTTACACGGCTTTTCTGTTACTCTGTTACCATTTATTTACTTTCTCACATCTCCATTGACAGTGATCACTGGTGTGTCTGATTTTGTTCATAACTATTGGAGCAGAAGCTTACTGCCTTTATTTGCCTGGGAAGCACTGAGGACACTATTACTTTTGTACTTTTACCAATACCAATACATTCTATAGTAGTTTGGAATTATATTACAAAGGAGTGTTAGTTAAATAGCTTGACTTTGTCTTGTTCTGAAGGTAAAATTTTGGTTGACATAATCCAGAAAATAACAACCAAACAGTTTTACCAACACTTCAGTTCAGAAGTCTCAAGGCTTACTCTGAGTATCTGGGACTGTCCTTTAACTGTGGATCACTGAGTGGAATCTTACCTTTTTGAAATATTTTTCTAAGCATCACCTGGAATTTGCAAGGAGGTCATAAAATACAGCAGCAGAGATAGTGAGTGAAACATGACAGTTTTTTAGCCTTGATATAATTTAGGAGTTTCAGCTGCTTTTAAGAACATGTTAAAACTGTTTTTCAGGATGTATTCTGTAAGTGTCTTAAGAGTCTCTCCTTACCTCTGTATGACCTTTTAGTACTGTCTTAATGTGTTGGGTTTTTTTCTGTAAAAGTGGGTTTTCTTTTATGTTGTAGTCATTGTAAAACACAAGAAGAATGAGCAGCTCTGCCATTTTTGTTAATCTTTTGGAAAATAAAGTAATGGTTTGTCTGCATGTCCATTTTAGTTTGTTTTTGCAGCGATTAGGTGCATTGGCTTCAATCGCTAATTTATGTACCTCTCCTTTTTCAAGTGACTAGCTTAGCAGTCCTCAAACGCTGGCAAGACTTTTTAAATTCCAGATTCCTTACTATTAATTGTATTACAGTGTTATTCAGGGGACTTTTCAAAAGGTCACAGATAAAGTATAGGATTAAACATCTAGTTACAGTGTCCCATAAGAGGGAGAATATCATAAAAGGAAGTTTAAAGGGACAGGAAGAAAAATAGTGTTGATACTGAGTGTTTCTTACAGGGTGAGATGAGAGAGAGTGCCATGGAAGAAGGAAGATAATGACCAGCAAAGCAAGGAGGTGTGAAGTGTGTAGGACAACAAGTTTCTCAAACATTATGAAATGGAAAGACGTGGTAGAGGGATGTAGGAGAAAAGTCATATGCTCAAAATAACAGGACTGGAAAAAGATCTCATCAGGGTGTGGATGGAAGGGACTTGATTGAAGTGATAGTGAAGAGAAGGGTGTAACAAGTGCTGCTGAGAGAGAATGCATATATTAGTGGCAGTCAGGAAAAAAAAGAATACTGGATTTGGGAGATACAGAGGATGAAGTGGCAGATTTGGAGAYAGAAAGTATGTGGTCCAGGAGGCAGTGGAGTCCAAAATAACTCTGTAACAGACTGGAGTGAGTAGAACATGATGAATTGGTGTAATGAGAAAAAGTAAGATTGGGGGGTTTTTTGGCCATGTTACATTTAATATGATTACAAACCAAGTCCATGGCAGAAGTTGCGATGTGGGTGTGGCTCAGAGATGTAAAGACTGCTGATTAAAACCAAGCAGGTTGGGTCAGAGCCTAAAGGTGGAGACTGCAGAAGCACCACGGGTTTCTGGAAAAATGAAAAGGCTCCCAGCATAGGGAAAAGCACTTATAAAATACCAAAGGCTCATTAGGATAATCACTGGAAGTTAAAATCTCTAGGAAAATGAAATTGTGGCATATAAATGGTGGTGTGAGAAGTGTGGAGGATTCTGAGATAGTCTAAATTTTGAAATTTGACTGGCCATTGGGGTCACTGAGGATTTTGGTGGAATTTATTTTAGAGTTTATTTAAATCTTAATGCTGTAGCTGTGAGAGCTTCTAGTGAACTCTTAACATACTTCCTCTTCCCTCTGACAAGTGCTGGAGGCAAAGGATTACCAGAAGGGTAATTCAGGATGAAAAATCCCCTTGTGAAGATTATTTCACACCTAGACTTACTCAAACCAGATTGGAACTCTTTCTTGTTTGGTGCTTAGCATAAACACCAGTCCTTGGGGAAAACACCTTGCTGACCTTGCACCCACCCTGCTGAATCATTCCATCAACTTATGATCTCCTTAACATAAGTGGGAGTAGGGTTATTCCCTAGGGGAGGATGGTTTAACCTGTTAATCGTTTATGTATTTTAATTTCTGAATAGAAAAAGTAAAAAGCTTTTCTTTAGAGGGTCTTTGTGACAGGAAGAAGCTGAGCTCCTGTGTATAGAATACTATATCCCTCAACTAAGGCATCTGCCATGTTTTCCTTCCGGTAGCAACAATTTTTGCCTTTTAGCAGCTGTAAACATCAAATTGCAGCTATAGTCAAAAGGCCAAGAGCAAATCACTCATCTCATGATTCTGAGGACACTTGGTCTTCAAATGTCAGTATCAGAGCTGAGGACTATGGTATCTAAAGAAAGTAAGTTTTTAATATGAAAATAATTTTGCGATGATTTTGAAGTGCTTCAAGAGCCTGTTAACTCTTTTAACATTATGTTTACAGTTTTTAACTGATGCTGTGGTTCAAATGCTTGTCTGGAATTTGTGGTTAGTCTTTTGTCCACAAATCCATGTCAACCAGTGGGGGCAGGGTTGTGCACTCATCAAGCACAGCTTTACCAGCACAACTCATTGTTTGGATGAAGCACTCCCAACAGAAGAACACTTTTGTTGACTTTGCTGATGTTGTTCAGAGAAGTTGTGTTGCCATGTCAGGGGAAAAAGCTTTCACAGAACGTATGGTGCCTGTGTTAGTTACCCTGATGCTGGTCTGTAATCTGAATTCTGTCAGGTTTTTGTTTAGTCCTGTCTTTATGCAGACCTTTCTGTCTGCATCTAGATGAGTTGCTTTACTATGTCCATGTTTACCTTTAATTTGAAGAAAATAATGCTTTCTTATCCCTGCCATTTTATGTCTAATTAAATTGTTAGGAGAACTCTGTGTTCCATAGGTCTTAATAATTATGTCAGTGTTTCCTTTTCACAGTAGAGTTCTGCAACAGGGATTCAGACAGGCTTGTTTTTGATAGGAACAATGCCTACTCAGGTTGAGGCTTGAGGTTGTCCTATAAAATTCTTAGTTTAAGCCTGAGATGATGAAACTCGTCTGTTGCCAGCTGTAGAAGTTACCTTGGTTCTTGGCTTATAAGTATCTGTTAAGGTAACAGTAGATGATGTAAATGGTAACAGTAGATGATGTAAATGATGGACGCAGAACCACACTGTGAGTGAGATTCAGCTCACTTAAGATGGGATGTCTACAATGTAGACAGTGACATCTAAGCTCTTTACTCATCTTTCAATCAGTGAGGAGAATTAGGCCCTTTTAGGACACAACTCATCTTTCCTATTCTAGATGCCTGCTTTAGGACACTGATTTCCTTTTACTCCATAGTGATTATAAAGAGAGTCTAGATGTCTAGCTCAGATGTCAATGTCTAGTGCAGGTCAGGAGAGCTGTCCTGTGTGCCTGTAACTCCAGCCCATGACTGTGTGATACAAAGGGGCATTCAGACAGGGCCCTGAAAGAGGGAAATGTGACAGAAAAAGATGTGGTTTTGGCCAAGCAAATGACTATATGTTCTTGTATTCTGCAGCTCAAAGGGGCTTGTTTAGAAAGAGGCACTGAGTGGGGAGAGCACCTCAGAGTAGGGTGAAAAGAGGTGCCACTCTCTTCCACTTCCCTAACCAGAAGGAAATGTTTTCATGTCTCTGGGAATAAAGAGGACAAGTTCTTGAAAACAAGTTTTATCTGATGGAAGTGGTTAGAACAAGTCTTTATTAATTCATATCTTTCTAGTAGGTGGAAAACAACCTCATGTAATAAGTAGCATTCTTCTCAAGTAAATCTGTTAAGGTAAAGAACTGTAAGTCATTTTTTTACAAACCTTTCTGTGCTTGCCCTAACTTGATGGAGGCATTGGCTTTCTTGTAAGTGCTACCATGTGGGTGGAATACCAGTGCTCAGTTTTTAACACGAGAAGTGCTTCAGTTTGCATGCTCTGTATCCTGCCAGCTAAGAGATGTGAGGCTGGCAATGAACTCGAGCACCCTGGGCAGGTTGAGGCTGGGTAGGTTGAATGTTCAGTGAGTTTTGTGGGAGGGAGTGGCGACTGCATTGCCTGCGTGTTTAGACCCAGCCTTTTTTGCAGGTGGCCTCAGGAGTAGTACCCACTGGTGCTCCACTGTTCTGCTAATTGTGGCACTGCCCAAAAATCCAAAACTAAGAGAATGTGAAGGGAGATGTAACATTTACCCAAAACTCCTGTATTTAAAAGGGTTGGTATACTACTGTTTTGGTCATGTGCTATTAATAGTGTCATGTTTGCTTTTTTCTTGATTCTCAATTTGTGGGACTATGAAGGACTGTAGTCTTAGAGATATGAATGACTGCTTATACTGAACCATGGGAAGGCTTACATAATAGGTGGACACTTCTGGCAAACAGTTGTGTTTCTCTTTGCAATCTAACTGCTATTTCTAGACTTAGTTTTTATTACTTTAATTTTTTTAATCATATATCAAAAATGGGAAATTTTGCATTGAAAGGAAACATTCACCAGTCTTCCTCCCTGTTGTACTTTTGCTGCTTAGGAAGGAATAATATCTCCTACTGATCTAGACCTTGTGATGTCTGATGGTTTGGGAATGCGATATGCATTTATTGGTCCTCTGGAAACCATGCATCTTAATGCTGAAGGTAGGTAGCTGAAAATGTTATGAATATGAAGGGAAGGCTTGCATTGCACAAGACGCTGAAAATGTCATGTAACAAACTGGGTTAGGATTGCTGCAACTATGACTTGTCTCTCTCTTTACTGTATTGATAAGAAAAGGAAGACTTATCTAAAACATGAGGTCAGTGGAAGGATATGGATGTTGACTAGCCTATTATGAATGATCAGATGAAGGATTACGAGTCATTAAACACTAGCTGTGTAATTAATTTTTTACAAGATTCATCCCAGTACTTTGATAACATTGCTGTACCCATAGTTCAGGACTGTCTGAATGTCAGGAAAAATAAGTATTGAAGAAGTTCAGCTGATAATCCAGTGTCAACAGAAAATCACTTTCCATAGATGAATTCCCCCCTGCTGCTGAATTTGGAGCAAAACTTTGGTGTAAATATCCCTGGAGCTGCCGTGCTTTAAGTTTAGATCCTGAGTGAAATAAAATTGCTTTTGTCAGCAAAATCCTGTGCATACAAAGTTGACTTGATAAAGCAGTCAAGTAACAGTTTGACATCTGTCTTGCATAATTAAGACAGATTTTTAGATGTTTTTGGAATAGTATATGTGAATCCTAGCTAAATAAAATTGAACAGTGTAAAATGAAATAAAAATTATGGATCAGTGTTATAAAGGTTTGAGCAAAGACTTCAACAAAAGACAAAGACTTGCAGAAGATCGATTAAATTCTAGCTTGTTATGTTGTGGGCTGTGTCTTTATTCTGCTTTTGTATGGTCCCTGACATGGTAGGCCTCCGCTCTGCTACTGGATATTTTAGGCAATGCTGCAGTACCTGATAATAAAATAGTAAAATAAAAATAACAAACCAAGAACATAAAATATCAGTGCACAATTAGAAGTGTTATTTTACATCTTCTTGTTGGTTAGTTACTTGGCAGAAGTTTATGTCTCTTCAGGCTGACTAAGCAATTTGCCACCAATGTGGAATTGTGGATCCTCCACCAGAGTGTTTCAGCTTGTCAGTTTTGTTGTATAGTAGAATTTTAAATGTCACAGTGTTTGCTTTTGTGCATTGTTAAGTAAACAACATTCATCTTTCTAAAAGTTTCCCTCTTCTGATCTGTTAGTATCTGGCCCTTTCCATCTTCTCTAGTGATTTTAGATTTAATATAAACCATATACATTCGTTACATATAACAGATCCATATAGTACTAGCCTTCAGCACAGCAAGCAACCTCGAGTCCCGCAGGCCGGGGTTGTCCAGTCCTCCAATCCTGCCCCCACCACTCCACTAAGCTGCCATGCTGTCCTCCGCAGGAGCCATCCATGTGTGGGGTCTTCTGTCAGAGTAACTTGAACTGCCTCTACTAAAACATAAAACTGAAACAGAATGTTTGTTAATATGAAAAAAAATGTAATCTGTTTTGGAGATCAAGTCACATCTGTGAATACTTTTTTTTTTAAATCCATGTTTTAGACTCATTAATTCTAAGCCAATGTTTACTTGAGATAAATGGAATCACATAAGTCATTTGGGTTGATTTTGAGGCTCTTCTTGGTGTGTTCTTTGTCATTTAATGTTTCACCATGATCCAGCTTAGCTTCAATCTTCCCATTAGGAAGCAGTCACTGTTACAAAACATTTCTGAAATCTCCTATCTCAAACCAGTTTTAGGTAGCACATGCAACTRGTAGATTGTTTGTTTATTAAGGCAGAAATGGCCCAGCTCCTAGATTTAATGATACTTTCTGTTAGGAGTCTTAGTATTCCAGATCACAGGAAGAAAACTTAGGAAATACAGTCCAAGAGACTGATAAACTGAAAGAGTAGTCCGATGATGGGCTTGCAAAATACAAAACCAAAATATACCTGTAGAGTTATTTTAACTTTAAATAATATTTTCAATTAAAAATAACCTTAAAATAACATAATTAGTACACTTGTGCACTGGACCATGTCCACAAAAGCACCTTATTGGCTTGTTCAGTAACTTGGATCATGAGAAGTATTGCTTCACTCCTGCTGTTGCAGACACATTGTCTCTGAGTCTAGAGCTGCTCTTGTTCATGTGCTCGCAGACTGACTCAGGCTCTTGCTCTCATCAGAGACTGTTTAAATAAAAATTGCTGATGTCAGGACGTGATGGCTTAGGTTCATAGTTCCATGCCAGTGCCAACTTCCCTTTGGTTACCCAGTATTGCTTCACATAATGTGGAATAATATGGACCTCCTTTTGATTGCCAAGGATTTGCTTGATTAACCTGATCTTGTTCTATGCAAGATGACCTGCTTAGTGGATGAGGGAAAGGATATTGTCTGCCTGGACTTTAGTAAAGCCTTTGACACCATTTTCCACAGTTTTTTCTCCTGAAAAAACTGGCTGTTCACTGGGTGGAAGACTGTCTGGATTGCGGAGTGTGGAGAGTGGTGGGGAATGGAATTACATCCAGCACAAGGGGTGTCCCCCAGGGATCAGTGTTGGGCCCAGTCCTGTTTCATATCTTCATTGATGATCTGGATGAAGGGATCAAGTGTACCCTTAGTAAATTTGCAGATGACACCAAGTTGGGAGTGTTGATCTTTCGAAGGGCAGGAAGACCCTGCAGAGGGATCTGGACAGGCTGGATCAAAGGGTCAAGGCCAATAGTAAGAGGTTCAAACAAGGCCAAGTGCCGCGTTTTGCCTTTGGGTCACAACAACCCCGGGCAGCGCTACAGGCTGGGGGCAGTGGCTGGGAAGGACCTGGGGGTGCTGGTCAAGAGCAGCTGAACATGAGCCAGTATTTGCCCAGGTGGCCAAGAAGACCAATAGCATCCTGGCCTGTATCAGCAGTAGTGTGGCCAGCAGGACCAGGGCAGTGACCATCCCCCTGTACTCGGCACTGGTGAGGCCACACGTCAAATCTCTGTTCAGTTCTGGGCCCCTCACTGCAAGAAAGACATTGAGGGGCTGGAGTGTGTCCAGAGAAGGGCAATGGAGCTGGGGAAGGGTCTGGAGCACAAGTGTGGTGGGGCTGAGGGAGCTGGGGTTGTTTAGCCAGGAGAAAAGGAGGCTCAGAGGGGACCTTATCACTCTCTACAACTTCCTGAAAGGAGGGTGTAGCCAGGTGGGGGTTGGCCTCTTCTCCCAGGTAACAAGAAATAGGACAAGAGGAAATGGCCTCAAGTTGCACCAGGGAAGGTTTAGATTGGATATTAGGGAAAAAATTTTCATGGGAAGGGTTGTCAAGTGTTGGAACAGGCTCCCTAGAGAAGTGGTTGTGTCACCATCCCTGGAGGTATTGGAAAGCCCTGTGGATGTGGCACTTGTGGACATGGTTTGCTGGTGAACTTGGCAGTGCTGGAGTAACAGTTGGACTTGATGTCATTTTAGAGGTCTTTTTCAACCTAAATGACTCCATGATTCTATGACAACCTGCTCTGATGTGTTGTACTAATGCTGTTTTTTATCAGTGGAAGGAAATGAAGGTAGGTACAAGAAACTGCCTCTGTCCTGTTTGTTAGCCTGTCTGTCAGCTTCACTAGCTTCACAGCAGCTGCCTTTCTTTACAGCTATAATATATTAGTTGTGCGCAATCTGAAACTCTGTTAATCAGTGAGGAAGGATGGTAGGGAAGCATGTGAGAGAAAATAGTGTTATTTGTGGAAGAGTGGGGGGTTTTTTTGGTTGGTTTTTGGTTTGGTTTTTGTTGGGTTTTTTTTAGGGTGATGTGACATTTTTGTTTGGATTTGAATAAAGAATATTATTCCAATTATTTTTTCTGAGATCAGTGTTTCTTCTTTCCCTGTGGGATGTGTACATCAAGATCCTCCCATGAACTTCCTATGGGCTAATGTCACTTTTCCCCTGTGTTAGTTCTTACATCCTTTCCTCCATATTCATAAATGATCCAGTGATTCATAAATGATATCAAACCTCTTATCTAGGCCACTTTAGGTTACCATTTAATCAATGCATGAATATTAGGAATGCTGATTATATGGCAGTGAGCCAACAGCCTTGAACATGGAATAAAATGACAGTGTCAAGTCATTAAAAGGAGCAGAAACAGCAACAGCAGTTTGAGAACTGAATTGCAACAGACAGGAAGGAAACTGCTTTGGGGGGGAAAAGCACATCCAAATTGCATAATATTATAAGGTTGATTGTTGATTTCAGCAAATAAAATTAATGTTGATATCTGTTTCAGATTTTGAGTTTATCCTCTTATGATTTCACGTGGAAGCATCAGACCAAATGCTGTTAAGTCTTTTACAAGGAAGATCAGTACACTTCACTACAGTCAGTTTGCCTATTTACTATTGTGGGATTGTTAGCAGACACAATGTCCCACCTGTATATATACCTGGCAATCTGTGGATATAGTGAAGATGGTCCAGCCTCAGTAAGATTTTATCTCTTGAATCTCTTGTTTCTTGAACTGTCTGCTCCTTTTAAGCCCTTGCAARCAATCATCTGTAGAACCAGTGGCTAGATTATCATATACTGCGTTTTACAGGTTTTCAGCAAAAGTTCTTCATATATATTTCACATTTGGCTCAGATCAGTTATTTTATTAGTAGGCTATTTAGTGAGCTATAATTGGAACTTGATCTAAACTGCCAATATTAGCAGAAGAGCTGGATGGGGAGGTTGAAGGATCTTTGTTGCTGTTTTCTCTCCTTCATTTATATAAACACCACTCCAGGATTATATTCAACCTGTCACTCACTGTGGTGTTCATACAGCCATCTGCGGCAGTTCTGTGGAAATTGGGGCTGATGTATGGTCCTCATAGTGTAAGTACAAATACCCAGTAAGCTGGGAATGAGTCTTCATGATCAAAATTGTGTTTCACTTACTGGAAGTGGGAATGCTTGCTCATCTTAGGAGCACCTGCCAGGTGAATTGGTTTTGGATGGTAGGAGTAGAGTGATTGTGCTGTATGAAAAGCACAAAATCTGAAGAATGGGAAACCAAAAGTCATAGTTCAAGGCAAGGAAATTTTTCTTGTTTGGATAGGCAAGCGTGGTTTCTAACAATTCTAACTCTAAAGAGGCATGCTGGCTGGTTCAAGAGCAGAGATTATTTCCATTGCTATGGCCACTGCTTCAGTGCTGCTGTACAGGGAGAAAACCAAGCTTTAACCCAGTTCAGGAGCTTTTGTACCACCAGCTAGTGAGCAGGTGTGAGAACCTCTAAGGTAGTAACATCTAAGGAAAGGAAAATTACCTCCTTTTCTGTCCAAGCTATGTGTTACATTTTAGGGTAATAAAATATCTTGACCTAATTCAGGAATACTTGTAAGAAGGCACTACAAGTATCACAGTGGTATATAATCATACAAACCCCTTTTATTTCCATGAACCCACCATCTATTTCATGTGTATCTACACACATTCAATTCCCTTCTGAACAGGCTGAAGAAAGGAGTTTATAGCCCTTCTAGAACTCTGTTTGCCTTTGTGGAGCTGCAGGGCTTTTCTGTATGAAAGAGTTTATAACGCAGTCAGTCGTGATTTTTTCAGCATACTGGCTGCTGTGCACCAGTTTCCTCCTGTGGACTCTTAGGTGAATTCTTAATACTTTATTGCTCAAGTCATTATAGATGGGCTCCAAAGAACACATCGTGATGCATCCTTCTCCCTTATGCTAATGAAAGAATGTGTATGACCACTAAGTGTCTCAGCCTGAGGAATTCATCCCAGGTTTGAAACTGATCTAACAAAGCAAGCAGTTCATAATGACTCAGTTTAATTCCTTGATCCAGCTCACAGCAGGCCTGCAGAAATAGTTTTGCATTGCTGTTGAGATGGTAACACAGGTACAGTGAGAATAAAACTTTTTTTGGTGCTACCACTGTCTTAGTGTAATTGCAAGTATTTGTGCAACTAGAGTCTTTAAGTGAATTCATATGAGAATTAATGTAGTGTACAAAACGTCCTGTGAATTCACACCCTGACTCAGAGCATGCATCTGTGTTCAGACACACCCTTGATGAAGATAGGATTACATTTAGAAAGTTGCCCTTGGAGCTGTAATGTCTAGAAATGTAATCCCTCTATCATTAAAAGAAGATTTGAGACTTTTGTTTCTCTGAATATAACCTGACCATGTCAGATTTCTCCATGATATTCCCAAAACAAGCCTTTTTTTCTCTTGTCATCCATACCCCTCTTTCGGTGCAGCCTCTTCTTAGATTTTATGTGCTAAAGTCAACCCCACCCCAGTCTTTTCAAATCGTTGATGCTATTGCATCAGTGGCTTGACCATCGTGCCTCCTCTCTTTGAGTCATTACAGTATCTTAATATGCTGCTCATCAGGTTGAAAGTCATCAAGTTAATACCCAGTATCGTGAAGCACCCTCTCTTTGGCATGTTCCCTGTCTACCCCAGTAACACTTGCTCCTGTGTCTCATTATCTCTCTCAAGTATCTCAGTACCTTCCTTGTTTTGTCCCATTTGTAGTCTCCTTGCCAGACTGGTTTACCAAGTTTGCTTGCTTGCTTGCATCCTTCAGCCCTCATGCCTGTTGTCTTTCTTATGAAGAGAAAGGGATGAGACAGCATACAAGAAGCTGAGATACTTCAAGATGCTTACAAACTATAATGCATGAATACACTACATTTTATACTGTTGTGTTTTCGCTTCTCTCTTCCTACTACTCCCATCCTCTTTCTCTATGAATTTCACTTGCGTCTTCTCAGGACAGTGAAACATGTTATGCATGTTTCTAAGCTAAATATCTGTCCTGAGTTCCTTTTCCTTCATTGATTCTATGTTCATCTTGATGATGAAACTAGAGGCATTTCAGCAATAACCATGTTTGCACCACACCAGTGCAAGTCCTCAGGTAAGGATCTGCAAACCTTAAGTGTGGTTATTAGAACAAATTCTTGTGGGACAGTTCATTAGCCATTTTGGAAACTGCCTGGACTCTCATTGAAACTGAATAAGCAGCAGGTTATTCCTTTATTGGAGCCTTGTGTGTCCTAGATGCATATGGGCAGCTGAAGAGTCTTGAATCAATGCCTTTGTCTAGTCTGTGGTAACATGCTCCTGTAACGATACTGTAGAAGTCAGAAATGCTGAGAGGGTTTGGAACTTTCAAGGAAGATAGAGTATTCCCCTTTTCATTTCTATAATCCTGCATATACTGCTCCCTTAAAACTTCTTGTTACTCATTCCTCTTCTTTCACTCCCTGCCATAGCTGTGACCAAGTGGTGGAAGGAAGATTCAGGAAACTCCTACCTTCCCTGGAGATATTTCTGTTTTGTGTTCATAGTTCTCATTTGCCTGCTGCAACATCTGCCTTCTCCCATGGCCTCTTTCCTCCAGCATTGATGGGGTGAATTTGTGCAAGGAAGATGAAGGTTTAGACAGCAAGCCAACAAACCACATAGACAAGAGGAAGCTATCATCCTCTTCCTCTGTCCCAGCTGGATCTTTTGTCATTCTTGTTCTCCAGTTGGAGATAGTGAGGCACAGCATGGGCACAGCAGTGGGACGCAAGGAGAGATGGTTGGTTGTATCAACCCCATTTACCATCTTGCTGTTTTTCCATCCCCCAGCTGCTCCCCTGGCTGTCTCACACTGTTTGCCAGTGCTAATTCTTCCAGCTTAAGCTGCTACCTGGGTAGTATCAACAAGGATTAAAGTTAAAGGGATTCTGTCCTATTTGTTTTCCTTCTTCTTGTCCCTATGCTCCAGTCAAGGGCTCTTCTCATCCACCTTTGCAATAGCCCTGAGCTTTGAACCAATGGGCTCCTAAGTCGAAAGGCCTGGAGTCAGATGTTTGCTATGAGTTGCAGTAGAAAAGCAAAGTGATTTTTTCAGCAATATTCCCCATTACTCAAGTGCCTTCTTGAAGCTGCCAGCATACAGTTGCTCCTGATTACTGAAACCAAATTAAAATTGCATTTCATGCTGGGAGAACTGTCTTGAGTTACTTATTTTGAAACTACTGATTTTTTTAATCCTTGAGTGAGACTGTGTGTATATTCTAACTTTTGGTCTATTTCCTTCACTTGAGACTTGAAAGATTTTGCAGTGCCCAGCCCCTGATTGACATGCAGCCTAAGTGCCTGTGTGTTGCCATTTCATCCACAATGTTCAGATCAACTGTACTAATGCTGCTGCTCCTCTCCAGACCCTTAACTTTTTTCCACCTTTTTCCTCTTTTGCTGACATTGTGTAAGGCTTCTTTTCATTCATACATTACGTGCAGTGGGTGAATTGTGTTATTCAGCCTGCATTTTGCACGTCTCTGCTGCATTGATGAGCTACACCCACCCAGAAATTGTTCTGATTCATTCTAGCAGTAGGTGAACTGCCAGTAGGAGCTTGATTTCCAGGTCTAGCTGGCTGAGTGAGCTTTAAAGGCCATGTCCAGCTCAGGAGTTCATATTCTGCAGGTAAATGGTTCGGCCATATCTAAGTGTTCAGCTTTTCCAAGATACTAATGTTATCTCTCTAGCTTGAGGCTTGTGAAAAAGATTGCTGGTGCACAGTCTTCTATTCTACCTTCTCCTGACTACCAGAATCAAAACTACTCAGATCTATGGTATTATTGCACAAGGTTGCCAGATGTTTGAAAGGTTCCCCTTGACTTTTGGAGAAGGAGCAAGCCCAAACTATTTGGTCTAAGTGTCATAGACCTGTGTCAGCTGGATAAACACCAGAATGATTGGTAACTGACACTACTCTTTACCATTCCTTCTGTTGCCAATTGCTCATGGGGATTTGCTTGCATTGCCATATTCGACTGAGTTGCCATTTTTTATTTTGTCATTGTCCAGCTGGCAACAGCTGCTGCTAGAAGCTGTGAGTTAGCAAGGTGTACCCAACATAGATCTGCACTCTTCATCTCCACACTCAGTCATTTCTACTTCTACATCTGGGAACGTTCTGTGACGTTGTGTGATGTGGGGACATTTTTGCTCAGACTTCTCACTGGTAGAAGACAAAGCTCACATGAGCAAGTTGAAATGTAACTATCTTTGTCTTGTGGCTGGTGCATGAGTCTCGTCCAGAATTGTCTTGGGTTCCCAAGATTGCTCATGTGGATAGCATATCCCTGTAGGTCAGTCTGGGTTGGCTTCAGGTGCCAAAGTCTGAGCCCAGCTGTTAAAATGTAATAGGCAAACACTTATGCTAATGACAGGGTATGGTCAGTAAACCCTGATAACCAGTGGTCCTTTCCAGAGTGTTTATGGAAGTGGATAGTGGTCTCTGCTTATTCCCTCAGTGAAGAGATAGGATGATATCACAGCCTGTTCCACATCCCACAGTAATTCTTCTCTTCCTGCATCTCGCTTCCTGCCAGGGATGTTTTGAAGCCCACTAGGCAATCTGGAGGTTTCTGGCTGTGTGTCAGTCAAGAAAATTGAGCAAAATACTAATTTTCCATATAATTAGAATACCCATATACCTGTATGATTAGCTGACCTTCCTTGTGTTGGGGAAGGCCAGACCATGCCAGATTGTATTCTAGGAACACATATGCTCCAAGGAAACAGACTGACTGAATGGTGATTGTCACATTCTTGGTACCAAATATAGGTTCAAGCTACTTAACAAGGCTGCTGTTTTTCTCAAAGCCTCTTCCTTCAGATACTGGAGAGCGTTTCTAGTCCATTTTTAAGAGAGTTGAATATTCTCAAATCTCCCCACGTTGCTCTTATGCCATGGACATGTTCTCCTATTCTGCCCTTAGAGTTGTTTATCTGATGGTCATCATGACTTCAGAATGCTGAAGGAAATTTAATACTTCCTTGAGGCTTTGTCCTTTGAAAGTTCTGTCTTTGGCCCAGAAACAAGAGTGTTTTCCATCCTCCTACTGACCTCAGATGCCTTTGGGAAAACCTGTACTTCTGTGATTTCAGGTGTATTGAGCAGTCTAAATGTTGTAGTTTATGATACATAGTTGGCAGTAGTCAGAGGTTTCCATTCATTTATTTCAACATCAACCATTTTAGGGCTAGACAGGTGTGACTTCTAAGGTATTGATATCACACAGTATTGCATTCCAGGGAACTGCTGAGGAAAGAGATCACTTATTGACTCTAGATCTGATTTGCATTCTTTTGTGTGGTAGTCAGGCCCACCTGCTTGTATTTCCTTGATTTTGTGGTTTGATGAGACCATGAGCAGCTCCCATTCATGCTTCTCAGTCTGTACAATGTCCTGAGTCTTCATGAAAGAGTTGGTGACTGCTTGCCTTTGTCTTTTGCATGTTTCTCCTCTTTGCTTTGATAACTAGCTAATAAAAAGAGAATTAAGGATGCAAATTCTTCAGTCTCTATAGTTTTCAGAAGAGAGAGATTATTACAAGCCTTTAGTGCATATCCAGAACTTCTCAGATCTAGGGTGATCATCAGGATAATCACATAGGTGTGATAGGTTAGACTCGATGATCTCAAAGGTCTTTTCAAACCTAGTTGATTCTGTGATTCTTATCAGCGTCAGCTTCTTACTGCCAGAGAAGGACTTACATTGCTCCGTTTACTGTTCCTGATGTCCTGATCGGAAAAGGCTGCCTTATCCTTTCTTGATTCTTTCTTGATTATGTGGTTGTTAATAGCACTAAAAAATCTACTAGATGTGTACATCTGGATAAGTGACTGATTTCTCTTTTTGGTTCACGTATCATTTCAGTTCCTCTCTAGTGCCTCAACAATAATTTTGTTGAGATTCTTGGAGCTGATAGAAGCTGGGTCTTTCTCTAATTCAGCCAAGGTCTGCTTGACTGCCATTTTACTGTATTAGCTGGTTCTCAGGTTCTCTGACCATGTGTTTTAGATCTTGACAGCAGGTCTTGAGGTCAGACCAAGCTCCCAGGGCTTCATCCAATCTTGAAAAACCCCAGAGATGGAGACTGCACAAACTCTGTGGGCAACCTGTGCCAGTGCTTGAGTATCCAGGCTGAACCCCTCATTTCAAATTGTGTCTGTCATCCCTTGTCCTTCTGCTGTGCAACAAAGAACCTCACTCTGTCTGCTCACTGACCTCGCCACAGGCACTGCTGCAGCACCAGGGAGCTGCTGGTAGGTGACCCCAAAGCCATCTCTCCTCCATGCTGAACAAGCCCAGCTCCTCCAGCCTCTCCTCACAGGACAGGTCCTCCAGCCACCACCATTTTGGTTGGGGGTTTTTTTGTACTGGAGAGCCCCAAACTGAATGCAGTATTCTGGATGCAGTCTAAGGAGTGCTGAGTAAAGTGTTAACAATCACTTCCTTCAGTCTACTGTTCATTAACTTCAATCTGTTAACACAGCCCAAGCTGTTGTTGGCCCTCCTGGCTGCCAGGGCACACTGTTGGTTCATGTGCAGCTTGCTGCCTGCCACAGCCGGGAGTTCTTGGAATTCACAAGCCTGTGTTGTTGCAAGGAGCTCTTCCTTCTGAGGTGCAGGATCTTGCATATGTCCTTGTTAAAGTTTTATATTGGCTCATTCCTCCAACCTGTCTAAGGGACACCCTACCCTCCAATGTCTATCCCCCTCCAGCTCCCACCCCTACTCAATTTGATACCATTCACAAACTTAATGAGCAAGTGCTGCTAAGCAGTACGGGTCTCAGGACAGATTCCTGCAATACTCCATTTTTACTGGCCTCCAAGTGGAGTGCAATCCATTAACCACTACCTCTGAACCTGCATATCCAACCCATTTTTTTTGTCCATCTAGTTGTCCAGACAGACCCTAATGTCCTAACTTTGCTACAAGAATATCATGGAAGACCATGTCAAATGCCTTTCTAAAGTTGAGGTAAATGATATCCACTACTTTCCTATTTTCCACAAATAATTATTTAATCACAGAAGGCAATGAGGTCAGTTAGACGTGATTTACACCACGGTGTACCCATTAGAGACTACGTGCTAGTTGTCATAATCACTATCTTATTCCTATGTCCAGGAATTTTTTCAAGGGGACTTGCTCCTTGATTTTCTCAGGGATAGAAGTGAGATTGATTGGCCTGTAGTATCCCAGATTGGTTTTTTGACCTTTCTTGAAGATGGGTGCAATATTTGCCTTCAGTCGTCTGAAGATCTCAAATAATGACATTGGTGCATTCACTGGCGTGATGTTTAAAATACAGTAGACAGCAGACTTGCAAAGGCATGCTAGTAACAGCAAGGGCTGTTACTAACAGTAGAAGTCCTTCTTGTTGCCGTTGACATCCTTGCAAGTTTCAACTGGAGCTGATCTTGGGCTTTCCTGACCCCATTCCTACATGCCTAGGCAGTGTTTTTTAACTTCTTCTTTACAGCCTGTCCCTGCTTCCACCTGCTGTATGACACCTTTTTGCACTGGAACTCATCCAAGCAAATCTCTTGATGTATGTACTTGTCTTCCTGAATATCAGGATGGACTCTTCTTGCCCTTGGAGGATGCTGCCCTTTACTGGCCTCTCCACAGGTGCTGATCCACAGGCTCTCACTCAGCCAGTCACCCATCCCATGGAATATCTCCATAGATCTGAGCTGCCCCTTTACAGAGATAGCACACCCCCTCCTTGCCTTTCCAGCAGTGTGTATCTCTCCTCAAAGTTGTGTGAGCCATTCCCACACACCTTAGTTGCTCCTAATGTAAAGTTTTTCTCACCAGGTGGGCCAGGGTTTTGGCAAAGATACTTTTTCTCCGCTTTGTCAGGTGGATCGTGTCTCCTCCTAGAAGTGCTCAACCATCACAGAGGGTCGTAAAAGCCAAATCCCTGTTGCTAACCCCAGCTAGGGGTTACAAGGTATTGATGTGCAAGATCCATCTGTGCCTCCTTAAGCCTTTTTCCTTCGCCAGAGGTCACCTGGGTCTCCATGCCTTTGACGCTTTCCTCCGGAGCCTTGTTGTTCTTGATACACTCCAGGTTAATAAATAAAAGTAATAACAGGAATTCTTCAGCAGATATGATACATACTGACCAGGAGGAGAGGAGAGGTGAGAGCCCTCTCCTCATGGACACTGGTCAGGGAAGCTTTCTGGTCACAAGTAACAAAGCATGAATATGTTCGTGGTTGTGCACTATACCCCTCACATAGCATTGCCTGCTGGTGTGTAACAGTAATTGGTTTTGCAGTGAAGCCGTGTCCTAAATGATTTCACCATGAACCTTAATGGAAATGGGGTGAATGGAATCCATTTTTCCTTGATGACAATTAGGTGTCTTAATCATAAGAGTGGACCATTTTTTGGGTCTCTGATTTAAGACAGTGCTTAAGCACAGGCAGCCTTACTGACCTTAACTAGGAATTTCTGTTGAAATGTAACTTTTCACTCTTATTTTCAGGTGTTTCAAATTATTGTGAAAGATACTCTGAAGGAATCAGACTTGTTCTGAACACCTTTGGGCCAGTTCCAGAATTTTCGGGTGAAATTGTGCAGAAAGTCAATCAGGTAAATATGAAGTTGATAAAAACAGTGACATTCAGAACACAGAACATTAGCTTTTATTTTAATGTTTGTACCATTTCAGTTTACTGCTGGAGGTATCTGTAGTCTGTATTTATTGTGTGACTGTGTACTTCAAGGAAAAGGATCAGTACAGCATGTGTGTGAGTCCTTTTTGAAAGCACTTGGACATACATCATGGGAAAGTGACCTTGCAGTCGCATTATTACCAGTGACATTACTACTAGACAGAGGAGTCAGCTGCTAATAGCTGTGGGTTATTGGCATTAAATCCTCCACGCTGTTCCTTACCACTTCTTTCCTGTGTCCTCTTACCATATTATGGACAGCTTCCTTTCCTACATGAGTATTCTTCCTGTGTCTTCTGCCTACTCCATCTTCCTGCATAAACCTGTAGCTTTTTTTTCTTCTGGGTGTTCTTTTTCTTGTTTTTGTATACTTTACAAGCTAGAGTTCCAGCTTGTAATGTGTGCAAATACACATTTAAGATAAGCATGTGAGCAGTCTGGTAAGGTTACTTGTATGTTTAAAGATAAGATGTGTTGAAGTGCTGTTCTGGATTGGGATCTAGTTTGTCTGTTAACATTTCTAAGCCCACAATTTGTTTATACTCACTATGCAGTCATTTTGAATGACCATAGGAATCAACTGAAGTATTGTAATTTCCTAACTCTGCCTTTTCATAGTTGTCTTTTTTAACGATTCACATGTATGGGTTGAATAATTTCTGATCAGCTGTCAGAGATTAATTCCAAACGTGGAGGCAGTCTGTCTGGAAGATAGCATTTTTTGTTCCTATTTATATTAATGCAATTCAAGGGAAGAGAGTCTTTTATGCTTAAACAACATTGGCTGCTTATAATAACAATCAATAATAATTGTGGAATCGTTCACAATCAGAAGCTTTTAACTGGTATGAAACAGTTTGGGTTTCTTTATAGAAAGCTGGATTCCACTTCAACATCTGTTTCTGTGTCTCTTTATTATCTTCAGTGCCAAAGATGGGCTTGCAAGGATCCTCCCTTAGAGTAAATCATTAAACATTTCTTATCTTACTCCTCCACAGCCCCCCCCTCTGATTTTTTTCTGGAGTGATTACAGCTTGCCAGTCATGGGTAGCCAGGTCCAGCTTTTACCCAGTTTCTCAACACTTGCCTTTTAAGCCTAAGACTTCAGGTACTATTTTGGCAAAGATGACCTTGTGGTCTCTATCTGCACTCTCAAAACAACTTTTTTTTCTTCGGCATTCCTAAGACAACTTTGATTGTACACTCAGAAATACCTTTTTCCCCGGAGTTTGTTGTGTCTTCCCCTGTCATTTTTATTATAACTGGCACTCTTAAGACAAAATGTTTTTAATAAACATGGTATCCCTCATTACATTTATTGGAAACCACACTCGGGAGTCTGCTTTGGAACACATTTTCAGCCACATGAACGGCCAGGTTGCCTCCTTCCTTTGTAATAAAAGATTATTATCAAAGAGACTAGACAGTGACTGTGTGGAGCGAAATGAGGGAAGAGGCTGATGCTGTGTTGTTTCTGTAGTCATCTTCATTGCCACATTCAGGATAACCTTATCGAAATGGGAGCACTTGTCTTCCCATATAGGCCGGCTCATTTGCAGTCACTCATGTAAAGAATTAGTGACCTATTGCTTGAGAGAGACTAAATTATCGTTTATGTGGATGGTGACTTGGTCTGATGCAGGAAAACAATCCTGGTGAGGCACTTTTTACTCAGAACATGAAGTTTAATAATCTTAAATTTTCTATTCCAGGCAATGTCTGAAAAAATTCCAGTTGTTCCAAAAGTCCTGGATGCCAGGAGAAAATGGAGAGATGAATGTCTCACTGGTCTTGCCAAACTGAAAAAACAAATGAAATCTGACTGAGGTGCACCTTGTCTAACAGAAGAGACCAAATGAAGAGCAGATCTTCATAAAAAAGTGGAAGTTTTTGGTCATGCAGAAGAGGAGACTGAATGGGCAACCAATAATATGTGCACATGTGGAGACCAATGAAGGATTTGGTCCAAATTTGTCAAATTCATGAATGACTAGGAACAGTTATTAAAAAGTTCAGTTAAAATTTATCAGATTACTATATAAATGCATTAGATGTTAAGTAGCTTTAGCAATATTAATATTGTGCAATGCTGAAACACAATCATGTTTTAAATAATGCATTTTTCAGCTTGCTTAGGAATTGAGCACTTGAACAATATTTGCTAATGCAGGGATCTGAAACAGGCAAACATCAGCTGTTTGTCACTGCAGAAAATAAGCCCTCCCCGCCAATCACTGGGACAGTGAGGTTAATTTGTAAAGCACTGACTGCAGCTAGGAGAAGGTTGTATTGAGCAAAGTGTAGATTCACTGGCCAGTGAGCTGAGACCTCAGCAGCAGTTGAGGGTCACTTCAGTTCATATCTGTTACTGTTTCACAATGAAAGGGAAAGAATTGCTCCTCCTTTCCCTCCACTTGGCACTTCTGTACCTGTATGGTGATCGGAATGTGAGTAAATAGAGCAGAATTCCCCCTTCATCCCCTCCCCCTGGTTGTGTAAGACTTACCAGAGACTTACTTGGTCTTCAAGACCGTGCACTTGGTAGCCCATGGCTTTCCCCACCGAAGTTTGATGCTGGCCATTGGCATTGCTGCATGAGTATGTGCCCGATTTTAAGACTTGTCTGTGAGAAATAAGAGATTTTGATTTAGTAGCTAGTTTGGGAGACAGTGTGATGTAGTGGATCTGTCTGGGCTTTCTCCATGGCCTTCCGAATGATCTTGGGAAACCAGTTCACCTCTCTGGTGCAATGTCTGCTGAAGCAAGATCTGCTTCTTTAGGACTCAGCTGTAGTAATGTAACAGCTGTAGCTGAAGGAACCCAGATACCTGAGTTGGAACTAGATGATCTTTAAGGTCCCTTCCAACCCAAACCATTAGATGATTCTATGATCTGCTCTTTTGGTCCCCCACAGAGGGAAAGATGCAGTGGCTTAGATGTAGCATTTATGCCTTACTGCTGCCCTTCCCTCAGGAGACACATCATCTCCACATACAAGGATGCAGGATACACCTGGAAGTAGTATCAACCTCAGGTGCTGCAGTGGCATGTTTTGGTCCACAGCAGACAAAGTGTTATTATGAATGTCTGTACTCTGTAATATAGTTGGACTTTGATCTTAGCAGGAACCTTGGGGCATTATTGTTAATGCAGATAGTAGGAATAACTTGAAACAGTGCATTGCACCCACCCTACTTGAGTTGTGCGTTTCTGAATTTGTGCTAACTGGCCGTGTAACTTCACAGCACAGATGCAGAAGTTTTAAGCTGTCATTTGCTAATTCTCATGGGTTTTTTATAGAGGATGCAGCACACAAGTGTTGAAGCTTAACTAGTTACCATTTTGAGCTTAGCAGCAGAAATGTCTGCATGAACATCCCAATACCACTTATTTGTGCTTAGGTCACAGTAAAAGAGACGTAAGAGAAATTATATTGCTTGACACAAGTGGTGGGCCAAGAACACATCTCTGGATGTAAAACATAGGATGAGAGGCATAGGGCAGAGGTTGTCCTGAGCTTCTTTATAACCAGTGGCAAGAACAGAAAATTTGTAAGCTCAAATTATTTTATCCCAATATAGACTTAAAATTGTCAGGTTTCTTCTCTTGTTTTTTATTGCCACAGCAACTGGCTCAGCCTGCATTTAGATATCTGGAGAAGTCAATCCTCACTCCTGAGGTCTTACTAAGCAATATTAAATTAATTATGAGGTTGATGTCCTCATTTTGTGTATGTTTTTGCATTTCAGACAAGGCTGAAGAAGGTTCCAATTGCTTTCAAGATTTGAGCTGTTTTTCTTGTGGGCATATGACATTGTCATAATTAATTAGCTTGCATTGCTTCTGTTTACTCTGAGATTTTTTAAAACTTGATCATGTCATGAAATATATGCTGCTGTCTTTATTATTTGCTTATTAATAAAATATTTTAATGAGGAAGGCATTAACTTGTGTGCTCCAGTGTGATTGATACTTTGGAGACAGAGCACTTCTGTACTGTGAGCAGCTCCTCCACAGGGTTACAGCAAATCTCACCTTGGAGCATCAGTTCCCACAAGTTGAGGGGGGGAGATTCTTGACCAAAAGTGTATTTTAGCTGACATTTGCTTAGGAGTTCCAGCCTCCAGGAGACACTTTTTGCTCCATCAGGATTAGTCAGGCAGAGGCACGGCTTGTCCACAGAGGTGGTGTAGTCTCCGAACCTGGATGAAGCCCTGAGCAGCCTGGTCTGGTCTCAGAGCTGATCTGCTGTGAGCAGGAGGTTACAGCAGAGACCTCCTAAGGTCCCTCCTGGCCTGCATTGCCGGATTCCAAGTTTTATTTGATTTGGACAATTTTGTATCAGAAATGTTGCTCCAGATACAGTCAAATATGTATTTTGTTTGATTGTCAGCAGAATGAGCAGTAGTTAAATGTTCAAGCAACTCTTTTATGGTAAACTATGGGATATTCTGGAATAATTTATCTTGTGGTTTCTTTTTTACACAATTGCATATTTTAAAATCCTGTATTTTTTTATTCAGGTTACACCTATAGAATTTTCTAAGGCCCTGTCTTTGTTGCACTGTGTTTTTCTGTTTTACCAATTTGATATTGTTTTCCTTATTGCATATATTTTACTGTAACTTACTGCTTGGAAGCAGTGTCCAGTGTGTTCATACCAAAGCCTTTGATTTAATGCCATGAAAAATACACCATCCATTATATGTGAGATAGGAAGAAAGGACAGATGCAGGGAAATACTCACCTGCATCACAGAGGGAAGTCCAGTACCTCTGTTTCCTAAATCTCTGTGTGTAATGGGAGTAGTTTGCAGCTTGTAAAGCAGCATATGAATTTACTTTCCCTATTCTGTAGTTAAGTTTCCCTATTCTTCTGTTAAGTCATGGTAATAGTTTAAAAGTTAAAATGGGCATTTTTCTGATTGCACTATTATCTAATTGGAATGGTATATTAAACTGTGTTATCCTATTTATCTATACCATCTTTTAGGCAAAGAGTGAACTGTGTTTCACTAGGGAAGCAGAAGTGCTTGTGGTACTTGTATAAAAACAGAAAAAAATCATTTCGAGACAAAATTATGTCATTGTCAGTCTCAGTTTCYTGTAAGATGAGATCTGCTGCCAGTGCCTGTATAGTTACATGTCAGAATTGCATTGCCACAGTGTGGAGTTACGGAAAGGTGTAACTGGTGCCCTTGCAGGGATGGAGATACAGAGGACAGGAGCTCTTCATGAGAAGAGGAGCCCAGCAGAGGTGAACCTAACACTTACTGAAAGTGTCAGGAGGAAAAACAAATGGTCTTCTGCTTTCAACAGCCTACCAGGCCCAAAGGGAGTGTTTCACAAATTAATTTGGATCTAGTTAGAGTAAACAAGTGTAAATGAATATGTTTGTTCTAGCTGCCTGCTCATCTGCTGTGTTTCCTCAAGTTTCAGTGTGAGTGTGTGCATGCTCATGTGGGTGCTATTGCAAATCACAATGGAAAGACAAAAACTGACCCTAGGGAAAACTCATATTTGATTTGGTAAGGCTTTGTCAATATCAAGCCAACAGCCAAGGATTTCTTTGTGTTCTTTTCTGTGATTTCAGAAAAAGAAAGGAATTCCTCCCTTCAGCATGTTATTCAGAGTTAAGCAGGGATGCAGCTTAGAACACATCACTTAACAGGGAGTTACACATGAACTGGTGTTTGTTATAGTTCAATTTTTGAGGTAGAACCTTCTTCTGTAGAAAGGCTACACAAACCTCTTGCTTCTATTATAAATGGGAGGTCAGAAAAGAAACTAGCAGTTTTCTAGTTTGCTAGGGAACAGCTTGACTTATTTTATTAACATATTCAAAGAAATGCTCCATGGGGTTGCACATCCCTCTGTATTTTCCCTTCTGTTCTGTAATGATCTTTGTTCCTTCAGTGAGCATGGGTTGCTCTTCACCAAACACTTAAATGGAGAGATGCTTGGAATAAAACAGCACTTAGTGTGCATGAGATTTCTTCTTGAACCTGGGTGAGAAATAGAGATTTTAACTTGTGGCTTCTTCCAGCTACTTGTATTTCACACCTGTTTTCGCAAGAAGCAGAGTTGTGTAAGATGCAGAATCATGCAGAAACTTGTTACCTTTTATCTATGATTAGAATATAGTACAGCATGGAAAAGGTAAGAGTCCATACTTTCATGTGGATACAGAAAAGCTTTGTGCTGAACATACTTTTTTTTTWAAAAGATTCTATACAATAAGAGCTGTAAATTTGCCCTAAATTGAATGTTTAATCTGTTTAGCTTAAGCCTAGATGACAACACTGTTGTAGTTTTAACATGCTGCCCAAGGCCTCCAAGGGTCCAACACCTCTGTGTCATCACAGTGGAGATGTTTTCTAAGAGAAAACATTAAAAAGCCTCCGTAATTTAAAACATTGTGAAAATCTTCCTTTGCATTCATGATGTGTTTAAATTTTAATATCAGACCTTGCACTAATTTTTCTGATACCATAACGGTACTTTCCACACGAAGCCAAGGTTGCTTGTTCTTGGTCTGCTTAAATGGGTAATGCTCCTAAGGAATACAACGGAGCCATTTTTTGGCAGCCCAAAGAAAAAGTGATGAGGCTGGAAACTCACTGTCACTCTGATATTACTGAAGAAATGAGGTGGTTGTTTACTAGTCAGCTTTACTCCCAGCTGTGTTGCTGTGGAACTTGTATTTTTTTTAGCCCTACTTAAAAACTTAATGGGTTGAAATCTGCATACTAAGTCCTTAGTAGTAATATAGAAAGTATTTCTGTGCAGTTAAAAACATATTAATGGAATTGCCAATGTAACACAAAGGCAGCAGTCACAGAAGTGTGTAGCTTTTCACATTCCTGAGCACCTTGCAACCACAAAACTAGATTCTCTGATACTACTCAGCAATGCCATTTCAAAGCCATGCAGTAATGGAAAGATGTAATTGTGCCATTTCAAACATATGGGCTAGTGGGGACAGCAAGTTGCGTAGCCAGGCGATTTCATGGAATGAGCAGTGCCTGTGCCTGGTCTGTGTTGTACTGAAGTTCATGGAGTAGCAAGAAGTCACATGGTGTACTTCTATGAACCAGAAACTTTTCTTGCATTTGCTTTTGGTTTTCCTTTTTCAGAAAGAAAAGTTAGCTACAAACATCATCTCCCCTCTATCAAAATCTGTTTCAGTGCATTGTAAAGGATGATTACAAAAGTGTGAATATAGCTTCAATTGCTGAAAGAGACAGCATCTCATACGACTCCAGTCTGTTGTTTACAAAACAAAAGCCATTAAAAATAAGGCTATGACTGCAGAGAAAAATAGAAAATACATTTTTTCTTATCAAGATGCAGGTATTATTTATATTGCTACAAATAAAATCAGATTTAATTAAGTAGTAACCAGATCTTATGTTTTAATCTGATCTTAGGATCCTAATAGTTTATTATAAGGAAAACCACTAAGTAGGGATTAATGCAAACATATTTAATCATCAGTAAAAGTGAGGTCAGTGTTTGTTACACTCTGTGAGCAGTGCTTACTGCATCTGAATATAGCTTTTGGTTTCAAGTCTCTTCTTACAAAAATTACAGTCCAGACTCCTGTGGAGAGTGCTGCCTTAAGACTTGCTGTGACAACTGTCCAGACAGTGGCCACTGAGTGTAGCCTCAGGTAGTTACTGCCACGTCCACCCTGTTGGCAGTCCTGTCCCCATGTTTATGAAGAGCAAAAGAAAGTGTAATTTCCAGCTGCCACCTCTCCTGTGACCTGCTGGTGAGGTTCTTGAATGTTGCCAAAAGGACTTTGCTCCAACGCCATGCTCCTGGCCATGCTGGTGCAGGTCAGTAAACAGGCAATGTGGGCAGCCTTGCCCACAGTCCTGGGGTTTKTTCCATTTCTTAGGCCAGATCAGTCTGTGCTGGCTTCCGGTATGGCTTGCTGCCCTGTTCCTGTAGCAAAGGGGTTTTGGTTGTACTGCCTAAATAGGCCAGTCTGCCCAGCTTGTGGGAAGCCCAGACACAGCCTGTTGCATAGCTACAAATGGATGTGAACAGCTCATCCTCATTCACCCATTTTCCATGCTAACAAACTTGGGCTATTCACCTATAAAATCAATTTTTTCCTTCCAAGATAGTTTGCCTGTGATAGCTGATATCTATCTGCCTCAGTGCTGTGCTAGTCCAAGCTCTCTGTTCCGTGATCTCTACTGCAGCTTTTCTGATTTTCGCTAAGGTGGGTTAATGCCAGCTGCCATCCACCTGATGGCATTGCTTCAGCCTGAACTTTCCATGAGATAAATATTCATCTGTCAGCAGCATGGGGCTCTTTTGCCAAGACGTGTGTAGTTGCAGGACCTTCCTCTGGTGATCGTATCAAAGGTYCTGAAACTTGTGTTGAAAGGCAGGGGTGATCATCACTGGATGTTAGAGTCTACAAGAAGGGCTTTAATACGGCCATGCTCATGATTTATGAGTAGTATAAAAAAGAGATAATTTGGAAGCTGCCTAATTAAGGCGATGTTGAGAGACTTCTAGAACAACACATGATCACCTTGTTTACAGCAGGAAAGCACTAAGACCAGAACTTAATAAAACTCAGCTACCATGGGAAGACTGGTTTGTTTAGCATTAAGACCAGAGCTGTCCCTTACTTTTGGCAACGTTCAGTGAGCTTATTTTCAATAGTGGCACTGTAACAGTGTTACTCTGGTTGCTTCTCGTCCTTTTAGGGTGCATTTCCTCAAGAAGTTTCTCTGAGGGAAACAGAACCTTGGATTTTCCAGCCCTTATTTTTAATAGGTGATCCTTTGCATGATTTCCAAGCTCAGGTAGCCATATGGTTATATTCTGCACTTCGTTKTATTTCTTTTTTGTTTTTTTTTAGCTTTCCTATGAATTGTCCATTCATCATCCACTTCTGTTTCTACATTAGTTTCTTCTGATGACCCTTTATTACTGGTGTTTCTCAGCTGCTCAGAGGATCATCTTTAATTTCAAAGCTACTCAGGSGGATTAATTGCTACCCAGATGTTGTACCAACCTCCCATTCCAGCCTCTACAAGCAGACTCTTTGTGGTGACTACTGATTATTTTCACTCATTAGATGGAATCCAAACTCTGGATTTGGCCATCTGGACCTTGCTTCATCATGGCTGATGTTTCAAGGGCCTGTTTTGGTCATTCCCCAGCAGCACATTGCAGTTCCCCAGGCACAGCCCAGCTGCCCAYCGGCAGCAACTCCTCTGACTCACATTCCTCACAGGACAGTGCTGTTGCTGCAGCTGCTGGAGTGCCAAACGCAGCCTTTTCCTAATCCTCTCTGTTGACAGTGATGTTTGACTTCTCCGATTTAATCTCATGATAGGTTCCAAGATGAAACTGCTCCCTGTTATATGTCTGACTCAGTATTTATCTGTTGACTCAGTGCCTGCTGAGATCATTGCTGATCAACTGCTCTGTGAGCCTTAAAACAAAGTTATTGGCAGAAGGCCTTTTTAGRCCACAGGGATTTTATGTTTGGATCTGGAAGGCACAGGGCAGTAGAAGCAGGACCCTTGTGGTCAGCACAGTCCCTGYAATGTGGGATATTATATCCCCTTTTTAGCCTCTCATGGCAGCTCTTCCAAACCCTAGCTCCTGCCTGTGGCCTTTTCAACTCCTTACATCCTCCCTGAGAAGAAGAAACTCCRCACAGGTGATGTGTACTGGATGTACCAGTGTTCACTGGCAAAGCTTTCTGAGCCCCCATTCCCTCCAGCTCTCACTTCATATTCTTTCTTTATATTCTCCAGCTATGGGATACATTTTTGCTGATTTCCAGGCCTGTTTGGCAAATATTGTCCTTCCAGTCATGGTTTTCTCAAGGAGACCTTACTATTTTTGTTACTTAAACTATTATTTTCACGTGTCTTATAGCGGTGTATCCAACAATTTCACCTGAAAGAAGCTCTTTTGGCAAATCTGTGACACCTTTTTTTATTCCTTTTGTGGGAAAATTATGAAATGCCTAATACATGCTCCTACTTTTGAGAATCTTTTGGTTTGGAATGGAACCAGCTACAGTTCACACAAATTCCACCCTTGGCTAAAATCCCCAGCTTGCATACCTGAGAAAACCACAGTGGTGGTGGTTCTTCACCCAACCTGGGTGAAGAAAGTATAGTCTTCACAATTAAAATGCAAGCTGACTTAATGAAGGCAAATTTATTAGGGATAATTTTATGACAGTATATTTTCACCTTTGGCAATAATCTAATATGCAYAACAGATAGCACAGTGCTGAACAACACCCTGAGCACAGTCCAGATAGAGGAAGGATGCACTGAGTCATCCTCAGATCCATGTTAGCATCTCCCTTCACTGCTCAGGAAGTCAGGCAAAGCTYCTGGCCCACTGTTTCTTTCTGCTTTGTGCACACACAATGTGCTTTCTCCTAGCAGCCCTTTTTTTTTGCATTTGTACCTTTATACAGTTCCTGCCCTACTACCTCATTTTTATTTTTGTTAATCCTTGCCTGTTTGGAGGTCCCTTACAGTCTCCCTCAATTTCCAGTTGCCCACTTACTGCTCAGCTGCATCTTTGCATTCCTGTTTTTCCCTTGGCGGAGGCYGGCAGTACTCTGGATCATGCACCCTCCTGGGAAAGAGGATTGGAGATGGCTGAGGGCATGGCTGCAAGAGCTACACAGGAGCTTGATCTGAGGGTGGCACCTTGGCAGAGGTCACTTACTCAAGCCATGTTCTCAGCCCTGAGTGTGGCAAGTTAAAAAATCTTGACTGGGAATCSATCACCTGTCAGCCTAAGACAGCAATAGACGAAGCAGATTTATCAGCTGCTGCTCATACTTCTACATCTCCTCCTTCTGATGCCCATGATTTTGGCTGACTGTTTGCTTGGTCTTGACGTTTGTGCCTTTTTGTGGGCATGGAGATTGTCTTCATGTACCTATCTACACTCTTGGGCTCACCGCTTATGAAATAGATTAAAAAATTTTTTTTCAAGCTTTAACAAAATGTTGTACAAAGTTTGCCCTAGCTGAAAATACAAGTATCAAGAGAGTTTGATCCACAGCTTAGATTTTTTTTAAAAGCCTTCCTAAGTGTAAGTTAAGCAACYGAACAAGTTATTTAGAGCAGTTGCAGAGGTCCTGGAGTTCTTTTAGGAAAGGATAGATACACATCTCTTGGAGATGATGCAGATATAGTTAGTACAAATCAAAGATCCTTGATCCCTATAAACATGCAAATTAGAACAATTAAAATATACAACATTGCCTAATGTGTAATATAAGCATACACCCAATGCTCATGCAGCCACAAATTAGTTTATCTAAAGAGACCAAGAGGAGGATGAAAAAATAGGTGGGGTGACACTTGATCACAGTAAATAAAGTCTCGCTCTGAGAAGTGGTTTCCAAAGGGATATTTTGGGAGCATTTAACGTCACTGTACAAAAAAAAAAAAAAAAAAAAAAACAACACCCCTCCAAACGAAACCCACAAAAAAACCCAAATCCAAACTTACTGTAAGCAACAAGACAAATATTCAAGGAAGCAATCCAAGATAGAGTGGTGGTGGGCATTGTGGAAACTAAACATGGTAAAGCTATGCAAATCATACATAATATGATAATTTCCAGAATGGTATGAGCAAGCCAGGGCTGCTGAGACATCACCATTACACGAAGTAATGAAGAAATCACAAGAGCTGATACTCTTTTAGAAAGAGGAAGTCATGAAGGAAATTGGAAATAAAGCCAAGACACAGGGGTGTTGAAATAACCAGGGAAGGAGGAATCACTGTTAACACTGAGGCTGTGATGGATGAGGGAACAGAAGAGGGAAACAGGACATGGATGTGAAACTAGTGGGGAAAGGCTGCTGGAACATCAGAAAGAATCTCCAAAACCAGGAGAGTGCAAAGAGGTACTGACTGGCAGGTTTTACTGCCCTTTCCTGATTTTGTGAAGGGTCTCCTCAGTGCTTCCTTAGGGATATGATGGGAATCAGTATTGGAAGCAGCCTTGGTGAAAGTTGCTGTCAGTGGATTCACATCAGTTTAAAGGCAGCAGTGAGCAAGGAAGAGCCAGTCAACCCCAATAGCTGGGCAGGGAGCTGGGGATACCATGGGCTGGTYGTGCTCATTCCTTGCAGGAGGCATCAGCTTCAGGAGGCAGCACTTTACAGCGTAAACAATGTCATGCAGACACCCMAATGACAACACTATCATAAAACAAAATGAAGTTTTTAATAAGATTGCAGTTTTTCAAGAATTAGCAAACCTTTAGGCCATTGTCKAAGTGCTAACAGCAGCCAAGGAATTGTGGAGCTCCCATGCTCCTCATTTCCATGAGCAGCAATTTGGCACTTAGGAGCTAGGAGAGATATTCTCAGGGAAGACCTGACTGCTGTTCCTCGGTCACTGCATGTAAGACAGTATAAATAGCAGGCATATTTAAATTAGTGACAACACTCTCCATTGTCTTGCAAACATCAGTTCTTCCACCTTAGATTTACAGCCTCTCATCTCCAGTGTCTTCATCTAAGGCAAAGGGCAAAATGTTGTCATGCAGGAATTAATAAATAACAGATAGATGCCATATTTGCTGGAGATGGACTCTGCGCTACTAACTCCTCCATGGATGATGACAAATGGAGATTTGCTCAGCCACCGTGTTGGACAGACACTGGTACATGGAACCATTCTTTGAACCTCCCTTTGGTGTCCAAGTGCAAATGTGTCCAATTCTGTGTGYGATGGGTCCAGGGGTGTCATTCCACAAAGTGAGGATGGTTGCAGCAGGCAAAAGGCTGGGTAAATTAAAGCTGTAAGTTTGAAAAAATGGGCAGATTAAGAGGATTGGTTGTAAAACAAAGTGAGTATGCTGTGAGATAAAGGTACAAAATGGGCTGCAGCTGAAAAGATTATGGTGGTGATATATAAAGAATGTCCTGAATTAATCACTTCCTTTGTGTAAGTATTTATGTTTTCCAAATCATTATCACTTAGCAACCTACGCTGTCATTTTTACTTTTTACAGACTTAAACTGTTTCCTGGGGGTATTATCTCTGTCTGGCTCAGCAAAATTAAAACAGTATCTCACTTAACACTGTCTATAAGTAGATGGAAATAGTTGGCTCCAGATGTGTTATGAATTGTGCTTAGAGAATTAACATGGTTTAGATCTTAGAAAGTGGGGCATATTTGGTATTCAACACTTTCTTATAGAGCAGTAATCTGTGTTTAGCTTTATGGATCTTATCAAATGCTTGTTCAAGCCAAGTCATGACTCTTGCCAAGAATACTTAATGCCGCTTTTGAGGTGACAAAATGTAAACCAGGAAGAGACCTGGCAGGATAGCTGGGTTCCCTCTCTGCACTGAGACACCCCCCTCTGGCAGGGAGCCCTGCCAGACCCCCATCACAGGCACTCAGTGCAGGAAAACATCACAGACAGGTTTGTCTAAGGGCTCCTGAAAAATCTTTCTTGAAAGGGATTCTCCAGCCTCTCCCCATGCTCCACGCCTTGTACATCTTGGAAATATTCCCTAGTAGGCTGTCAAAGCACTCTTTGTTTAAGAAGGAAAACTGATTTCTTCATGTCTTTGTCTACAGAGATAATATAAAATAATCATCTCCTCAAGCAGGCTTTATGTGTTACAGGATTGTTTCCATCTCTGTTCCTAATACTCTTCTTGGACTAAAYGAGCCATGTTTTTCCTTTTGAATCCCTTGGTGTATAATTCTCTTAATTCTTGTGCTTCTTGAATGCTTCTCACTTTGTTCAGGTCTGCAATCACCATGCCCAGACCAGGACCCCACACTCCAGTTAATTAATTCAAAGATCTTTAGCCTATATTAAATCACACCATATCAATGCTCACTTCTGTTTGAAGGGGAGTGAAGATAATGCTTGTCTTTTCTCAGTCCTGAGACCGATTTGCTGCCATGCCGGGGTGGCCCACACTGGGCTCAGTGGTGATCCCGGACAAACTCTAGCAATGCTCAGACCTCCCGCCTGGGCTGCCTGCACCTATTGYCCTTTTATTTTCAGCCCTGTCTAGATGAGCAAAGAGCAAATCAGTGGAGGACACAGAGTGGATGATCAGTGGCTTTGTCCTTCTCTTCCTCCCTGAAATCTACTGCCCAGCACTTGTGGCTGGCAGGGAGGGAGAACTGGGCTGGGCTGTGAATCATCCTCCACTCCCTGCTCCCTTCCTAAGCCAGGAGCTGCCAACTGCAAGCTGTGGCCAAGGCCCTGGCCCCATGCTTGTAGGGAAAAATCTTCCCTCCCTGGGCATATCCACTGCTGCAGCACAAACATGGCCCCATTTAGAGCTGCACTCCCTTCCCACTTCTCTGGTGGATGAGCCCTGCACTCCCCTGTGTCACTGCTGGCAGCAGATGCCTGCCGCTRTCCTGTTGCCCAAGCAATGGCCTCACCATAAAGAATTTTGGCATTAAAAATGGGTCCAAAAGTCTGAAGAAAACCAGCAATTGCCCCATGACATTTTAACACCTGATGACAGTACGGGTCCATGATGTGGGTGCTTACAAACCCACAGAAAGCTACAGTTCCTGAGCTGATTAATAGCAAGGAAAGTTTAAACACTTGAACAATAGCTGCATTAATGCCAGAGGTACAGAGCTAAAGGGAGAAGTGAACTGAGGAGTTAAACATTAAATAGCTTTTAAGTGTTAAAAATAACATGTCTACGGACATAGCTTCCCACTGGGAGTTCCCTTTGATGCCTGAGTCTCTCAAACTCATGAGCTATCCACGGAGAGATGCTCTTCATCAGTGGCTGTCCACACTCCAGCTGTGGTGGGGCAGGACAGACCCTGCCTGGGCTGMGCTGGAGGAGCCATGGGAAAGTGGGTGCATACACCTGGCACTGCTCCAGTACTGCCATCTCAGTGGCATCTGACAGTCAGAGGTCTTGGGTAGAAATCATGCAAGCTTTCATTGTCAAGAACACTTTTTATTCATTGTTAATAGTTTGGGAGGGGTTTTTAGTTAGTTCTTTATATTAGAGCATTTTGCTACTTTAAGATTACTTTTTGTTTCCTCTATCCACAATCTGCAGGATTAAAAATGCACTGGGGTGGGAGCTGGTTTTGATTTGACGTCTGCCTGCCTGTGCTATTTCCAGAGATCTTCATACACACTCCAGGTGACCCAAGCAGCCCTGACTTGTCAAAGAGGGAATCTATCATCAGCCAAGATTTGTAAAATCCTGCAAACCTATGACCAGCATTACTTGGCTGTGCCTTCAGCTTTGCACAATATTATCTGTAAATAATTTTAAGATGTTTCTGTATGAAGGTGCTGTGCAAGAAGTGCTGGATCACACGCTGCAGGAGTATTTTCTGGTTATTTCTTTCCTGTGCGAAACTTAAGCCCTCCTCACATATGAAGGGGTGGTGAGACCCCTGCTCAGCGTCTCTGAGAGGGAGAATTTTTTCACCCGCCCTCTACTCCAGCAGGAAGTGGTCCTTCTCCCCTGCTCACCGGCGCTGTGGGGACTCACCAGAGCAGCAGGTAGTGAAGCTGCCCCAGCTCTAACTAGGCCAGTGTGGGGCCATTAGTCATCCACTCCTCGCATGCCTCACTGCCTGTGCCCTGAGCAGACGTGTTCCACTGCCTTTATGTAAACCCCTCTGAGGGCTGCTTACTGCCGGGGGGCAGCCACCACGCCCATTGCCCGCCACCACCCAGCACCCCAGCGCCCACCAGGGACCTTGTACACTGGGGGCATTGAAGCCTGCCATGAAGAGGCAGAGGTGTCCATGAGCCAGGTGCRGGAGGACCTGCTGCGACAGTGCCAGCCCTGAGCTGAAAACCCCACCTGGGGCAAAACCCCTGGTCCTGGCTGGTAGAGCTAACTCTCTCCTCCCACTCTCCCAGCAGGGAGTGCACCGTTGGGATAGAGGGTCACCATCAATTTTTGTGTCAAAAAACTTGGGAGGCTCAAACCTGCCCTGGCCCCCCAGCCTGAAGGCTCAGCCCCATCTCAAGACAACAGTCCTGGTGGATTTTTAACAAGGATGAAGGATAGGTTTTGTCTAATCCTGTGTGTGCAACCATCAAGCAAGTTCTTATCTTGACTTAACCTACAGGTAGAACAACTCTGGTCATACTGCCAGCATATTTCAAGGGTTTATGTCCACACCCCTGTGGTGTGTGCACTCTGGTATCCCTCAGGTCGTCTTTCATCATCAGTTACGCTTCAAGTCTCTGCAATCAGATACGGTTATCTGAGCAACAGGGAGAAATATTTAGCAAGATGAAATTTAGATTGGAAAAAGGGGAAGAAAGAAGGGAAGAGAAAAGAATTAAAGGTGAAAACTCCCATGTTATTTGAAATTTGCACTGATGTTTGTTAGGAAATGAATTGGTTTCACTTTTGCACTTTGGCAGTTCTATACAGGGAGATTTATCTCGTGCAATACATTCTTTGCCTTCTAGTTTGCATGGTAATTTGATTTTTAAGATATTCATTTTTCTTCTTTCCCACACATTTAGCTCCTGCTAATGCTGAGAGAGGTTGTCGGTGAAGACCTCAAGTGAACTTGGATTGCGGTGAGCCAGGCATGTTGAAAGTCCAGTTCTAGATAATGTTTCTACATTTTTGCTGGTTTTATGTACATCCATTAATTTTTTTCCCAGAGTATTCTCTTATGGGATGCTGTCTTGGCTATGATCCACACGGGATGGCTGAGATCTGGGTATAGATTGCTGAGCAGCACCTGTTTGCAGGTGACCAACCCAAGTACCATTCACCTGTCAAAACAACCCATTAGGCCGAGGAACACCCCTTCCTGGGCACCCTTCAGTCTTTGTATGAGAAAACAAGACCTTGACTACTCCTGGGGCCATGACTTTGGGCAGAACAGTTCAGTAACCTTGTGTTCTACTAAATTCCTTGGGGATGGCTGACAATGTCATTTGTCCACCTGATGTCCCGGTGGGAGGCTATGGAGAAGATGCTAAAAACTACAGCTTAGTAGATCATCACCATCTATTGCCATGTCTGCATGTGAGTAGTGTTGTACCCGGCAAGGAAGTCGGGTGGGATAAACCCCACTGTGGTCTCCTGCAGCACACAGCTCTGGGTAGGACAGACAGCAGCAGAATCTATAATCACATTTTGCTTGTAACTGGGAAACGAAGAAAAGAAATTGTGATAAAACCTGGGTGGTCTTGTGGAGAAGGTGCCCTTATACCTGTCTGCTTGTCCTGTGCTGASAGCTGCTTGATGTTAGGGTACTCAGGTTGCCTCCTCCATGCTCCAAAACAGAAATTTCTGCCTCCTGATGGCAGATTCAGCTGGTTAATCACCATCGGCTTCTATATGTTCCAGAAATGGAAAGCTGCACTGAAATTCAGTTGTTACTACAGGTACTGTCCACAGCTCTGGGGGATTCAAATGGGATTTTGGCTTTTTGCAGTGGTTCATCTGGCTCTTCTGGACACASCCTGACTTGTGACTGCTATCTCAGCACTTAATTAAGGGGTTAATGGACATCTTCTCCTCCTTCTTGCTCAATGTGGTTGTAATGGCAGCCTGGACCCTTCAGGGAGGAAGAGCAGGAATGGGTCTCATCAGGATCTCCTTTACAACACTAAAATGTATTCCCATATCATGCTGTTGCCTTGTGAATATCTGATGTGGCATGGGTTATAGAAACATCTTTGTGGGCATGAAAAGTATTAAACTGGACCTACTTACTGTGTTGCAAATGCCATGCATTGCAAACTTGGGAAAGTATCTTAGGCAGCATGAATTTTGCCCTTAAGCAGTAAGTAATATGTGAATTATGGCTTAAAATTATTATGCTATACTTGTTAGGATTTGTTTTTTTCAGTAAGTTCCTTTTTCACCTCCTCAGCATGTGCATGTCTGATACGTGCCATTATTCTTTCAATTAGTCCAAATTTTCCACCAGGCCCACAGGGATCAGAGTGCTCTGTACCACGGTGTTACCCTGGGAGACTGTGACCTGCAGGAGAAAAGCTGTGGATGAGAACTCAGAGTGCTCCAGAGCAATCTGGAAGCCTGTAGGTACAAGCTCAGCAGCACCACCAGCCCCCAGCCAGCCAGTGCCAAGGTGAAAGCATCACCCTGATTTTGCACGGGGGTAAGAGGGCAGATCAAGGTCACACTTAAGTAACCCATATAAAGTTTTCTTTCTCAAGACTCCTGCCTTATGCCACAGGATCCCCCAAGGAAAAGTCCTAGGGAACACTTCTTCTCTGGGGTTAGGCCAGGAAACTGAGCAGGGAAGCCCAGCAGATATGTGATTTCCCAAAAGCGTTTGGAAGATCCATGCATTCCCAATGGGTCGATGCATGGGAGATGATATGTGTCACAACAAAGCCACAGAGGCCTGTGAAACACAAGCTGGTCCAATTCCTTCTCTGAGCTCTACTATATGCTGATGACATGCACTCAGAGGCCCAGTGCTTAGCACAGGGAGGACCTGAGAGCCTTCACAGATGGGGGAAATTAAGACATTTCAGAACTTGGGCTTTATTTGGGTTGTATCCACTTCAGTAAGGCTGTTTTCAGCAAAAACACTTTTTAAAGAAATAGAGGAAAAGTAAAACAGRATAGGCTCCTGTTTTGGTTTTTCTTCAAAGGTTACATTCCTGGCTTTATCAGCTAGCTGTTGTTGTGGTTCTCAGGAGAAACTCTGCTTCTCGGGAGGGAACACTCACTGGCCACTTTTCTATGTGGCAGAAGGCAAAGGGGACACTTTTTACCTTTTTTTTTTCTTGTGAGCTTTTGCCCTGCTTTTGCTCAGCTGAAGGATATCGGAAGGAGTTGAAACTTGCCTTTGGCTTTTTCCCTCCTCTGCCTGAGGCAAGGAAAGAAGACAGTTTTTTTTCCTCCTGGGATCATAGTTTTTTCTTCTTCCTTTGGAACCTTACAACAGAACTCTGGGGCCTACCCCCACCCTGGGCCCGGGGAGGCTGGCACCAGCCTAGACCTGGAGGGAGACAGAGCAGAAAACTACACCCRGGAAACAAAGGACTCTGGATTCATCCAGGTTGTCTTCATCATGAGAGGCTTACTATCTAACATTATTCAGATTTTATTTTCCTTTCCCTTCCCCTGGTGCCTGCGTGCACACCCCCCCCCCCCCAGCTGCTGGGTTTTGTTAAATAAACAGATTTTTTTCACTTTCCTCCGAGAAATTCTTAAGGGGAGGGGAAGGGAGTTTTAGGACCCTATCTTTTGCAGAGGAGGCTCTTCGAGTCTTCCTCCTAAGTTTGTCCAAACCGTGACAGCTCCTTGAGGGAATAGCAGAAGTGGCAGGGTAGGTCTTGGCACTGTTTGACAGAGTAAAACTCCAGGTAGCAAACCATCAAGATGAGGAAATATTTTCTATGCCTGCTCAGCTTGTGGCACGGTCCGTGGCATGATCCATGGCACAGGCTTTGGAGGCACAAGTTTCAGTCCGTTTGCTGACCCAGCAACTGCCTGTGTAAGCCATGGCTCTGCATCCCAGAAGAAGGCAGGGTCTCTACTGAAGGTGAGACCCTCAAATGGTTGCAGCAGCCAGGTCTCCAGCAGCTGGATAAGGATGGTCCTGRGAGGGTATGGGCCATGCTGGGAAACACCACAGAAGCACCTGGACAACCCAAAACCCTCTGGACATCTGTGCCTTGCAGCTCACCTTCCTGCTTACATTTGGGATGTGGATTTTACGTGCAAGACTCATCTCTCATAAAAATAGGGAAAGAGCAGCTATTGACCTCTGTCTTGTACTCTGGTTTTGCTGATTTACTATTAATTTTGTTTTACAGGTAGGCAATGACTTTTATTTTCTCATTGATGTGGTTATTTCRTGTGATTTTTATTTTCTCATTGGTGTGGTTATTTTGTGGTTGAAGAAAGGGCAGAGTTGTATATGAAGTACCAAATAAAGAAGGAGTCCCTCAAGCTCAAGGCCCTGATGATGTAAAACGTGCTCAGAGAACTCCTCACATAAAATATAGGAGGTTTTAACAAAAAAGTCTCAGGTTTCCCTTTTAAAAATTCAGAATCTCTTAAACCAAGAAAAATGCATCCATGGGAAGGGAGTGCCAGTAATAAGCCTGCTCTCACATCCACTGGAAAAAAGAGAAACAAGCAGCAGTTTCCCCTGAGGGAAGAGGGATTCTGGAAGTTAAACAGAAATATTTATGGTTGTGAAGACTTAAAAAGCTTCATAGGCACCCTCCTTCCCTCTCATAGCCTGAGCACCTCAGGGCAATGCATCAGCCCTGTGGCACAGGGAAACAGCCCGGAAAAGAGCTTGCTTTCAGCAGCCCCATCTTCTGCAGGGAGACCAAGGAAACACCAGAATAGGGATGTGGCTAATTGTCAACAGATCTTACCCTCCAAAATTCCCAGTGGGGACTATTTACATATTCTTTCTGTGCAGGAGACCAGTAGTTTCTCAATAGCTGAAGCCTTTGCCTGCCCTATCTGAAAACTACTGTTAGAGGATTTGCTTTGTTAAATTTAAGGAAACTCACATAGCAAAGGAAGCATCTGAGTTAGATGYGAATCATCCTTCACATGCTGATCAACCCTCCTGTTCTCATTTCTGCATTTGAATAATTTTGCTAAGCTTGCATTTAAAACCTTTCTATAATGTGGCTTTTGGCTTGGCACAAAATAGAAATAATTATCCTGCTTTATTAAAATCCGTATTCTATGAGTACTCCTGCAAATGTGCCATGTAATCTACACAGGCATCGATCCTAAATTAAAAGACAGCATCAAAATCTGAGTCACTCCTACACRTTATTAAGTGTCCATTTTGGTTACACTGTTGATGGTTGCCAATCCCATTTCATACCTGCCCGTCCCTTTTTTCTAGTCTTCCTCTCCTCCTGGCAGAAGACAACATAGRTAACCAGAGCACAGTATAACACATCTTTGTGTCTGCCTTTCACTTGGCTTTCATAGGATTTTGTCTCGTGTTTTACATCAGGGACGCTCTGGTGGCTCTATTCGGTTGACGGTCTCTCCCCTCYCTCCTATCTCTCCAGTGCCAGCCAAGATGAGTGGCTGAAAATCTCGTACAGAGAAGCTGATGTCCATAGTCCAAAACAAATTTGCAGGCTSTTTTCACTAGGTGGAGAATAATCTACAACCAAAGCAAATCTGGTTTCATGGCTAAGAGGCAAATCTTTCCTCCCCTGCAGCCACAGATCCTGACCATGGTGGAAGGACAACAATTTTGCCACATGGGTTGAGGGAAGGAAGAGCACAAGGCAGTTTCCAAAAGGTGACCTCCCTGCTTTGCTCTACACAGCAAGGCAGGAAGACCCTACAGTGGGAAGACACCCAGRAGGCTGGAGGTTTGCAAAAGTAGGMGATTATAGCCAGGYCATGTTATCTCCAGCCATCCAAACTGCTGAGTGCCAGAATTGCAGAGATGTAAGCCAGTGAATACAACAAAGGGGATGACTGTCAGGACAAAGTAAGCAGGAGTCCATTCATCGCTTGGCAGAAGGTTGGAATAAATGGGAAGAGTCCTTTCTTAGGAGGAAAACCGGTTTGCTGGATGATGAAGAAAGAGGTTCTCCTGTAACCTAAATGTGTCTAGCACAGACTCAGTGGGGACCTTTAAGTGTCATGAGACAAGAAGGCTTCCCACGAACTGAGTCAGCTCTGTAATCCCCATACTGTAGATTACCACACAGACATGCACCCAAAGCAGCAGAAAAAACTGGAGATTGCGTCCCTCATGAACCACAGGTGCTCCACAGATCTTCCTGCTGCCCCAGAAAATAACGTCATCATGCCAAACCAGGCAAAGCAGAGGGTGTGACTGTCCTGCATTGCCCAACCTCTGCCCACTCAGCTGATGTTTGCTTGGCCATGCCAGTCAAGAAGAGAGGAGAGGGCTGGGTGGGCACCTAGACAAGGGGAGCATGCTGGCATGTTACACATGGTTACCTAGGAGCAGCTGTGGCCTGGTGTGGTTTTTGATGGGATGGGCTGTCCCTAGGTGTAATCCTGACTGCAGTGTGTGATGGGAGATGCTGGCTAAGCAGAGACCATCCCATTCCACTGAGCAGGAGTTAGATGAGAGGCACTCACTGGCCACTGAAAATCAATAGTGTTGGCTGAATGAAAACTTAGATAATACTAATGGGGTCAGCCGATGCCCAGAAAAGCGATAATAGTCACTGGCTGATCTCAGCACTCTGTCTCTGACAGTGGTCCACATGCTTCAGGGGATGGAGGACACCCCATGGGATTACTGTAATTATGTCCTGTGGGGCAAGGGATACATTTCTTTCCTCTTCAGGTAGGATCTCTTACAGGCCATGAGGTATGAGTTGTACCTGACCAAATTAAAGAAAGGCTGTGATTTTAACTGGGACTATCCTGACAAGACTGGCTTGACTACCTTTGCCTACCCATCTGGGGATCCCGGCACTAGAGGAGAGATTATCTCAGTGGCTCCAATTGATGGGAACTCAGGATCATCTCAGGAGGGATGAAAGCTGGAAAGATCCCTTCCTCCTTTCTCTTTCTGCAGGGACTGGCAGCCTAACTTAGTTTTTCTCTCCTGAAAGCAAGAGGGGAGGTTTGTCAAGACCTTCTTTAGTCACTCCATCTCTATAACTTAATTCTTTCTAAAGTTAGGCAAGTGCTGGGGCTGGGGACAATGGTGCTTGAGCAGGAAAACGCTGCTGGCTTTCTGCTCTTGTTGCAGAGTCCAGTTTAGTCAGCTTGCACGAGGAGTGATTAAAGCATTTCGCTTTTGAGATGCTTCTGTGGGCATGTGCTGGGAATGACTCCTGTTCTAATCCAGTAGCTGACATAGCAAAATCTTGCACTCCATTGTTGCAAATCATTAAATCAAAGTCACAATCCATTTGGAGTAACTCATGGAAACTCATTATTATTTTGCCACTGCTTGCTGAGCTGCTTAGATAATCAAAATGCTTGTGAGAACAGGGAAAAAATCTTGCTCTTGGCCAAGAAGGTGTAAAGAGCAGTGACACACCACAAGCGAGAAGCAGCAAGATGTGTGGGAGCAGACAAAGAGGACTTGGGAGGATATGAGCCCTGAGACCCCCTGGAGCCTCAGTCCYGTAGACTTCATCACAGTTAAACCTAATGCTTTCAAGGCAGGCTCTTACCTGCTCTCTCATTTCATTGGTGAGGGGCAAGGGAGGTAAAGGACGAAGGTAATGTGAATTAGTTGTTTTAAGTAGCTAGTAAGGCAAAAGCCCTTGCCATGTTTTGGAAATCCAGCACTGCTTAAGATAGAGACAACACAGGACATGTGGCCCAGCTGTCTGGGGAGAACTGGGAAGTTCTGGGAGAGCCTGCTCCTTTTTCAACTTGGAAGTCTGAGAATGGGCAGCAAATTAATGGGTAATGTTTCCTTTAAGTCATGAGGAAAATATGAACTACTACTGGCACCAGCAGGGAGCCGTTTTTCTACTCTGGCCAAAGATGTCAAGGAAAATTTGGCACATGAGGACATCATTAACATTGTGTATTTCTATCACATGGGCTTGATATTGATGTCATTTACTCATTTAGGGTTTGATTCTGCAAATATGTAGGTAGGTTACCTGCTTATTCAATGGTCTCTGTGAATGATCTCACAGATTTATGAAAACATCATATCAGATTCTCATCGCTCCAGAGGCATCTGGGAAAATGCACATCTGGAGCTCTGAAGATTGACATTAGTTGTGACACTTCCAATAGGAAGGTAAATGACAACATTTCTTAGACACGATCATTTACAAAGTGCAAATGTCAATGTAACTAATAACATTAGAAGCTATTTTCTTATGACTAATTATACCTCTGAAAGTGAATATGCAGCTGCAGTTACCAACTGATGGGGCAAAGTCAAAGGCCTATAAATACACTCTAACCACAATCATCCTTTTTGCCRATAGAAAGCAAATGGCCTGAAATACATAGAAAAGCATAAATAATATGTGAAAGCAGTGACACCATGGAATTATGCAGGTTCTAAATAATCATGGAAGAAGAGAGCAAAACATTTGGAGGAGGCAAGTCATTTGGGAACTTGGCAGCTCATTCATTCTGACTCTTGCTCTGCATTTCATAAGTTCCCGCAAACATTGTGTTTCTAAGGCTAAATCCTGCAGGCACTTTCAGCTCTCATTTAATGGTTAATTCACAGAGCCTCTGTCCTGCAGAACATGGTTCGTTGTTCTCTGCACAGCTGCATAAAACATTGTAAACATTTTTTAGCAAATAATGTTGGAGTAGAAAATAAAAGGCAAATCTTAGAGCAAGACTAGTTTTTTGGTGGTAAGTCTGGATACTGTGATAGTGAAGTAGCTGAACTAAAGGGTTATATATATTTACTCTGCCTGGCTGAGCCAATAAGGTAAATGGACAACTCGTGTGTTTATAAAGCTCTGTATTTATATATTCCTTCCCAAATTAATCTCTCTTACTGGCTGTCAGATAGAAGCAGATACGAATGGTTAAACTCCTTTGTCCAAATTCTGCTGCTATCTAAATTCATTAATTTTCTGTGGCCTACACAGAACCCCCTGACCTAGCGCCTGAAATGTTGCCTCTACAAGATGCCCCTAGTGAGGCCCCTCTTGCTTCTTGGAAGTCGACCTTCTTTCAGAAGAGTCTAACAAATACTTTCCAAATTACGGCTATTCAACCACCCCTGCCCAGAGTCACAGAAGATAATTACCAATACGATTTTCTGGAGAATTTTCAACTCTTGAACGTACTGTGGTGACATTTGCTGATGGTATTCTTAGCATGCATGGGAGGAATGGGGCTTTTTGTTAATATGTATCTCTAAGGTTACGTGTGTAGGATTTGGCCTTTTCGGCTCCCTGTACTATGGRTTGGCATGTTAGAAATTGTCCTGTGTTTATAAAAATCACCTGGCAAAGACATTACGGAGGAAAGCCAGAAGGATGCTGTAGCAGAAAAGGAAGTAGTTGGCTAAAACTGTTGTTGCTGCCACTGCTTAGCATGAGGGGAGCCCCCACAGCTCTGGAGATGTGGGGTGAAGCCACGCACTGGCCCAGTGATCCTGACTCCCATCAGGACAATCCAGAGAAACATCTTGTCCTTCACCTCAGCTCTGTAATTTGAAATGGAGAGGAAGGAAAACTATAGGATTAAGACAGAGGCAGACAAAATTATTCAGATTTCCAAATGTGGAGAAAAGAGACCTCAGCTACCTCGCAGTGCATAACCACTACTGCCTTTCATAACTGCATCATGATGAGCATTTCACAACACTCCCCAATTTTTCCCTGCATGCAAGAGTATCAAARGCATCTCAGTTTGAGATAAAACCATTTGTATAAATAATCTTGTAAAATTTTGGGGGTTTTTATCTCTTGTATTAGAGCACACTGATACCATGATAATTATATCAATGCAATGATACCAATTGAAAGTTCTGATGAAGTGACTTGCACAGATCCAACTTCATTTGCAACTTCTGAAGGAAGTGCTTGATATCAGCATTTTCCCAAAGGGCAGAATTATCTGAAGTGCAGGGTGGGGCTGAAAAAGGGAACAACTTCAGACAGTCATTAACATTTTAGAAAAGGACAAAATACCTCACACTACATAAAGGTAAAAGGCCASAAATACTGTTTAACCATCTATGCAGCTATTGTTTTTGTCATGGGAGTGCTTTGCATTTAAAAATGGAAAGGCAGATTATACGTTGAAGGGCAGTTCTCAACATGTGCTCGACACTGTGAAAAGCCTGGAGCATCCATATTTTGTATATATCAGCTCAGTGAATGGAGTCACTATCAGAAAGATGCCTTACCAAACACAGAAGATGGAAGATAGCAAGAACAGTCTGGCACCCGCTAATTCTATTGCTAATTTTAATGTTATTTTAATTACCATTATGGAGAATGGAATGAAGAGTCTGAGGCTCGGTCCTGTTCTCATAACACTTTATGAGAAGTTTGGCACCAGCTTTCATGGGAACAGGACTGGGCGTCATACCTTCATATTCTAATAACGTGAGAGGGATTGCCAGTATCTGTATCATCTGCAAAGTCAGATGGCCTCTGTAAAGTAAGCAAATGTGCAGAAGCCAACAACAGGAGAAGAATTGCAAAGATGAATCCAAAGGGAATCGCCTACAGAGGGGAGAGAATAGATGTTAGAGCAGCAGAAATATGACTGTGTTGCATTAACTATGGTATAAAACAGCTGAATATTCTGCCTGCCATGCTGGAAAAAACTTAAGAGAACCACACTCAGGTTTAAGAGACTGTAAGAAAAAGAAATAAGCTGGAATGTGACTGATTAAAAATAAACAAACAAAACCTCACCAAAAAAACCAAACAAAAACCAACCAAAGCAAAACAAAAAAAACCTCACAAAAACAACAACAAACAACTAACAAAAAGCACCCCAAACACCAAACCCTGAGCTTTCCTAAAGCATCTTCCAAGGTTCTTGTTTATTTGAAATCAGTGGAATCTGTCATATGAAAYATATGAAACCCAGAAGTGTCTGAACAAAAATGGCCTAGGAATACAATAGCTTTTACATGCATGAAAAACAAGGTAGAGACAGATTAACTCACTGCAAGTGACATTGAAGACCCTCAGCCATTCAGTGTAGATTTCTTCACTGAAAAGGTGGTAAGGCACTGGAATGGGCTGCCCAGGGAGGTCGAGGAGTCACCATCCCTGGAAGTGTTCAAGAAACAACTGGACATGGCATGTAGTGCTATGGTTTAGTTGACAAGGTGGCGTTCAGTCACAGGTTGGACTCAATGATCTTGGAGATCTTTTCCAACCCAAATGATTCTGTGATTCTGTGAGTGAAGGYTCCTTAAAGACTGGAGGGGGAGAGAGGTGTCTTTGTCGACAATGAGATCCTCTCTTCAAGAAAACACTGATACAGTAGTGAAAAAGAGAGAGCCAGAGGAAGGAGGGGCAACACACCCTGAATCTGTTCCTAGGAATACAGAAGCCAAATGTCAGTTGGCAACTGAACGATGGTGCTTACACTGGAGAGACAAGCAATCATTCCTGGACTTTCTTCCAATACATGAGAATGAAAAAATGGATAAATAGAGTGAATATGGAACATAAAGTACGACATGGCGAACAAGGCCTGGACAATGCAAAGCCAGGAGGGATGTCTGCTCACACAAGATGTTGTGCTTACTGGACTGGCAGCACGGGTAAAGCTGACCTCACCTGTATGCACTGAACTGAAGTGGCCATAGGAAAGCCTGGGCTCATGATGATCATTAATATAAATTCAGACTTACCACTTGACACAATTACTTTGAAGAACAGAAATACTCCGCTTGAAGAAGTGCGTGCCTACTCCCAGGTGGACATCAGATGGAATGTAGAGTGAAACAGCAAAGAAAAGAGGACAAGATCTACCTATATCTCATGTTTCTGCTGAATGGAGACAGAGAAAGAGAGGGATAAATGAAAGAGATCTGAGGAGACTGAGGAATGAAGTAAGAGTCAGAAAGTGGAGGGTCAGCAAGAAACCTGAACCATCATCAGAACACCTTAGGTGAAAACAACAGGCTAAAGAGATAAGGAGCAATCAGAAAAGATACCCTTGCACTGGACACAGAAATCTCAGAGCAAGTGAATGGATCTGGGGCAGGGAAAGAATTAAAAAGAGCCAAGAGCCTAGAGAACACTATATAACATGCAACAAGGAGAGGGAAAGGCTGCAGGATGATGCCTTCAAGCGAGAAAAAAAATGGGGACAGGCAAGCGGAAATGAAGGAAAAAAGAGAGCACTGGACAAGTGCTGATGCCTGTGTAGGATTGCTAGGCAGAATAGGATACAAAAAAAAAAAAATCCTGCTATAGGAAGGGCAATCTGTGATGCATGAAATAAGTGAAATGCAAAGCCTTTGGGAGAGCTCAGGAGCAGCTTTAGAGGCACGAAAGCAGGGAGGGTTACTGTGATACACAGTGGTGAGAACTCCAGGAGGAAAACTGGAGGTAGACCCAGGGCTAAAGACAGGAAAATGCAGAGGAGAATGGAAAGGAGGATTAGAGGATGAGTGAGAGGAGCTCTTTGGTTTGGGAACAAGCTACAAGAACAGAATGGAGAAGCAGGAAGGGAACAGAAATGTGGCTAGAGGAGAACAGAGAGCAGGTACCAGGAGAATAGCAGGTTGGTATAAGACAAGGGGCAGAGGTAGACAGCACGGATTAGGAGCCATGAGCCGTGCTGGCAGTTGGCAGCAGGAGCTTGCTTATTCAGCAAGTCAGGCGGTAATTAATTAAATCAAGTCAGGCAGCAATCAGTCAGTTAAATCGGGTAACAATGACTCAATTAAGCTGAACTAGGGAACAATGAATTTATTACATCAAACCAGAGAACAATGAACCAATTAAATCAGCTGGAAGCCTCCATGGGTCCATCCAGAGCCTGGGCTAAGTGCCACCGGGGTGGAGGACTTGCTGCAGCCGCCTGCTCCAGGAGAAACATCACCACAGCAACTGAGCATCGCTGCTGACAGCCTTGCTTTTCCCCCTCTGCCCAGAGCGAAGAAGGACATGGCAGACTACAGCCGGTCTGATGAAATATTTGTAATAAACCAAAGGGGTGGGGAGATGGAAATTGTCAGCTTCCAAATTAGCAACAGTGTTGCAGAAATTACTGGGCTGCCTAAGGATGAAGAAAGCTCTGCCTTTCAAATCAGGCTGATGCTGGATATCTGGAGCTGTCACCTTAAGAAATTGAGAGGCTTTGATGGGTGCCTGACAATGATTTAGTCTACCCCAACTAGCATGCGGGAGAGGTACACTTTCCAAGGGCATYCTGGAAAAGCATGGCTATGTACTAAAACAGCTGCCCATGTCCATTTTGACATAAAAAGCGTGAATTATATAGATTGGTGTGAGTCAGGCTGGTCATGTACTGGCAGGGCTAAAGAACTGTTTTCATCCCCTTTCGTTGGTTCCCTATACCATTTGGGATTGAGGTGCTTTGTTTTGGGTTTGTTTTTTGGAGTTTGTTTTTTGGTTCTCTCCTGTTCCTTCTCCTATCTCCACAAGCAGGCGACATCACTAAGATCATCGAGTTACCTTAGCAGGAAAGTACCCGGTATGTTTCTCTTGGGATATTTCATGCATACCAGTTAACTGAAAATAAAAGAGGGAAGGTCTCATTGATGAGGACAACTTGAGGTCAAAAAGATGAGGGACACAGCCATCTGCCCATTATTCAAGGGAAATGCAATCCTAATTGTCCTCTAAGGGCACCCGTAAGGCTCTTGCAGGTGAAAAGACATACTGCTTTTCAAGGCAGTACAAAAGCTTGAGGAGCTGCAATGGTTAATAAACAGGGATATTACATGGGCAACTTTTATCATACTACACATTGTCATTAAAGTAATTATATCGAAAAGGAAATGACTCTTTGGGTGTTATTTAYGGCTAGATGAGGTCCTGGGATTTGCCGAGTGTGTAAATCAGGGCCAACACAATCCCTGTAGGAATGTTGACCAGTAAATTAAACTGAAAATAAAAGCTGTAGAACAGTTTCCTCAGAAGCATATAGCAAGGATGTGGCTTGGTCCGAGACTTAGTATATATTATCAGTACCATATGTATCCCTGTTTTCCCCTAATAAATGTGCCAGAGGACAGCGTGAACTTCGATACACACTGGCACAATAGTTTCACACTGAAGGACTGGACTTTATTTTCTTTTCCCTACTCTGAATGGCTAAACAGTCAGAAGGCAAAAAGAGTCTAATTAGGGATGTGAAGGTTTGGAAAGGAATCAGAAATTTTCAAGAAGAAAAACCTCCTGCTTCCAGTCTGCACCACAGTGTTTGAGCAGCCGTCTGCCATGGAAAAATGGAAAAGAAACTTCCTGGGGTTTGGGTTTTTTTTCTCCTCTTTTATCCCTTCTGAATAATATTAAGACTGAGCAGTTGGACTTTTTTTTTGTACAAATCTTCAGTCTAATGAAGTACATAAAAATCAGGTTAGAATTTCAGTCAACAGTTCTAGTCATCTCTGACTCTGGTTTACGAGTGCTCAGAAGAAAAATTTGACCTACGTCAGTATTTCAAAAAGCGTAATTTAAATGCTCTGTGGGACAGTCAGCTTTGCCTGTGATTATGACCTTCTAGATGATGAGATACAGTACCAAAGAGACTGGCTTTATCCTAAATTTATATTTTATATCTAAAGCTACTCTTGGTCCTTAATAGGATGTTGTGACAACTATCTCTATTTTCAAAAAAATTTATTTTCAAAGATGATTCTTTTGTATCTACATTACCATGTGAGGCACCTAGCCACACAAAGTTTCTGAACCCTGTAACTTCGATTTTCCTCTTTGTTTGTTTGTCAGTAATAGATGGGGTTTATGTTTATCCATCCCCTTCTTCTCACTTTTTACTTTAAAAATATGTCAACAAACAAAACATACTTATGTGTATTATAGTGCACAGCTGCAGCTATTACAGAAGAGGCTGTCATAATTCAAAAGTAATCAGTTCACATGTATTTATTTCACTGGTTTATCAAACAGTACTTTTTATATGCTAGTTAAATAATATACAAAACATTCCTCATCTGTAAAGGAATAAGTACAATTTAGCTCTGTTTACTAAGTGGTCAATTACTAAATATATTTCATTTTACCCTCATAAATAAAGAGAAAATACTGTGATTAAAATGAGGACTTCCAGTCCTTGACTTTCCAGCACTGAGACATCTCATTCTTTCTATCTGGTGTCCCTTGCATTRTCATGTATCATCAAAGAGGGTGCTGATGCCACCGGGTCAGAGAAGTAGCACTCTACAAATAAGAGATGAAAAAATTACCCAGTAGAGAAGAACCTGGTCTGTTTCTCCTTGCCCCTCATTCACCTGGTGCTCTCCACTGTGCTTCCAGCTAGGGAATGGATAGTTTGACAGCCCCTAATTTTCGAAACACAGTATATCACTTAAKACTTTTTCTTTGCTGCCAGAACTGGGTGCTTCTGCCTCGAGAGAAACACCAGGTGTTGGCCTCCAACTGTGACACCCTCCTGAAGGTAGTGCAGTGAAGACCTGATGCAAGGCAGCTCAGAGAGSTCCACACTGTACCTCTGCCCATGGCTTACCTCCTTTAGGTAATTTCACAGTGAGACCCATGGGGCCTTGTTTCCACTAGCTTTTCATGGAAAAGACCTCCAAGGTCATCAAGTTCAACCTTTGGCCAACACCACGTCAACCGAACCCAAGCACTAAGTGTCATGTCCGGTCGTTTCTTGAATGCTTCCGGGGGTGGTGACTCCAACACTTCCCGGGACAGCCCATTCTATTGCCTGGCCACCCTCTCAGTGAAGAAATTCTTCCTGATGCCCAACCTGAATCTCCCCTGGTGCAGCTTGAGGCCTTTTCCTCTCCTCCTGTCATTAGTTGCCTGGGAGAAGAGGGTTACCCCACCTCCCTACAACCTCCTTTCAGGTAGTTGCACAGAGCAATAAGGTCTCCTCTGACCCTCCTTTTCTCCAGACTAAACACCCCCAGGTCCCTCAACCTGCTCCTCACAGGACTTATGATTTTGACTTATATTTTCATAATATTTCTCTTACTGCAAAAAAACCCCCAAACCCTCTTTTTGGAAGCAAACACAACCTTGAAAAACAGCACAAACCCCAAAATCCTCTGTTGCAGCTAAATATACCCAATGTCTAAAGTATTTTTCACTTTGGAATGACACATTTCACTTTTTCAGGGTCACTGAATCAAGTTGGAAGGTGACTGGAGTGAGAACAACAAATGAGTTCCAGATGTCTCCTCTAAAGCTTTTCTTCTTTTGGGAGATGGGCTTTCCCTTTTGCAAAGGGCAGATGGGTGGCCAGGTCCAGAGCCACCTCCCTTCCTCTTACACGTCATACACATGAACCTTGAACGTTGTCTGAACACACAACTCTCACAGAAGTCAGTGAAGGCAGGTAAACTCAAGCCTCAGGTATTTATTGCATGTCTAGCTCAGCATCGCATCATATACCTTGGGCCTGGGCCTGCATCTGCTGCGGTGAACCAATTTCCCTGGGTTCCCCATGGATGGGTATAACTAATCAATGGTTCCAGAGCTCCAACTTTGACCAAGAGGTTGGATTAGATGCCTCCTCAGATCTCTCCCAACATGAATTTTCCTATGGTTCTAATATGCAGGTTCCATGGATCTAAGTGCAAGTGTAAGAAGGGGTAGTGGAGGAAAGATGAGCACCAGAAAGACAGAGGCTAGTGTTTAAACCACTGCTGATGACGATTTCTTATCTTTCCAGTATTAGATTGTTTGTGCTAGAAATTTCTACCACTTCTTCCTGAATGTGAAATCAAAATTAAGTAATTGATTTTTGCTAAAGATTTTCATGGGGATCATTTTTATTCTAGGAACTGGAAAGACAAGGCAGTAGAATTTAGTTGGAAATCGTTTATCATTCAAGCCCTTATACTCTAAACAAGTAAAAACACGTGTATTTCACCCGAAGTCTGAGCAAATGTCTTGTTTTTCCAGTTGTGGTGTACGTTTTCTTTGGAAATTTAGTTAAGAGGTTTACAAACCATTTATTTAGTTTGGTGTGCCTGTGTGCAAGACAGAGAACACAGTTTCGGGCAGGGATTTTTGAACCTAAAGTAAATTGGTTCCTCAGCAACTGTATTCCTTGGAAACAGAAAACTTTCCAAAATAGGTCTTTGCACTGGCAAATATCCGCAGCTCCGTGAAAGCCTGCGAGTCTGCAGGGCACTGCTGTAGCATTTCAATCGCACTTGAAAAATAAACCTCAAAAAGCCATAAACTACTGACTCTTCCTTCTGTGTTTGGCCAGCAACTCTTTAATGATTTCCAGGAGAAAAGACCTGGCTTTTTTCTGTCCCAAGGCCCTTTTGAATGCCTGGATTCCTCAAGATGGAAACACGACCCTGTTATCTTAAACAGATACGAGTTTCATCTGAAAAAAACCCGTCACGTATCTGCTGTTACCGTGATCTCCCTTCCCCTCGCGCTCTCCGCCTGCACCCCCAAACCAGCCCCTGTGCGGCGGGAAGCGGCCGGGGGGCGGATGGGGGCGTTCGTCCCAGGGGGGACACGAGCCCTTCGCACCCTTTATTTTGGCTGTTTGCTCCTCACGTTGGAAGCCCCGCTCGCCACACAGCCCCCTCGGCGCGGCACAGCAGCGCGGATGGGCGCCCGGCCCCGCCCCGGTTCCCCACCGCCGCCTCCGCGATCGGCCGGAGGAGCGGAGCGCGGGCGGGGGCGGGCGAGGGGCGGGTTAAAAGCGGCGGCAGGTGAACGGGGAGGGACCTTAAAGCTCCGGGGCGGCGAGGCTGGGACTGGCCGCTCCGCAGCCACCGGCGGAGCCACGTTGATCGGCGCAGCCCGGGCGCGGTGCCGGGAGCTCCCGGCGGGGTGACCGCCCCTCGCAGCAGCGGCCGCCGCGGAGGCAGGTGAGGGGCGCGGCGGGGCAGGGGCCCCCGGGCAGCTCCCGCCGGGCAGCTGAGGCCGCACTTGTTGCGCTCCAGCGCGGGGCCGCGACAGCGGGGCCGGGAGCTGTGGCGGCGCTGCCCGCCGGGGAGGGAGCGGGGCCGGGCGCGGAGGCGCCGGGTGCGCTGCCCACCCTGCCCCGGCAGCATTCACTCCGCTCGGCATGGGCGCTCTCCGCTTTCCTTCCCCAGCTTAAGCGTCACGGGGAGTGCTCGAACCCCGCGAGCAGTTTTCATTGGGAATGCTCACGTCGCTGTTAGTTACGCGTTTAACTTACAGCGATATATCTTTATTCACCTCCCAGCAGCTCTCTGCAAGCGCGTTATGTGAAGTACGTATGACCAGCTAGAAGACCAGGCAAAATCAAGGCTCCCGCAATTACAGGTAATTTGCGACACGCCTACAGATGTTAAGAGAGCTGCGTGAAGGTAAACAGCTTGCATCAGTAAAACTGACAGGTCCTGTGAGTGTGTGATCACACACTGGAAACATTCCTTAGAATTACAGGGGGAATAGGAAATGAGGTGTGAGTCAGAAATAAATGTATTTCTGAGTATCGAGGCTGGATAAGATCGCATAAAGAATGAGTACTTAAGGCCTTAAATAAAACACAAAGGCCGCGGAGTAAGGGCAGGAGTGCTTGCTTAGCTGGCACTAGCTGTAGCTGAGCGTGTTCTGGGCATGACTGTTTCTTCTGCCACTTGGGTTTTCCTAGATTGGATGTTACTTTCGCAGTCTCTCGTGTTGAAGAATCTCTCCCCTGCCCCCAGTAGAAGAAATTATTTCTTGGTCTTGTGCTTCATTAGTTTTCACCATGTAGCCTGACAATACTCTTGAGAGAACAGGCAGAGGGCTGAAAGAAGGAAGTGGCCTTTTGTCTTAAGAATGCTCTTTTGAACCCCAGTTTTTGTAACTTTGATCGTTAATGAGATTAATGGCTATGACCTGTATGAAATGATATGAGGGTTTGGGCCCAGATTCTGTTTGGGGTTACCACAGTGTATGTGTGTACACTGAGTCAAAAGCAGAATAAAATATATTTTCATCTGTGATCTTGTTAAAGGAGTTATGTAATTTCTAACGTCTCTTGGCCTCCACTGCTCAGCATGCTCTTACTTGCCAGTTACATACCTTGAAGAGCCTCAGAGAAAAGGCAGTAAGCCAAAGGATGTGCATATGATTGTATTAGATTTATCTTTGAGAAAAAGGTGATGGTGGGACTGGCCTCGGCCTGGAAGAAGGAGGTACCTCCATGTGTCAACTAGGCATTGCAGTGTAAATTTCCAGGTGGGCTTTGCAACACATTTGCAGAGCCATGAGATTACATCTCTACTGCATGTGTCAGGGTTTCTAGGAGACTTCAGACATTCCCCAGAACTGTCAGTTTCATAATTGGTAGGACTGTGTATCACAGAGCTTAAAAATGGAACATAAAACCCCATGAATTAAAATACTGCTCTGGAGAAATTGATTCTGTCCTGACAGGGCCAGTTCTCTCAATTTGCTGAAGCTGGGGCCTCTGAGGCCTCTGGTGGTGTTGCTAGATTATTTGGGCAGCTTCATTTATTTTGTGCGAAAAAAAGTAATTGTACAGTGAGAAAGGTATAGCAGACTTTCTCAGTAGCTGGAAAAATAACAGCACTTTGAGTTACACATACAAGTCCTTCATAACTGTCATTGCATAACTTCAGTTGATACTTGTGAGTAAAGAGGATGCTTTTACAAGTTGATTTTGTGAACAGTTTCAATGACCTGGTCCCAGACACTGCATGAAATAGGAGCATGGCTTGAATCTGTTTTTTCTTTTGATGTTTTTCCTTGTTCTGTTCCTCGCTGCTTTTAATTGTTACTTAATGATGACTGATGAGATATCTGAAAGGAGAACTGTGACTCTTGCCTGGCTAAACACCAGTTTGTGTAAGGAAAAGGTTGAAATTATGATACGAGGCAAGATAACGTGCTGTCAAAATAGAAGGAATGTGGAAAAAGAGAAACCCATCTCCTATTARTTGATAAAAGAATTAGTTGGTAAAAGAAACTGATTCTGTTCCTTATCTCACACCTGCATTTCTTCCTGTAATAGAGTTTTAAAAAGGAAAAAGTTGCTTTTGTCTTTACTCTTGATGAATGAAATAATAAAATACATGCTCAAGGAAAAGCTGCAGTGCGGTATAAAATTTTAATGTTTATAAATGTAATTAGTGTTTGCAAAAGGGTGCAAGTTCTGTGTGTGAAAGAAGATAATGGCTGGCCAGTTTTACAGGAAATATTACACTGAAGCAGGAGTGGGCAGATTTGTAGAAGGGATGTAGACACTTGCTTAGGTGTAGGGGGCCAGAAACAGGAATTAAGTAACAGGCTTTAAAAAGAAAAAGGCAATATAAAAATGTCATAACTATAAAGTTATTTTGATCACTGGGAGCAGAGTACAGTATCTCTAAAACTTTCTTTAAAATATGGGAAATAGGACACCTGTATCAGTGAAGACATCGTCCTCAGCAATTTGGCTTTCTTCCAAAGCAAGAAGCTTTAAGCACATTTTGAAGGAAAGGTTTACAAGGCAAAATGGCTGAGACAGGCTAAATTCTAATGGGACTTGTGTTGTCTTGTTATGCCTTCGAGTGTGACTTCTGATTTCCTGTTTTGTATGAGTGGAATGAATTTTGTGCAGAGATGTTCTGTAATCCTCCAGTTATACTTGCAGGCTAGTGAAATAGGTATGGATATTTCCAAGCATCCTTGAAAAATGACTTAAAACTTGTTGAGAGGGCATGAATATGGGACAGTCATAAGGGCGTCATTGTGGGTAAAAACAGAACCCTTAAATGCTRTTGATATTTAAGTAGCATAACTTTTCAATAACATTTAACTACATACAAATTGGTTCCTAATCTGTTGGGTTTCTCTGGGTTTCATGCTGGACTTCATTAGAGCAAAGAATACCTCTGGTTTTCATAAACTTCAGTAGAAGGAAAGAACAATGCTTGCAGTGTTCAGACCTGTAACTGTCAAAGGTTTCCTGTTCCTGATTAGTCGTTGCCTGTTCTTGTGTCAAATCAGATATACTGTAATCCCTCTGTCACGGCTCTTCTCTCCAGTTTCCACTCTGATCTAGAGATAGGTGTTCAGAACAAAGTTTAAGAGCTACTAGAGAGAATTGCACAGGCTTTCGTGATTGTTAGACTGCTCCTTTGATCTTTATTCAGCTTTTTAGGAAAGAAGTAGAGTTGTTGATATTCCAGAGTCTTCCAGCTGCATGCTCCTTGAAGTTTTTAATATACTGCTGTAAAATTAAAATAGCTGGAAGCTACCTATTAAAGGATTTTAGTTGCCAAGGTCTAAGTTCAAAGCTTTTTTCTTGCATTTTGAATTCTGCATTAAAGCTGTAGCAATGTAGGGAGCTGCATTTTTTTTCAGGTATCAGATATATCCTGGATGATTGAATTCAAGCTCTGTGCTTTCAGCTTTGAACTGGTACTTATCTGTCTTGGTCCACAGAGCCTGTGAAGCTTGTAATTGCAGTGGAGCATTTCAGAACGGCCCTGTGAAATTGTGAGATTTGTATTATCTCCAGTGCAGTGTCTGGGAAACTGAGGCATGGAGCAGACTGACAAATTAGGTAGGAAGTCTGAGCAAGTTAGCAAGTGATTGCTGTGACGCCTCTGTACCAGTCTTTCTTGGTGAAATAAAAGGATGTTGTCTTCGGAAGATGTTAATCTGTATTTGTTAGAYGCTTCCTTGCTTCAGCCTTGGCAATGCTGCTGTTCTTGTAGCACAGCACCAAAACTAACCCAGCAATAGGAATAACAAAATCTATACACTAGCAATTAAGTTTTTGCTGTAAACTAGATGCCAGGTTGGCAGGGTGGAGGTGTGCTGATGCAAAACTGCTGAAACCCAGATTAGTGTTTTCTTCAAATCTGTGTAACAGATTTAATGCTTTAATGCCGATTTAATGCTGTAACACAGCATTATACAGCTCTAGGACACCCAGTGCTGGTTATCAGCCCCTGGATGAGCCACTGCTCCCAGTGTAACTGTTGAGATAAACACCTGAAGGGAAAGTTGTCTCAGCAGTGCTTTTGAATGCATGTTGGACCTTGACATGCAGTAGTACTTCTTGTGCTAAGTTGGGTCATAAAATAATTTTGGTAATGATTTTGCACCTGATAGTTTAGATGTTCTAATGCTTTTCTATGGCAAAAGTTCTGCATTAGAGCTGCCACTCTCAGGTATATGAAGTTACCTTTGTCCCCAGCTTTTTGTCCCCAGCTTGGGAGATAGGCAGGGACACTTGAGACCAGTGCTTTTTTGCTTAAAGATTATCTTGGTTAACACATTCCCACGTGGGGATAAAGTGACTTTTGCCTTGGCAGACTGCTGAGCTTTTATCAGTATCTGGAGGCACTGCTGAAGGTGGTGGAATATCACACCAAACTAGTAACTCCTGGTACACTGTACACTAAAATTCTGATAGAAGTGGAGCCATTGTGAACACCCTCTAAATTTCTCTGTAAATCTAGTAGAGTAAGTAAATTGGTATCCAAATTGAAGGAGAGAAGGGTATAATCTTACTCTGAATTTATGGGTAAATTAGGAGTCTGTGGACCTCTTCTTGATTGGGACTCCTAGATGATCCTATAGCATAAGCAAATATTGTAATACTTGCTAATGACTACTTTATTTTTTTTTTGCTTGATAATATCCTACAGCAGAAGCAGCATATATGTATGTGATAGAGACGTTTCTTCTGTTGTGTTTTCCCCTTCACTGTATTCTAGTTGTGGATTTAGCCGTTGACTAATGATTTTCCAGTATAACAGTCTTTAACAGAGGAAAATAGTGTCTGTTAACAAGCTAACTGGACTCATAAACAGGAGAGCTCGGTGATAATTGTCCTCGGTGTTGTGAATTACGGGGATTTTCACTGGGTGTATGCAACGTGCTGTGATTGCGGTTTAATGTAGGCTTACAGGAGCTAGCTTTAAAGTAGAAGGCAATCTAGCCATGGCAGCACAGAGCTCAAAATACTGCCCATGAGCTGTAGAACTACAGAAATAGTTAAGCTGTAGTTCTTCTCTTGGTGCTGTCTTACTAGTGAAAAAAACCCCAAACCAACAACAAAAAAACCAACCCCCAAATGAAACACCTGCTTATGTGACTCTGCTATGTGATCATATAGAACTGTTTCCCTTGTAACTTAACTTTTCGGTCGAGCCTGGTGGTCTTTCATGATTGTTTTATATATATATGTAAAAGATATATATATATATATATATACGGTCCTCTAATTGTTGAAATGAAACAGAAGTTGCTGCTGGTAGTAGAACAGAGATCTATGTGGAGGCTTAGAAAGGCTTATTTTCATGCCCAGTTGCAATTTTTGTGAAGGAAAAATTAACACTTAATGCACTCCCACGTTAGAAATTATTCTAAATAATTAGAATAATTAGCTTAGTTACTCAACCTCACTAACTTCAGCTATCTTCTGTTCTTCCCCGTTTCTTCCTTTATAACCAATCCCTATCCCCATTCCTACTTAATGTATTTTACCCCAAAATTCACCTAAGGTTTCATGTCTTTAATGTATTCTTGTAGTGTGCTGTCCTTCTAAGACCAGTAAACTAGGTAAGTCCTTGGCTGTCTACATACTGTTATTTCTGTAAGCATTTGGCAGGATTTACTCACACAAAAATATGATCTGGACTGCCTCTATAAAAATAGGACTTACTAACCCATTAAAGGGATGTGGTTTTCCTGCTTTCTTCTCCTTTGGTCAGCAAGACAGTTAATATTTTACTTGCTAGTAAAAACAAAACCAAGTATCTGAAGAAAGATAACCTATGATCAGCGTTCTAGCTTTTGATTAAGTAAAGAGTAAATGAGCCATCACATCAGTACAGATAGCCCAGATGGGGTGTTTAGTTGGAGTGATCTGCACTGGTGGCTTTAATAGTGCGGAGGACCACACTTGGTTAACTTGAATTCTGCTTGCATCACTGTGTCTATTTATTGGAGAGAGTGGGACACTTTGGCAGTGTGTGAATTGCCTTTATTGGATCCTCTGAGTTGCACTGAGGAGAGCTGTTGAAAGCCAGCTAGTAGGAAATGCCGTGGCCAAAGTATTTAGATGGGCTTCAGGCTGCCTGGATATGGCACTACACTCTTAACTGTGCCACCTTTCAAGGAGAAGATAGTGAGACTTTACTGGTGTCAGATTAGCGCCTGTAGCACTCTGGAGTGGTCCAGAAGTCATATGACTCCTCACCAGTGTCGAAACAAGCCTGAGAGGCCATGAGCAAGAAGGGGCAAAGGTTAGTGACTAGCTTGGCAAGCAGCGAGAAGAATAGTGGATGGTGGCAGGAGGAGCTGAAGAGATAGCTGAAAGATTTGGAAAGGTATGTGGGAAGGGTGRAGGGTGGAATGTTTGGGCAGATATGAAAGACAAAGGCTTTTTTGGCAAGGAGAGGAAATCTCACTAGGAGACTTGAGGCAAAAGGCTGCCCCTTCAAAGTGAGGTGGCTTTTTCTTCATTGATCCACATACAGATATGCCTTTGCGAGAATTCAAGCACCTTTTTTTGGCTTAGCAAGCACAGTATACTCTCAGAGAAGATGGAGCAAGTCAGATGAAGAGGAGTGTGTATTATCCTCAGCACTAAAGCTTTGCCAATCCCTTTTCCCTACTGACTGCTCATTCTTACCCATGCTTTGCAATTTGTAGCCTGATTTGTTTTGGTTTTTTTTAATGAAGCTGTCCTTTTCAGATGCTCTATGGGTCTGTGCTGTAGAGCAGATTGGTGAAATGGACCAGATTTTAAAATACCAAACCAACCTAAACCTACTAGTTCTGGGAATAACTTATGGACAAGTCACCTGCTTTATAATGCATCTTCAGAAAGTCACAGGAGATGAACTGCAGTGTGACCTCAGGAGAAAACAGGACTAGGAGAGCTTCTTGAGCTGACTAACTACACACTGGGGCACTTTTATTTTAAATCCCCTTCTGCACAAGTAGGAGGAAACAAATCCTTGTGGAATTATAACAAAATGGCAGCAGTATTGGCGTGCAGTGAGAGGTGAAGCTAAGAAACAGGGTTTACGTGGAGGGGATACACAGGTTTCATTTTGCAGCCCTTTCACTCTGTAAGAAGGTGGCTGACAGGCAGAGAGAAGAAGATAGATACAATGAGAAGAAAGTAAGGACTCTGGTGGAATTAGAGGAGGGGTGAATGATGTGTGCAGTACCACAGTGTGCATGGTGCCAGTCTTCTACAAGATTTGTTTTCACACGTTCAAAAGTATTTCTAGTCATAACACTTATAGAGTCATTTTATAAGTACTGTAACTGTCATATGTGTGTAATAATAACAGAGAACACAAAAAAGTTGTAACTGTTCCTCTGTTTAACAATACAATAATTGCCAAGGCAAAACCTGAAAGAAAGTTTGGTCTGATTTTTCAGCAATCAGATGACAGAAAAAGGAGTGGAAACAAATAGTTAAAAGTCTAGCCGGTATATATAATAAGTATCTCTGGTGTTAAGGGTCTTTCCTGTGTCCTCATAGGGTTGTTAAGCTACAGAAACTCTCTGTTACCTGAATGCTAATGAAAAAGAATCTTTCTTCTTGGAAAAAACAACCTGGAAGAATAGCAAGGTAAGTCTGTTTCAGGACTGTTTTCAGTCAAGTACAGAGGAAATAGCCCAAAAAAATTCTACATCCTGAAGAAGGCTCAGGAAAAGTTCTCTCCAATCTGAAAAATGTCTTGGATCTCCCCCTTGGTTTTCACCTCCTGGAGTATAACCCCACACAGTCAACCAGCAGGATCTGAGGGAAATGTAGTTTATGGAACTAGTGAAAGGAGTCTACATTTAGATTCCAGTGACTCAAGGAAGAGATACCRTTGCATTTTGTTAACAATTAGGTGTCCTCATTTTCTCTGAGCTGTTGTGTACTTTGACTGATGTTCTGTATTGTTGTGTGTGACCTACTGATTATATATAACTCACTGTAAACCAGAAAAGTTTTTGACGTTACTCAGAATGGGAGTGTGATGTGGAAGACAACTGCAAGAAAATGTCGTCATTTTCTTCCTCACGCAGTATGATACAGCTCAGAGTCAGGAAAATCTTGCGATTGATATGATGACCTTTTTGCCAGTAGCTGCTCTTTATAGCAACTTCATAAAGGTGATTTTGCTTATTGGTGTCTTGTGCTGTAAATTCCAAAGAAATACATTCTCTGAGATGCAAACAAATTAACAAAGTTGTGAAGTAAAAATCTTCATGAGGAATTTCAGAGCCTGGAGATCTAGAGGGTCCTGGCTGATAGGCACAAGAAATGCCAGTTTCTTGAMTACACAGTAGTTTGGAAACTAACTTTCTGTAAATCCATGTGAAGTGGAGGGGCGGGGGGAGATGCACTGAAATGCCTCTGAGTGAATGCTCTCTGTGAAAAGCAGTTTGTGGAAGGTGAGAAAACCCAGACAATTGTGGTGTTCCTGAGGAGGCATATGGGAGACAAAGGTGAAATCCTTAATTCATTACAGTCATGGAACTTTGAAAGTCACCTGCTGGAAACTATATGCTTCTGTTGAAAAGTCTCTGAGCTACTGCTGGCCTGCCTGAACTCTTCAAATGTTCACTATCACACTCTCCCAGCCTCTGAAATATCTCCCCTAATCTAGGAGTAATGCAGTCTGTGTTATGAGGGGGGAAAAAAAATAACCTGACAGGCACTGACAATGAAGAGTCTTTGTCTAGTTACCTTAGGCCCTTTTTGTAGTTGGTGGAGAGAAAAGCACTTTCTGTATGGGTCTTTAAGCGTTAATTTTAACCATCCAACTGAGGATGGATAATGACCAAAACTTTACCTTCATTGCCTCAAGCTAGTCTGAAACTTGCTTCAACTAAGAATGCAGCTGCATTTTTTTTAAATCGGTGAACACAGGTTATCCAGACCTTCTCATGAGAGGTGCAGAGCATCAGCAGCAGTTACTCAAGGTCTGTCTTTATTGCTAGAATGTACTCATCAAAATATTATTTACGCTCTAAAGATAAGGATAAACCAACCTGCCTTGATTTATATAGGAATTCTGTCTAAGGCATTACTTTTTAACAAAACATTTACCTTACTTTTGGCTGATATATTCTATTATTTTGTTACTGTTATCAAACTACTAGAAATTGTGTCTTTTACTTTAAGGCTGTGTTCATAATTTTCCCGTCTGTTTTTCCAATTTAATGTGACATTGACCAATACACCTAGAAGCCAAATGAATTTGGTGCCATGTGGGTATCCAGTAATGAAATATTACCTGATCATACGTGATTAGATTATTATTTATGACTAGTTGTAGATAATCTCACTGTGTCAACAAAATGTTACCACAGCCAGTGGATGTGCTACAATTATATGATATTGCCTTTATTTTAAACCACATGCTTGGTGGTATTTGTTTCCTGTCTTGATTAATCTTAGTTTTGTTTATTTGTCTTGTCTTAGGTCAGAGGATTGAAACAAGACAATGGATTGGGGAGCTCTGCATACCATTTTGGGAGGTGTAAATAAGCACTCCACCAGTATCGGGAAGATATGGCTCACAGTCCTCTTCATCTTCCGTATCATGATCCTGGTTGTGGCTGCAGAGAGAGTCTGGGGAGATGAACAAGATGACTTTGTCTGCAACACACTTCAGCCTGGCTGCAGAAATGTTTGCTATGATCACTTTTTCCCCATCTCTCACATCAGACTCTGGGCCCTGCAGCTGATCTTTGTCTCCACACCTGCGCTGCTGGTGGCCATGCATGTGGCTTACAGGAGGCACGAGAAGAAAAGGCAGTTCAGAAAGGGAGACCAGAAATGTGAATTCAAGGACATTGAAGAAATCAGAAAACAGAGGTTTCGTATTGAGGGCTCCTTGTGGTGGACATACACCAGCAGCATCTTTTTCAGACTGATCTTTGAAGCTGTCTTCATGTATGCATTTTATTTCATGTACGATGGGTTCCGAATGCCTCGCTTAATGAAGTGTAATGCCTGGCCCTGCCCCAACACGGTAGACTGCTTTGTTTCCCGGCCTACTGAAAAGACGGTGTTTACTATTTTCATGATTGCTGTGTCCAGCATTTGCATTCTTTTAAACGTGGCTGAATTATGTTACTTACTGACAAAATTTTTCCTCAGAAGGTCTAAAAAAGCTGGAAATTCAAAACAGCAACCCAACCATGAGAATAAGGAAGAAACCAAACAAAATGAAATGAACGAGTTAATATCTGATAGCTGCCAGAACACAGTTATAGGGTTTTCCAGTAGCTAAGGTGGTGTCAATGCTGATATTCACTCTTTTTGGAGTGATTGTTTAATTTAAAGGCTGCAAGTGAAATTTGTTATATGAAACAAAGTTGGGTGAGATTTTGATGCATAGTGTCAGATGTCGAGTATGTACATGTCTGGGAAAAGTCAGGGCAGCCTAAACATGTGAAAATTGTGTGAGGATTAAATAGGAAGATACACTTTCCTATGAGTACCCTTACAAGCTGGCTATGACAAGTGGGAGGCCCACTGCTACCTTCATGCTGACACAGCTCCTGAAAACTAAATGCAACAGCAATAAGAACAAAACTCTTCCTAACCTAGGTATTCTAGTATTACAAGATGTTTTGTAATAGTGGTAGTTTTTACTTGTGAACTGATGATGAAAATATTTTTCTAAAATCTAAGATTCCATGTTACTTAAGGTGTTATAGTACACAACTGACTGTGTTTTATTTCTTAACCAGGCATATGCAGATGAACCCTGTAATACCATATTCATAGGGAGGAGACAGCAATAGGCTACATGCATCTTCACAGCTTCACAAGTGCTGCTTGAGTCTGGACAGGTAGCTTGAGATGCTTGCACACACACTGCTGGCTGTAGGGAAATTGTATGAAAGCCCACCAGTGTGGATAATTGAGGTAGCTAGATTCTGAGTGTGAAGTCATGCCTAAAAACAGCACAAGAATATAGATACAGTCTATGTAGACTTGTTTAAACATCTAGCAGACCTGGTAATCGTATCAATCTTTTAGTTGCATACTGCCAGTTTTATAGCAACTTACATAAGTTTATGTAGATGTTTATTTCTCTAATGTATTAGCTGTATTTTTTTCTTTATGCTGTATCACATCATGGAACTCTTTTGGTTTTGATTTGTTTGCTTTTTTTCTAGTAGACTGATGGTGCTGTTATGAGACTAGAGGCTATCTGGTTTCAAGTACATGGAAAAGTATTACTGGAAATGGAGCAAGTCTTCTGAATAAAAGGCAAACACTTTAACCTTTCCCAATGAAGTGAAAGTCTATATGTGAATGCTAGGCAAGATTTTAAGTAGGAACTTACAAAAAACTTTCTGGAGTAGAGACTCTACATCCAAAGTGCACATAACCCCTACACACCCCTCATTCACATCCAGAGCACTGATGCCCTAATTCTGTTGTCCATACTCTAATGGAACACACAGGTAACTGAGTGCATGGCAGTATGTGCCTGTAGGAGGGGCACACTGGTGAAAGCAGAGGAACCTGAAGGTCAAAGAGGTGGGTGCAGTGCAAGACCCCAGCTATATAGTCTTGTATGCTTCCTATTTTGGATCACTTCTCACCACCATGGATACACTGAGTTAAGTTTTGGTTGTTTTTTTCTTTTACAAATGGATTAGCCTCATTGTTCTTATATAATGGAACTACTCTTCCAAGGGGCATAACAAAGAGCAGGTATCCCTAGGAGCAGAGATTGCAGAGTGCCCTTTTCCTCATGCTGTTTTATCACACTTCTTACAGGTGCTGGCACAGCTCTGTGTGTGTGTCCATGCTGTAAATGGGCTTGGGTGGGTTCGTGGTTTTGTGTGACTAGTAAAACCCTAACAGGGAGCAGGCACAAGCAACAGGAGAGAAAATACCCAGAGTCAGCTCTGTCCCTGCATGAGGGCCTGAGCTGAGCCCTGTCATTTATCTGTTCTCTTCCACTGGCAAACTCCTGATCTTTCCTGCCTTCACAGCACATTTTCTTTTTTAATCACTGTTGTAAAAAGAAATTGCTGCTAGTCTTCTGAATGTGTCTACCGGCAAAATCAAGGAAAAAGTATACACAAAACTGTATATTAGTGTGTACTGTTCTCTCTGCAGATTTAAGGAAGCTGCTCCCTAAGGGTCAGGAAGGTGGGTGCTCAGGCTGTACCTCACCAGATCACCCCCCAGTCTGTCTAGGGGCACAAGCATTGTGGTGGTTTCAGGGTATGGAGACAGCTACTTCTAATCCAGGACTGTGTTTCATGGAACAACGTGAGACTTGAGTTCTTGTCTTTGATCCGGGACATGCTGTGGATTACATACCGTATAGTGAATGTGAATGGAGATCAGTTAATTAAGTGTGTCTCCCCTCTTTAGTGATCGATTTGAAATAGCCATGTGCTGAATGGCAATAAACCTGCAAAACACCTTAAGGTAGATATGTTTCTCTCAAATGAAGAGTAGTTTTTCTTGGTCTATGATAAAATGCAAACCTGCAAAACCCCAAATGGGGATATGATAATAGCTCTCTATATGGTTTTTCTTTTCCTGCCCACAAGTTTTCAAACAGTGGGTTTTATTCYGGCAGTTTTTTCTGGAATGTCAGTTCCATGACTGTTTTTCTTTTCATCCTGGGTAAGTGGGCAAAGTTTCAATGAAGAAATTGGTTGTCTGTGGTCCTTTRTAGGCCAGCACAACTCTGTGTGTGGCCACGCTGTAAATGGGTTTGCCTTGGCTGGACATTACCTGTGTGGTAGCAGGACCTGGTAAGGTGCAATCTGGCAACAATGCCCTGTTGCTGTGGTGTCCTGGCAGCCAGATGGGTTGGGAATAAATGTGCCAGTCCCTGTCCAATCTACACCAAGGGCAGCTGTAAATCGAAGAGCCGGAGCTGATCCAGGGCTTCACTAGTGCTAAGCCCTTGATTGTCTCAGCAGGCAAGACCAGTTGTGACTGATGTGTTTGGCTGGAATATTTCTTCTCACACTATATACAACCCTAAGTATGGACAATGTCCTCTGAAATAGCCCCTGACTTCTGTTACTGACAAGGTAAAGTCCCTGACAGTTTCAGTGTCCTCTTTAAATTATTCCTAGTAGATGGCATCATGATAAAATGGCAGCTTGAGTGACTTCATTCTCCAAGCCAGCTTCCTCCTGCCTGCTGCATTTTGTGGCCTCAGCAGAGGAGGGARCTGTGTTTAGCAGGGTTGTATTTCCCTTTGTGCAGGGAAAAGCTGAGCTGCTTTTTTTGGTTTCCTGCATCTTCGTGCTGGCTGGGGCTGCTCTGAACCACAAAGCACACACTRCCCCACCCCCAGACATTCTCTGTGCCTGCCCTTGCTCCTGCCCTGCAACCATCCCTCCGGGAGAGGGTCTCCCCAGCCCTCTAAATCTCTGACCCACTGSTGACCGGTTTGTACTGTACTGGCACCACCATCCTTCCATGGTAGTTCAGCCAGTTTTCTGTGATGGCAGCTGGCTTAATTGTCTCTGCCCATCCCTGTGGCAGCTCCCCACCCTGTGATTTCTCCTTTGTTATGCCTGGGGCAGAGATTGCTTAAATTGGTTTTGATGCCAAACGATTAATCAGAGCCTCTGGAAAAGCTCTCTTGCAAATTCCCCACATCTCCTCCCACCCTCTTGTCTTGCTTTCCTTTCAAATAGGCAGGAGTTCTGACCACCTACAAGTGCTGCAGCAGTGGCTGCTGGACTCTATTCCTGTTAGACAGCACGGCCCTTGACTCCAGCCCCACTGCAAGCCCTCCTCCATCCTTCTCTCTTCCTCTCAGCTCAGCCCCATTGCAACTTTGACTCTTGTTTTTCCACTGACCTAGGCCCTTCCCAGCAACCCTGCATGCCAAAGCTCTAAAAGAAAATGAGATGAGTTGTGGGATGGTCTGAATCTGCYCTCCTCCTTTTGCACAGTCAGGCTGCCTCCCTTACCCCCTGTGCTGCAGCCCTGAGCTCTTTGCCACCMGGTCAGAGTCACTTTGGCTCCCCAGCCCCTCTCCTGGTGTATGCTGTGCCAGCCCAGTGCCTCACCCACCCTTGCCCTGCAAGGGCGTGCTGGGAAGCACTGCCACAGCCAACACGAGGGAGACCTCTGCTCCCAAGTGCCTGGGATGTTTTTCTATTGCCACTGTTACCTGTATTCCCCTTACTGAACCAAGGCTGTATTCCAATCTTTCTGAAATAAATCTATTCCATAGAATAGTTTGGGTYGGAAGAGACCTTGAGAGGTCATCTAGTRCAATCCCCTTGCAGTAAGYAGGGGCATCTTCAACTACATCAGGTTGCTCAGAGTCCCATCCAACGTGACCCTGAATATTCCAGCGATGGGGCATCTACCATCTCTCTGAGCAACCTGTTCCAGTGTTTCACCACTCTCATTCCAAAACAGTCTTACTTGTATCTAGTCTGAATCTGCCCTTCTGTAGTTTAAAACCAGTACTCTTTGTCCTATTGCAACAGGCTCTGCTAAAGATTTTGTCACCATCATTCTTATAAGCCTCTCTTAAATAATAAAAGGCTGCAAAAATGTCTCCTCAGAGCCTTCCATTCTCCAGGCTCAACCACCTTAATTCTCTCAGCCTGTCGTCACAGGAGAGGCCTTTCAACACTCTGATAATTTYTGTGGCCCTCCTCTGGACCCATGCCAGCAGGTCCGCATCTTTGTTGTACTGAAGACTCCAGAGGTGGACGCAGCRCTGCAGGTGGGGTCTCACCAGCGCAGAGCAGAGGGGCAGAATCCCCTCCTCCTCCCTGCTGGCCACGCTGCTTTGGATGCAGCCCAGGACACGACTGGCTTTCTGGGCTGAGAGTGAACATTGGCTGSTCATGTCCAGTCTCTCATCCACCAGCACCATCAAGTCCTCCATAGGGCTGCTCTCAATCCCTTCATCCTATTGATACTTAGKGYTGCCCTGACCCAGGKGCARCACCTTGCACTTGGCCTTGTTGAACCTTGTGAGGTTCCCATGGGCCCACTTCTCAAGCTTGTCCAGGTCCCTCAGGTGTTTTAACTGCACCACACAGCTTGGTGTCATCTGAAGACTTGTTGAGGGTGYACTTGATCCCACTGTGTATGTCACTGATGGAGGTGTTAGAGAATATTCTGAGTTGCAAGGGCCATCAAGTCCAACTCTTAAGTAAATGGCCCATATGGGGACCAAACCCACAACCTTGGTGTTATTAGCACTATGCTCTAACCAACTGAGCTAATCTCAGTGACTCAAATTAAAGGTCCTCTGGTTCCAACCCCCCTGCTATGGCAGAGRCAAGGGGATATTAAACAGTCTGGTCCCAATATGGAGGTGATCCCTGAGGGACTCCGCTTTTTACCAATCTCTATTTGGTCATCCAKCCATTGACCACTCCTCTTTGGATATGACCATCCCAACCAATTCCTGATCTACTGAACGGTATACCCGTTAAATCCATCTCTGCAATTCAGAGAGAAGGATGTTGTGAGTGCACTGTGACAAAGGCCTTACACAAGTTCAGGTAAATGACACCTGTAGCCCTTTCCTTGTCCGCTGCTGGAGTCACCCCATCACAGAAGGCCACTGGGTTGGTTAGGCAGGACTTGCCCTTGGGGAAGCCATGCTGGCTGTTTCAAATCACCTCCCTGTCCTCCATGTGCCTTAGCAGAGCTGTGCTCTCAGAGAGCATGGCCCCTGAAGCCTGAGGAACTGTTGCAGCTGAGATCCTCTGCCAGGCTGGCCACTGCTGTCCCCTCAGATGGGCCCATGGGCAGAGACCATGTCCATCTGAGTGAACTTCCTCATAGGGACATTGCATCAGGCTGCAGTGAGAGCATGACTGGTGTGGCAGCTTTCCCCTCCCAGAGGCAGGGTGTACACCCGTTTTCCTGAACAGCCTGTATTGTCAGGCTTGTATTTCTCAGCTTAGGCATGTAAAGGTGAATGGCCTCCTTTTCAACTTCCACAGAGGCCAAAAATTGGCGTCACAAAAAAAGATGAGGGTGGGGTGCAAATAACACTTCTGCATTTTCCCACATACTTGGCCCTGCACCCTGACACTGTTTTGGAGTTTCACTACTGCTCCAGCACGCACGCACAGCCGGGTGGCTTGAGTGGCTCTCTTCAGAAAGAAGCACCCAACACTTTGTCTGACACACAAAGCAATGGACAGGTGGGTCCGTGGGAGGAGAAGACAGGGAGAGGTTCTTGCAGAGCCCTGACTCAGCCATCAAGTCCCAGCAAGGGCCGCAGTCACCCTGTTTCATCCCGGGCAAGAGGCATATGGACAGGAGTGCTGCTCCCTGCACCTTGTCACCACTGGGCTACCACCTGCCTGAGTCACTGGGACACCCACCAATGCCAGAATTTCTACTTCAGCCTCCCCACACCCACCGATGCTGTGAACATCACGTCAGCACTTTCTGCAAGCTTGCAGATGTTTCCAGGCCAGATCCAAAGCTCCTCACCGTCAGTCAGCAAACCCGTTGATTCCAAGCAGGGTTGGGCCAGGCCCTTAGGAAGGGTGTAACTCCTTAAAAACATTGCAATACCACCCAGATGCTTTCTGCACTCCCTTTTTCAACATCAGGTCCCATTTCACACAGCGGCTATTACCTGCTGGCAGCAGATCTCCAATCTGGATAACTAATTCCCAGTTCAGGCTGTGCCCACCCGCTGCCGACGGCGATGTTGCCCTGGTGCTGTGCAGGCCAAAGAGCCCAAGCTGATGTGTGGTCATGTTCTCACAACCATTTTAGCCATTTCCAGTGACTTGCTGGTGGCTGCAGAAAAGACTTTATTACTTAGAGGAGGAGGGGGAGAGCTCCCTAGAATGTTCTAGCRTAACAAATCTGAGGGCCTTTTTTCTCTGCTGTTTTGGATGTTGGGTAGCCATTTTTTTTTGTAGATGAGCCCACGAATCAGAGAAGTTTGGGACAGCAAGAYGTAAAAGCAGGAAGTTTTTTCACCCTGCTGGTTTACAGCCCAAGAGGACTCAGTCTGTGAGAATCGGGCTATTTTACTTCCTTCAGACCCGGAGGCAGAGCTGGTTCTGCTCCTAACTCCCCAGAGCAGCATGGTGCAGCCCTTGCACAGTATCAAAACCGTAGTGGAGTCCTGGCTAATCTAAGTTCTCCCCATATTTTACACTACCATCTGCTTGTTATAATTTACATGATGCATTTCCCAGGCCAGGGACCCATCTCACTGATGTCTTTGGGACATCTGGGAAATTTAGGCAATTATTAAATGGCAACAACAACGATGACATCATATAAAGCAAGACAATGACCTCGAGAAAGAATCCTTTGATGCCACTTAGGATATATGAAAAGCCTGGAAAGAAAAGCAGCTGGTGAACCCTGTGGCCCAGATAAAACTCCCTGAATATCCCTGGGCTGAAGTTCACAACAGTCAACCTGGAATGACTCTTGCAGCTTTTAGCCACATGTGGGTGACACAGGAGGGAGAATTTAATCCTGTTATTAGGAATGATGGCTTGGGTTTAATTAAGACATCTCCTAAGTAGGCACACAGTGTATGTTCAGTTGGGGATAATAAAAAACAGTTTGAAAGCATCCAACAGAGGCTGTCTGAAGAAATTGTCCCACTCACAGTTATTTATTCCGTTTCAGTTTCTTATCTAGTAAAAATTTAACTAGTTCAGCAGTCCCTGCAAAGTTTCCCAGTGCAGATAAGGCTTGTGCAGTGAGTCGGAACACTCATGTCTCCCACAGTCGAACGGAGCTGAACCCACCTCTAATGCCGCAGTTCCAAAGGGAGGAATAATGAAAATAACAGTTTGTATTGATACAGAACAAGTGTAGCAAAAAGTAGGATTCCCAGTAAATGTTTTAAACCCTGGGTTAAGGACTCAGTTTTGTTTTGGCATCCCTAATAATTATTTATGTTTAAAGGGATATTTTCAGAAGAGGCTGATGGAAGATAAAATCATTAGATGATGAAAGAGAATTAGTTTGGATCAGAGAAGAATTAAGGCACATTGGGGAGAGATCTTTTTAGCAGTCACACTATGTAGGTGAAAAATAAAATTAATTTGAAGGAAAGATTTTAACTCCTCATCCAACTCCCTGGTTTCCAGTGGCCTGAACTGCTTCAGGAACTAGAGTTGTCTGGGCTGGCACTTCAGTCAGCTCTGCCCTGTGCCTAGAGGTGATAGAGAAAAAGAAAACCCAAAACCTAAAATATTCAGAAGTGTAAAGAAGAAAATTGATAAAGAAATAGATGACTATATCACCCAGTTGTGCTGGCAGGCGGGAGGCAGGTTCAGTTGTCTTTGAGGGTCAGAAGCCTAAGGGGTTTGCTCCCAAAGACATGTGATTTCTGGCACAGAGCTAGAAGGTGTGTCCACACCCAGCAGAGGTGAGGGGTGATGACCAGAAATACCTTCCTTTTTCTCAGTCACTGTAAGGAAAGAAAGCGGCATCAATAAGAGTAACTTTTTCAGTGGTTCATAGATGCATGAAACTCATAACCTGGAACTGCAGTCACTGTGTGTTATTTCACAGGAGTTAGAGATGAAAGGGGGAATGCTCCATTACTCAGTTTTCCCTCCTCACAGCCAAGAGGGATAATCTTGATTCCAGTCTTGTTTTTGTTTTTATCCACTGCTTATTGTAAAGCTTAAAGTCATGCTGGGGCTTCCTCTGGAGGGAGAGCCTGACTTGCCAAACTGCCGCCCACACTTTCTCCCTCTGGCATTTCCCCTGTTTTTCCCCACACCGAGGTGGGATTGGTGTGTGGAGACGCCCGTTGTCACACCTCTGGTCCCTCCAGTGACACCAGAGAGAGGAGTTGTGGGTGAACTTGCAGGTGATGGTGGAAGGCACCCAGTGAATTTAAGTACCTGGAGGGCTGGGTGGGGGTTTTCTTTATTACAGCTCTGAAGGTAGGTGTCTGACATCTATTTAAATCCTATCAAGTACCTAAATAGTCTTTCGGAACTCATCCCCAAACCTGTCCAACCCCTTTATCAGTGTGTAGGGAAACCTTGACTAGCAGTCAAAGGTTGTGGCAGTCAAAGGTTTTGGCAATCAAAGACATCCTACCAGCTAATCATGAAGCAAAGGGAACACTTCACGGCCTCTGGACGACTGGCCCATACAGCTGAATGTCCTCAGCCCGAATGGTCTTGTGACATCACCTGCTTCACACACAATTCACCGGCTTAATTTACTCCTCAGCAAGCTAACTCTCATTCTGGTTTTTGTTGGGTTTTTTTGGGGTTTTTTTTTAGTTTTTAACGGTTCTGGTATTTTACAGCCTCATTCACCAAAGAGCTGGGAGATATTATCCAATTGACTGCTAAAGAATAACCTATTAAACATGATTAAAAGCCAGCAGAAAATATGTTGTTTCCTGATGGAAGAAATGTTACTTTTTTCCACACTTACTAACCAATGAAAAAAGGTGAATATTAGAAATGAGATGTCACACAGCCCAATCTGCAAATCTGAAGCAGAATCAAATTCACCTGAGTCACACTTGGGCTGTATTTGACTTGTCATGCTTGAAGAATAAGGGCTACCTGATCTTGCTTGAGCATTTCCTATAGCACAAAGGCTGCTTTGATTAACTAAATTAATTTTATATTTATCTTCATAAAGTCCTGGAAAATTCCTGTGAGAGATATACTTCAATTAATCTAAAGCTTGGATACATTATTTTATCTTATTTTGGTAAGTTGTCAGTGCTGCTAAACCAATTTGAACATTGGATGAACTCTTAGCACTAGCCAAGCCCAGCAACACGGACAGCAAAAGCCTGAATACGTGTTATTTTGGGGTTTAACTATCACTTTCAGAGGGTAGGGAACACCAGTGAGGACAGGAACATGTTGCTGAAGTGATTCCTTTAGTTTGCAGGGTTCAAACCCACATGTCCATCTAACCTCAGGAAAGAGAGGTGAGAGTACCACCCCCACCACTGGCACAGCTCACAAGCCCTCACTAGGTATCCTGGGCTGTGCTATAGAAATGTAATGCTTTCCAGAAATTGATGGATTTCAGAAATCTGGCCAGTAGCTTCTAGGGCTAATTGGAGAGTATTTAGACAACTTTCCCCATATCTTCCTGTGATCTCTGGAATTTCAAAGGGAGCACAAGCTGTTTTATTCCTGAAGCTGGACTGTGGCCACAACTCTGTCATAGCACGTCAAATAAGCAAAAGGATAAATAAGAATTAATTTAGCTATTTTTGGTGATCTTCCTGTGATTTTCACATCAGCAGACAGTGCCATTACATTACTGGGTAGTGCTGGAAGTGTTCTGAGAGCCATAGAAAAGAAAAGAGAGATGCAAATACAATTAAGCAGGCCAACTGGAGCTATGCATAGCTAAAAGGGCATAAACAATATTGTTTTTTATGCCCTTATGTTTTTTATTTCATGTCTCTGAAGTTATAGACATGCGTGTGTATTTTGCTGACTTACAGGGAAAATACCTGTTCCCAGGATGTACAACAGGCTGCACAACAACGCAACATGTCTTGACACAAGGAAGAATGACCTCACCTGAGGCTGTGGGTTGCAGTTTGGAAATAAAGTGTTTCAACAGCAATTGCAATCCCTGGCGGGAACTGAAAACTCTGCACGGTCTGATCTTGAATGGAATTTCCTTGCGGCTTCACATAAATGCTCTCAATCCAAATAATTCCCAGTAGATTCTATATCTTTTGAAATAATAGAAACTACTGCAAGTGATTTATGAGTGCCCTTGCCTGATGCTCTACCCATAATGATAAAATAACTAGCAGTAAAACACCTGGTGTGGCTTAGACCTGATTTATTTTGCACTTTTTCCACAAACTAGACATGTAGAGAGTTGCTGTAAGGTTGTTTTAATCTCATTTTTCTGTTGTCCAGACAACATTCCCTGTACAACTGAGGCCATCAGCCAGCCCATGCCAGGAAAATGCCCGCAGGAGCACCATTTTCCTTCCCCACATCGGTCCCAAGAGGTGAGGCCCAGTGTSAATGCCTCCTTGTAGTACCTGGTCTCATTTTGGTTTGGAACCTCACAGCATGTGGGTCACCAAGACTTGAAATTTGCCTCTCTTCCCATCCTCTCCATTTTCTCTGAAAGCCCAACATATTTGGGGAGCAACCTTTTCCTGCTCTTCGCTTTTTCCAAAAAACAGGCATAGCTATGTGCCAGGACAGCCCAACACCCAGTTCCTCTGTGCTGCCTTGACCAGGAAAGACATCCCAGTCCTTCACGGTGCCAGACTGAGAAGAGACTGCACACACAGGTTGGAGAGAAGAGAGAAACTGAGGTGTGGTCAGCAGAGGGATTGTGAGCCTGGGGCTGCCACTGGGATCAGACACAGCAGCGCGGGGCAAAAGTCTGGTCTGCCAAAAGTGTTGGGAGGTACCCTGGGGCTGTCTTGGAGGGGTATCCTAGCACAGATAAAGTCTCCCTCTCGGCAGCTGCGGACAGCCTGTGTGACACACAAGCCTGTGTGACCACTGGGGAGCAGGGCAGGGTGCAGGGCAGAGCCACAGGCAAGTGCAGCTGTGTGCTGAGCCAAGAGGGGCTCTGGTAAGGAAGCCCCAGCTAACACAAGTCTGCATGCACTTAATGTGTGGAATTTGGGCACTTCCCCTTGAGCATGCCTCAAACACCTCCAACCTCCTTTTCAAAACGCTACCATTTTATGTAGTGAAATAACAAAGGAACAGATTTTTTTTTTCCCCATGGTCAGTTTATTCTGCCACCTACCATTTTGCTCATAAAAATGTGAGTTCAAACAGGAAACATGCTGCAGCAGGCATATGGTGGTGCTGAGAAAGAATCTCAAATAAGAAGGAGCAGCACCCTCTCAAAAATTTATTTCTTAGCAAAAGAAATGATCTACTGACCCGTTAAATTACGCCAGCAAGTCACCAAGCACCCGCTTAGCTGGAGCCCTTGTCTTCTAGCCAGATTTTAAGTACTGAGAGCACGTGGCTAATGCAAACATTGCAAAAGTCAGTGGTTTTGTTGGATGTCCCTTTCCCTGCCTGAAGCAAATCCCTTTATGGTGTACTTCAATAAAGTGAAGAGCAGAGGTAGAAACATTCCTGACCCAAAGGGGTTTGGTTTTCCTTCTTTTGGGGTGCTGGTTGAAAGGGATATTTCTTGTGTTCACCTGGAGTTTTTGTAATCCTGAATGCCTACATTGCTTAGGAACAAGCTCAGTATCCTTTCTGAGGAGATGCTGTGTGGCTCTTCGTAATTTCTTGGCATGATCGCTCTGTTTCTTCCATGTCTACAAGATCCCTTCCCACAGGCCTCTGCAGTGGGGTCTGCTAGGATTTCGGTGGTTAGCAACATGATGACAAGCAAGGAGGAAAGACATTGGTACCTGGAACATCATCTTTCCTGGGGCTGCACCACACTTTGGAGACAGCAATCGAGGACTCCTTCCTCATTTTCATTTGGCACTAATTACTGATCCACTCCTAAATGATCTGGTCCCTTTGGCTTGATCCAAGTCCAGCTGATTCAATCTTTGTGTAGTCTTAATAACTGCCTGAGCGCCTTTCCCTAGTTCTGTATAGCTAAAATGCACCTGCAGCTGCACAGAAATCCTTGAGATCTTTCAGGGGACATCCTGGCAGTTTCCAGCTTACCTTCCTTTCAAATCTGCCAGTACAAGTCTCCTCAAAGAGCTTGAAAGTCATCTKCCACCATCCAGTCAGCCTGGGGAAAGGTCTTTCTTCTCTCTGGAAGTACTCTGCACACCAGGGACCTCTTGGTACTCAACAAAAAGAAACACAGAAGTGAGACAAGTTCTCAGTTTTTCCAGCCTGTGGCAGCTGCTGGCAAAAAGGCTGGGGAGAGTGAGAGGGCTGAAAAGACACTGTCCTTCAGGCAAGGAAAAGGGGATATTAGAAAAGCCAGGACTGGGAAGAACATATGTAAAGTTTGTAAGGATGTCAGGGAGAGCCTAAAATAGCAGACAGATAATTCAGACTACTCGGGGAAGAGTTTCAGGGATTTCTTCACCAGCAGCCTTTGTACACCAAGGATACTGCCACGTTCAAAGTGTTCTCCACCTCTTATTGCACAAAGCAGGGAAAGAGCCAACATCCTTATCCCTTTCCAACCTGTTACAGACAAGAGCTATGAAACTATGATGAACACAAAACCACCACCTCACCCTTTCCATAACTATTAATAATAATTTATACTGTCATAAATTATTGACTTTTTTAATGAAATACTGGTTCAGTCCCTAGTTGTTATCTCCAACTGTCATCCCAATTTATCAGTAAAGGTCATAAATTACAAGCATTGATCATTACTTATCCCTTAAAAATTAAAAGTCCTTCTATTTATACCTAACATTTGTTTATCACCTATAGAAATGCAGGAAAGGAACATAACAAACCCAGAAACACTTGGGCAAGAAAAGGGTCACACTGGCCCATGAACATTTTATTCAGTTGCAGAAGTATTATTTTAGTAAAAAATTTTTRGGGTTTTTTTGTTGTTTGGTTTGTTTGTTAATCTTAGCAAGGTATCTAACATTTTCCCTGGTTTAACTCATGTGTTTATTTTTCAGTTTTTACATATCAAATACACTATCTAAGACTTGTGCTACTCATCTGGGGTTTGCATATGCCACAGAACTCAGAAGAGTCCTTCCAAGCACCAGTGCTGTGTTGTAGTCCAGCCCCACCTCCCCCAAAGCCCAGAGAAGCATGATCTGCCTTCCTCTGACAAAGGAAACTGCCCTCAACTCGACAGCATTTTTGTGTACTTTGCTGTTTGGTTTTGTGTCTGGTTGTTTCAGGTCAGCAGAATCATTCCAGCAAGCTGACTTCACTCCCCACTCTGCTGGTAACATTTCCCTGTTAGGTACAAGGTCATGTATAATCTGGATGTATATCCTTTTTTATTGTATACTTAGTGGCCCTTGGCCAAACAGGTCTTCCCAAAGCCTACTTCAGCTTCCTTTATTATTTCCCATACAAAGCAGAGCCTCACAGTCTTGCATAATTTCTGTTAACTTTACAGCTCCAAATTGTTGCCCATTGACCAACAGCAGTCAAGCTTGAGCATGCAGCTGCCTGCTTGGTTTTCTGTCATGACAGGAGCTCTCCTAATGTTGTCTCTGCGCAGGGGCACCAGTGCCAGCTTTGCAAACAGATTTGTGTGCTTCAGTGCCCAAGAGCTCTTCAGGTGCTGCAGATTTTGCCCCATCAGCATAACTATCTCACTCTGTCACCCTGTGTTCTTCTTTAATCTGCTCCACTGAATATAGATGGCTGCCAAAAGTCAGCAGATTTTGAGCATTCTCCAAATCATGAGCATAACCCCCCTGCACAGTGCTAAATTTTCTGCACCCCTCAGTGGCTGTAGAGCCCTTGCTCTTAGATATCCACAAATTAAGAGAGAGCCACTTGGCTCTGACATGTGGAGGAACCATCTGATGGGATGTGTGGCAGGTGTTTGACAAGTAGTTGAATTGCCAGGAAAAAAAGTCTTAAAGTGGAGAACGAAGGAAAACTTAATGAAGGGAATGGAAAAACAGAGAGTGGGCATTTGAGAATTTGACTTGTCCTTATGTCCTGGGGCACTGCCTGGATACATTCCAGACAGCTTCACAAGCATGTTCTCAGGGAGTTGCACCATGCACAGGGATACCACCCAAAGGTCCCTGGGATTGTCACTGACTGAGAGCACCACACAGACAAATGACCTCCAGGTCATAGCTGTAATCCAGGCTAGATCTCTTGGTGGAAAATATTGGGGTGGCCTTACCACAGCTTCTGCCTGGAAAGCTCTTCGTAATAGTCACTGCTTTTTAAAATTTTGTTAACAGCATGAGATTTCAACTGTATCTCTTTAGTTCCTCATGACTCTTCCTTCCCAACTCCTTTCAACTCCTAGTTGAACTCCTTTATCTCTGATTAGTTTAGCAAGAGGAAATGTTTCCCACTATATATTTGCATGCAAGAAATGACTTGGTTAATATGATGCATACATAGGTGCAACCAGGTCGTTACTGAATCATCCTATTCTTGTTTTTAATCTGATTCAGGACGTGAATTTCAGACCTTGGCAAAGTGATGGATTCCTCACGTAGTCAACGATTTGAATATTGACAAAAGGAACAAGAGAATGTACTTCATTGCGATTAAATTAAAACAATGCAAAAGATGTGAATCCAGCCCACTTGCCATGGAGGAATCATACATCATTGTCAGATGCTAACTGCTCTCCCCACCATTCCCCTTGAGCTCTTGTCGCTGAGTCCAACGACTCACACCAGAAATTTTAATCACAACGCTCCCCACCCACATCTTCCCCTTCTCTTTGTGGGGTGTGCAGAATCAGACCTTTTCCCATTGTTGGCATCCAGCCTCTCCTCCTAGGCTTCACTGGCACTACCCTTTGTATTTAGCAGCTCTTAGGGCTGCTCCATCAATCCAGCTTTTAGCAATTTCTCTCCCCAGGCTCCAGCATTTCCCGCCGATATCTCTCATTGTCTTCTGCCCACCCTTATCTGTGAATAAGCAAACTAATGTGCGTTTCTTCTATTCTCTGTGTGTTCCAAGAGATAGAGAAGAACGAAATCCTCTCAGATAAGCATCAAAGATTAAAAGTGTTCTTGGCAAACCCGAGAAAGCTTTGCCTGAACTCTGATAGTGCATTTACAGGCATGGAATATGCATGGCAAAGGGTGGGAATTGATCAAAAGTAAGGTCTGCCCCTAGCTCTGGCTGTGCCCTACACCCCTCTTCTTTGGGGAGAGATTAATTCTGCGAGACAGTGGAAAGCATCTTCCCAGAAGCAAAGTAAATCACAAAGCTTCTTTATAGAAAGTGCCTGCTCTGCCTGTGCCTGGCCTTATGGTTCATCTTTGTGACCCTCTCTGTGAGAAAGTATCACTCTCTCACATGAGACTGCCCCACCCCTTCACACAACTTTTTTTTGAGCAACAGGTAGGAAATATGGCTCCTACCCATCAACTGTGTCTTACCCGTGAAGGGGTTTGAGCCTTTGTGCACAAGCAGGGCCAGAGGCTGTGGAGCTCAGAACAGCGGAGACCCCCTGAGCTGCAAGGCGAGCTGGGGTGAGCCAGCTGGGCCAGCCAGATGTCCCCCCGGAGGGGACAGGCGGCGGCCCTGTGAAGGTGTCTCTGGAGCTGCAGGGCTTGGACAAAAGACCTGAGAAGTTGAGGGAAGTATACTTATTTGTTCTAATTAGGGAGAAAAGCAAACAGCACTACAAAGAAAATTCTGGTTGCCACAGGGGGTTGAAACAAGGGATCGGGCAGCTATTGACACTCCAAAGTGTCAGTCTAAGTGTTGTGTTAAAGTGTCACACTGTTGGTTGTTTAGGGCGKTTTTTTTTGTTTGCTTTTTTTTTTTTTTTTTACAGCTGGACGAAATGATGAGACCTGTTTAACTTCCTTGCTATCCTGCACGGCCAACAGAAAAGGCAGAACCCATGGTGTTTTATGAAGTAAATTTGGAAGATAATTTTGAGGAACTTCTGGTGGAAGACAGCTCTAACCTAACTCAGAGAAGTAAACTAGGTGCTGTGCCCCTCTCCAGAAGCCTCCTGAATTGTTTGTACTAGGCAGTAAACATAAAAGAAGGTTGATGTCTTCTGCACTGGCTTCTTTTATCAGTGGCCTTAAGCTTTGTCTGGCAGAGAAGCCTTCGGAGAGTGTAAGGATGGGATTGATGGCTGTGGCCAGAGAACTGAGAGTCACCTGCAGCAACATTGACATAAACTCTGCAAGCCTTACAACAAGTTGAGTTTACAAAGCACATTGGGTGCTGTTTTCACACACAGAGCAGCCTCAAAATCTCTGTTCCTCCTACTACAGCATAAACCACAGCAGTATTTCTATCACATTAACATTTTACTGTAAAAAAAGCTGAAAGATGACAAAGTAGCAGACAAAGTAGCAGACAAAGTATTTGTATCAAACAATGAAAATTTGTTCTTTATAAATAAAATATTCCTTGAAAATGAGACATGAGTCCATTACTTCAGTGTGGGGAGGGAGGAGGCAGTTATACCCAACATGGTGGCTATGTAAGCTTTAAGAATTCAGTGTTTTATAAGAGACATAGAGGATATGGCTTTATGAATTTGAGCTCCTACAACCATGTATTTTTATTAGCCAGACCTTGCCAACAGCACTTCAGGCACTCTTCTATAAAATACAAAGGCTTTTTAAAAGGCTGGGAGGGCAATTAAAGTGAACACGAAAAAAATGACTGGGGACCTATTTCAGACACTAACATACGTGTAAAGATATTGAAGGAGACAAAATTGTTTGCTCAAAGGCTAAGCAAGTAGCAATATTAGTAGTATATTTTTGGTCTTATAGTAGTATATTTTTGGTCTTATAATGACTAAAACAAGTGTTTGAACAGGAAATGCAGAGGCAAACTGGTTATACATGCTGAGTTGAACTGGGAAGGTGCTTTTATTGCTGATGTTAGTGCAAAAATGCCAGATGTAGCATGTTTAATCCAGCCTCAAAGAAAAGAAAACTATTTCCAAAGTGCAGTCTGAGTCTACACCTGTGTTTCCAGTTGATTAATGACAATTGTGCACGACAAGTAGCAAGTAAGCTGCTAGGTGTTGAAAGAGCCTCATCTGAAGCAAAAGTGGTGAATAAGGAGGTTGCTACACACATGAATCAGCAAAAATCAAAATATTTGTGAATTATAAAAGTGATGCTTTGTGGAACTCAAAACTAAACCTGACCATGAGGAATAGCAGACCTTATCCAGTGTAACTGGATAATAAAATTGCAAAAATTGCATCTGCTGATGCAAACTAATACACAGTGTGAAAATGAGTTCAAAATACACCTATTCAAGTGCATGGGCATATATGTACTCCAGGAGGTACTGTTCTAATTTCTAGCAATGCTTGGGAAAGAATCTTGGAGTCACTGGGAAAAAATCAACTTATTGCTTTAATGTGTCTGAAAAAATGAAAACAAGTAAATAGGAATTACTAGAAAATGATGGTGAATGCCACAGGAAGCATTGCTCTGTGGATTTATAAACTATGCAGGTACTTGGACTGCTCTTGTAAAAATGACACACAAAGTTGTGATGAGAATAATATAGATATATAACAGCTCCTGTATGGCACAGATTCAAAAAATTAGGCCTTTCAGCACAGAATAAAAAGGATGAAGAGAGGCTATGACAGAGGTTTATGCATTCATAAAGGAGATGAACAGGGAAAGACAATTATCTATTACTCCCAATGGTGAGGACTCAGGAATGTCCCATGAAATTATCTAAGAGCCGGTTTTCAGAAAATGAAACTTTTCTTTTTTCAACACATAATTGAGTTAATTGCTCCAGGATCATGTGGATTTTGATGTGTATATATATATCTGTGGGATAAATATTAAATATTTATATGAGCCATATACAGGTGACATCAAAAGATGGTTAGGCAAAGCAGGAAGTGACACAAGTGCTATCAAAAGTATAGATCCAGACGGAGCCTCTGGAGGTGCCTGAGGGCTGTAGAATAGAGAGATGCAGACAGAGTTTTTGGAAAGCCATAAAGCATTACTGGAAGATGATGCCAAGACTTCTGCTATCTTGAGATAAGCTAAAACCTGTTTCTGAGTTGAGGAAGTTACAACAGTATTTATTTTCCTATTTTTGTGAAGCTTTTATTTCCGCATTACTTTACAATCCACAAGAAACAATGTTTTTTACATACATAAACACTTGGTAACATTCATCAGCTTCAATGCTACCCCTTCCTTAGACATGCATCTTTACAGATTCCAGAGTTGTTAAAACTTGTCTCTCGTACCTCCTGCCAATGAGCCAGGTGTTAAAAAAAGGTGTACACAACAAGCCCGAACCCCCGGATTCATGCTCTGTCGGAATTCCTTGCTAGGATTCCCCTCTCCTTCCCAAATAAAGCATTACATACATCAGCAAGCAAACAAAAATCAAGGAAACTAAAAATAGCACTCAGCTTTAACATAGATTTTGTTTGGTTGTAAATGAAAAATGCTGTGGCAGTACTGAGCAACACGAGCTGTGAATTTCTTTCAAGCATTTACATTTACCACTATCAAACTTGGGTATTATTTTATAAAACATAGTTAACTACTCAAGACTTTTCTTTTTAGATTATTTAAAGATCTTACATTTCAGTGAAGCTTTCAATACTCTCACAGTGTCCTTCTGGACAAAACATCCAGCCCAAGCTGGATAAAAACATCATGCAAACACAGTGAGCAACTTGTTCATGGATTGGGCAGAAAGGGTTACAGTGAATGAGGTGACATCAGACTGGTGAGGTGACCTGGTACTGGTGGGGTTCCACAAGGCTCCATCTTAGGCTCTATGCTTTTCAACATCTTCATAGATCACTTGGATGCAGGACTCAAAGATATACTAAGTTTGCAATGATAGTAAATTGGAAGGAGCTATTGACTCCCTTGAGGACAGAGAGGCCCTGCAGAGAGACCTTGATAAATCAGAGGGCTGGGCAGTCACCAACCACATGATGTTTAAAAAGGGAAAGTGCTGAATTCTGCACCTGGGATGGGGCAACCCTGGATGTACGGACAGACTGGGGAATGAGACACTGGAGAGCAGCACCACAGAAAGGGATCTGGGGGTCTGGTCAACAGAAAGTTGAACATGAGTCAGCAGTGCCCTGGCAGCTGGGAGGGCCAAGCATGTCCTGGGGTGCATCAGGCACAGCATCACCAGCCGGGCAAGRGAGGGGATTGTCCTGCTCTGCTCTGCACTGGGGCAGCCTCGCCTCGAGTGCTGGGGGCAGTTTTGGGTACCACAATATAAGAAAGACATTAAACTATTAGAGAGTGTCCAAAGGAGGGCTATGAGGATGGTGAAGGGCCTTGAGGGGAAGCAGTATGAGGAGCTGTTGAGGGCACTTGGTATGTTCAGCCTGGAGAAGAGGAGACTGAGGGGAAACCTCATTGCATCTGCAGCTTCCCTGTGAGGGGAAGCGGAGGGGCAGACACTTATCTCCTCTCTGTGGTGACCAGTGACAGGACTCGAAACAGTGGCCTGAAGTTGTGTCAGGGGAGGTTTAGGTTGGATATTAGGAAAAGGTTTTTCATCCAGAGGGTGGTTGGGCACTGGAACAGGCTCCCCAAGGAAGTGGTCACAGCACCAAGCCTGACAGAGTTCAAGTGTTTGGACAATACCCTCAGGCACACGGTGTGACTCTTGGGGTGTCCTGTGCAGGGCCAGCAGTTGGACTCGATGACCCATGTGGATGCCTTCCAATTCAGAATATCCTATGAAGTCCAACTTAAYTTTCTAAACTTCTGACAGCAAAACCAAATTAACTTTGCCATTTTGCAGATACGGACACAAGTTTGAGTTTCTAGTAATTGTTATCTATACAAATTGCTAGATCAAGTTTAAATTTTAAGTCTCTACTGATGAAAGCATTTTTACTTCCAGACATGTGTAATAAAACCAAGCTCAGTACTAAGAGTAACATACAGATCTTTACTCCAATATACAGTAACAAACACAGCATTTTCAGCAGTTTTTTATATACTCAATATTTTATATACTCAGACATTTATATACATATATTATATACAGTATTTTATATACTCAGACAAATTTTTATTATTTTTCCTACACATTCTTTTTAACACAACATTCACTTATGGTAGAATTTTTTGTCAGTGTTTCAAAAAGCCAAGACTAAGTTGTAATCAAGAATCATTTAATAGAAGTCATTCTTGGTTGGATGCTTTGGGTGAAGTGCACACTGCGTGAGGCAGACCTGAGCCTGAGAGCAACGCTGAGTATACTTTACAACCAAAGGCGAAGGTAAGGGCTTGCAAGGCTGATGCAACTAATTCATGTCCACCTGGCCATGGACTTCGTCCACAAAAGCTTTCCTTAAAGGTGGGGCTTCAAGGGTACTATAATAAGAAGAAACTTTTTTTTTATATTGTGAACAACAGAGCTCAATTTCCAGACAAATAACACCTAGTGACAGATCTTCACATGGCAAGTAACTCTTCTTTGAGTCACTCTTTATAMTTCCTGCTAGATTACTTTCTTTCACAAAACCAACTTTAATCCCCACTCCCTTTGCGCAGTAGCAGTGAAATCAAGGCTGTGCACACTAGTGAGGAYTTCCTTTCCAAGGAAAAACAACCGTCTTACTTCCATCCTGCCCTTAGCTGCCTGCTGCCCTTGTTATCCCCACATCTGGCTACCAGTATCCGTTTTTTATTATCAATTCAGCAGCTACTTTATCTATTCCTTACCTTCCAAACTCAGGCTTTCTAAGGTCTCTGAGGTTTCATTCTCCAACCCTGCCTCAGCCCAGGGAAAGTCTGTGGGAGCCGCATTTTATCTGACCATTGTCCAAACTGGCTCACGGTGACGATTTCCTCCAGCTGCCACGGCACTGGTGCAGTTTCGGAGTGTCCCACGGGACTGGATTTCGCTCTGGGACATGTTTTCTGCCAACACTTGGGGATCAATCCCGGCTCGGGGYCGTATTTGCAGGGTAGCGGGTCCGCTCCGCCCGATGCGCGCCCTGTGTACACGGGCGAACCCGAGGGCGCTCCCCGCGGGGGGCACCGTCCCCAGTCCCGCTCCGTCCGCAGCAACTCCCGCCCCGCGGAGCCGGTGGCTCCGGCTCAGTCCCTCGGCTCGGCCCGGTCCCGCCTCGGTTCCCCACCACCGCCCCCGGGGGAGGCCGGAGGAGCGGGGCGCGGGCGGGGGCGGGCGCGGGCAGGGGGAGGGTTAAAAGCGGCGGCAGGTGAATGGGGAGGGACTTTAAAGCTCCGGGGCGGCGAGGCTGGGACCGGCCGTTCCGCAGGCATCGGCAGACCCAGAGCAGCGCTACGCAGCGCGCGGGTCGCGTCCTGCCCAGCCGTGCCAGGGGAGGGTCGGGAGAGACTCCTGCGTGTCCAGCCCAGCCGCGTCAGGTGACGGCCCGGAGCGGCTCCCGCGTGTCCTGCCTAGTTTAGCCAGGTGAGGGTCTGGAGCGTCTCCCTGTTGTCCTGCCTAGCCGTGTCAGGTGAGGGTCTGGAGTGGCTCCTGCGTGCCGCACCGGTGGGATCGGGATTGGGATTAGACTCCCTCGAGTGGGTCGGGATCCGTGTAGTGTGCCGGAGTGGGGCTCGGGTCGGGGCCCTGCGGGGCTGGGGCAGCCACACCGCGGCCCCGACCCCCACAGYCTGCGCGGAGCTGCCGGCGAGGCAGCCGTGCTCGGGCGGGGGCTGTGAGACCCCAGCCCCGGGAGCGGCCCAGCCGGCGGGGCTGCGGGCGGGGATGGTCACTGCGGCCGGCCGGGAGGTTCCGACCGCACAGCCCGTCCCGGGAGGAGCCGTCGGACCTCCGAGCCAAACCCGGTATTTGCCAGCGGTGCCTGCTGACAGGAGCCGACGGCAATCCTGCCGCTTCCCTCCGCTRAAGGMTCGCAGYCGCGCGGCAACTCGGCGGAATAAAGTCGACACGGAGGAATGGAGGGAGGGAGGGAGAGACAGGCTGGGATCCAGCTACTAACTCCAGAGTGGGGATTTGGAGTGGTTTTCAGTAATGGTGTCTTGGTTGGCAAGTTGGGTGCCCCGGTAGATTCGCTCCCTATAGCCAATTGCAGTGTTTCTGTAGTGGCAGATGAGCAGGGAGAAAGGCTTCTTTTCCCCCCCAAAACTTGCAGCGCTGGTTCAGAACTGCAGAGTGGGACGGCACTTGGAACCCAGGCTGTTCAGCTCAGCGACATGCACTTCAGATACTTTCCTTCAATTCTGGTGAAGGTGTCATTGACTTTATTTGACTGACTATGAACCTTGTGAAGGTTTCATTGACTTTATTTTAATGACTATGCAACAGACACGAGGGAATTCTTACCAGAAAGCTGCAGGTATCTGCTCACAGCCTGCAGGTGAGGTCAGTGTAAAAAGCTGCATAAAATGGTGCCAGTTTCAGCAGAGACAAAGCATGTGTCAGTGTCAGGAATTGCAGCCATCTTCTCAAAGTTGTTTCCTTTTTTTGCCTCGCCCAATTTCACCTTTCTGCATCACAGTAAATCTGACCTCTCCCTCTTGCCTCAAGGCTTGTCCTTACAAGCTAGGCCCTCGAATCAAGGGTGTGTGCTAGTCCTTTGGCTGTGTTATAACTACACCAGGGTAAAAAGTTCTCTTTCTCTCTTTGCTGTGTGAGAACRAGAGATTTTTGTAAACCAGCCAGTGTTGCGTTGCAAGGTACCGTGCTCTCCCCACAGCACACAGCCAGCACCAAGAGGAGACGGAGCTCTTATCCATGGCCTGTGTGGCTCTCCCACACAGCACAGTGGAGTCTAGCCTTGAGAGAAGATGGACCAGCTATGCAGGTTCCCAGCTCGGGTTTCAAAGTGTTTTGTCCAGTTCAGTGATAGTTTCCAAATGGCTGCAATCAGTGAAAGTGATTGATTTCTGAACTTCAGCAAAACTTACTTTCAAAAGGGCAGAGAGTGTGGATTTTAGTTTTCAAGCGGAGGAGGAGGGAAGCTGAAATGGAGCTTGTCTGAAGTTTGACCTTCTGTATTCTGCTGGAGTGTGATAGCATCTGGAAAATCAACATAAACTCTTTAGCTGAGGGCTTTTTCTTCTCAACTCTATGGCTCTGCTTGCCTTCTTTTTGGATGACATAGCAATGAATGTGGAAGGGCAGGCTCTGCTGTATCTTCCTTTGCCTGCTGGTTTGTGCTCTATAAGCATGCAGCCCTGACAGAGCTGGCTTGAGGCTTCTCACCAGTGCTGGCAAAATCAAACATTGTACTTTTGAGATTAAGGGCCTTGTCTGAGCTGCAACAGAAAGCCTTGGAGGCCTTTTGGAGGTGTCTGGGTGGAGCAAGGACTTCTGCTGAAGAAGGCCAAGTAGTACTTACCTCAGAGACAAAGAAACCAGCTCAGCCTTCTAGGGTTGTGGTGTTGGCAAAGAAATCCCTTAAAAAAATGCTAGAGAAGTCTCTACTTTGTCTAGGTGTGGCTTAACTCATGCAGTGATAGTAATTTCTATTGCTTTGGGAAGCACACTGTAAAGCAAAACACTGACGAGAGTCAACCACAGAAAGGGAAATACCTCAAGAAAGGGAAGGAGAGCATAGAGGATGCGTGGAGGAACTGTATTAAGATGTACTTATTTCCTGCCYAAAGCCTCCTTGAGAGGTCTGCTTGTCCCATCATAAATTCATGGAAGGAGAGAGTTTAATAAGGTGTTTGAATCCATAAGCGTATGGGTGACATTAATGAAAGTAACTTATGCTTGACTGTGGCTCTGGAGAGCCCGTTAGGAATTGCTCTTTTTCACAGGTCTAGRGCTGATTTTTCACAATTTGAAAAGTGRCCATTCTGTGTATTGTGTCATCCTGCAGGTAAAAGGACACAGAAGAGAAGATGGACTGGGGAACTCTGCAGGCTGTTTTAGGAGGCGTAAATAAGCACTCCACCAGTATCGGGAAGATATGGCTCACAGTCCTCTTCATCTTCCGTATCATGATCCTGGTTGTGGCTGCAGAGAGAGTCTGGGGAGATGAACAACAAGATTTTGTCTGCAACACACTTCAGCCTGGCTGCAGAAATGTTTGCTATGATCACTTTTTCCCCATCTCTCACATCAGACTCTGGGCCCTGCAGCTGATCTTTGTCTCCACACCTGCGCTGCTGGTGGCCATGCATGTGGCTTACACCAGGCATGAGAAGAAAAGGCGATTCAGAAATGGTGAGAAAATTGATATTGAAGAGCTAAAAAATGAAAAGATTCACATTCGGGGCCCCTTGTGGTGGACGTACACCAGCAGCATCTTCTTCAGGATTGTCTTTGAAGCTGTTTTCATGTATGTGTTCTATTACATGTACGATGGGTACCAGATGCCTCGCCTGGTGAAGTGTGATGCTTGGCCCTGCCCCAACRTAGTGGATTGTTTTGTGTCTCGGCCCACTGAGAAAACCACATTTACTATTTTCATGCTTGCTGTATCTGGGATCTGCATGATGTTGAATCTGGCTGAGTTGTGCTACCTAGTGATAAAAATTTGCATGAAAGAATCCAGGAAAACAACAGTTTTGAAATAATTCCCCAGTTTCAGGATTTACTGGCTCCCCCATTTCCCTTAAACTTTCTCAGTTGTAAGAAAACAATAAGCAATCTTTTCACACTCAAGGAAAAGGATAAAAATGAATGTTCATTTGTGTTTTAAAAATGATAGCCTYCCTGGGAAGCTGCTGCTGAGACAGGCTTTAAAGATCACAAGCTAATTCAGTATTCCTGCATCCACAATTAGAGAGAGCAGCCTTCTTGCAGCAGCTTTTGCAAGAATGCCTGCTGCTGGGATCCTGTTGTTGGGACAAAGTCACTTTTCAAAAAGTGGCAGTGGAAAGGACCAGAGAAGGCTCTAGTGCCCAAAGGAGATCCAGGAATCACAAACACACTGTGTCTGCTCAGAGGCAAGCCARTACCAAAGGTGTTTGGTTAAAAGTGGGGTAAAGGGTTTTTGGGGCACATTAYAGCTTTTGAGAAGGACGAAGACAGGGAGGTGAATGTGTTTTTRTARTAGGTGTCCTCTCTAAGTAATCTGGAGAGCAAGGAAATGGTGTAGGAACACACATACTCTGTGGCAATGCATGCTATCAGCTTTGCTGGGCACCAGCATTGTTTTTTTCTTCTCATCTTCTTGCCTGCACTGAGAAGCATTTCTGGCAGGGTTGGGGGTGGCCAGTCTCAACTGCCTGTGAATGCCATTAGGTCCACAGAGGCTGCAGCAGTGGGAGGACTGAAGTTCATTTTTCATTCTCTTGATCAGATGAAAAAAAGGATTGTCACCTCTAAGAAGGTGCAGGCAGTGCAACAGTCTTCCTCCTTCTCTTGTTCTCCCCCAATACTTAGTGAAGAATCTCAGTACAGWGAACTTTATCCGATGGGAGCGACTTTACCACCTGACTGTGCCTCACTCAGCTGTATACCTTTAAAATGTTTGGTTTTTTTTTTTTCAGTAAAAACCAAGAAAAATTGCCTTTTTCGATTCTGTTGGTTATCCAAAAGAAGTGCTTCAACTTACAGCATGCTATGCTGTGCTCCTTCCATTGCTCTTTTTTTCCTATCCAGCCTGCACAGCTTTTCTTCATGAGACCTTCTTCCTATCTGAGGTAGCTTTCAAATGAGTTGAGCAAACCACTCCCAATCTCTCTGACATTCCACATTGTGAGATTAAATCACCATTCTTTTCCTTAGAGTTGGTCTAGGAGGAATTACAGACAGCTTGCAGAGCCAAAATAGCAAAGGGACCCAATCAGCAATGAGGAGGAACTTGCTATTTTTCTYGGAGTTCACATGGCTGAGCTGTAAATTGTATATTACTAATTTGAAGAACTATATGAGTCAGCCTGGTCTTGTCTCAAAGTAGTCTCAGAAGGTGTTTTATGCCTGTCATAGGCAGCACATGGCACATACAGCAACCCAGTGCCTGCCCATTGAACCCACTTCTAGGAAGCTGGCTGTTTCTCCTCCCTAGCTTTAATAACTGGCTTTTCCCCCAAACCAATGAGTGCTCTCTTGGTTCTCTGTTTGCATTCATCTTTTCTGTACATTTAAATTTGTCACTGTTGGAGTAAACAAAGCTGCATGAATGAAGACCCACTGAAAGCGGAGCATAAAGAAGCTTCCATTGCTTGTGAGCTACATCCAGTGTAACAACTTGACTGCAGATAGAAATCAGTCATCTAAGAGGGGAGCAAGGAAACCATAAAAACACCATCCTYGGAACCATGAACCAAAAGCTAGAAAGTCATTCATAATGAGCTGGACTGGGAACTTGGACTGYGAACACATCCTTAATTCAACTCCAAAGAACAAAGTTTGGCACATAGCCGGTTTGTGCTTGATGGAGTTCCTGCATTGTTCCATGTACAAGTAGGAAGAGAACAAACTAGTTTCGGTGCTCTGGTATTACTTTTCTTTTGTAAGAAGATTTTTATTTTTTTTTCTGAAATTATAATTAAAGCACTCTTGTGATGTTTCTTTTCTGTATTACTTGTACATGCTGCGTGTTACCTAGTGTGTCTAATGAAAACCTGTGTACCATAATGGAAAATGTATGCACCAATGCTACACTTAATAGCCAAGGGCTAGTGTAAGGATTGTAGCCTTCTGCTGCAGGTTGGTTTTTCAATTGGTTACCTTGCCTGTTATCCTGAGGTTTCATGAGGTCGTAGTGGAAGGTCACATATGTGCTCTACTTGAAATCAAATATGCTGCCTAAGACAGCCTTGCAGCTGGAAAAGGCCA
>JACAXG010000101.1:2092-129506 GCA_018881555.1 Amblyornis subalaris
CATGCCCCGGAGAGCCCACCCTCCAAAGCCAGGGCTCTGCAGCGTGGGGCTCGGGCTGTCGTGTGGCACCGTGTCCAAAGCCTCACAGGGGCTCTGGGCACATCAGGGCTGTCAGAGAGTGAAATGTCCTGCTTAATGGCTTCAACATTGTTACGAAGGAGTTTTGCCCACGATGGCAAAAGTGTATAAAGAAGATGCAACCACCGAAGCCCAGCCCTCCCTGAAGATGCCTGACTGGAACTTTGCACTGKGAGTTAAGCCGCCTAAGGGAMCTGGAGGCAAGAGAAAGGYGACACTGTTGTTCAATGACCTCAGGCCTAGGGAGAAGTAAACAAGACTAAGGGGGGAGAAGRATGCATCCACAAGRAAGMCAAACCCAGCAGCTGTCCCGAAAATCAGCTCGGGCTGGGTTCCATGCGCTGGGGGAGGCCATAGCCCACAGCCTCATCTGCTGAGGCCAGGTTTGCACACACTCCCCCTGAACCAGGAAGGCAGGAGGAGAGTTTTGGCACTGGGGTACAACTGCTGGTCAACAGCTCTGCACTTCTTCCAATGCCTGACCACTCTGTCAGGGAAAAATTGTTTCTGCTATTTAATGGCAACCTCCCTTGGTGGAATCTACGGCCATTTCCTCTCATCCTGAAAGGATTACACGCTGATCCTTTGGGATTTTATCCATGAGGAATGGGCACAGAGAGGAGGTATTGCTCCCAGGACCCCACTGCACGCGGCTGGACTGCGACAGACATGATTCTTCCCAAAAAATGAAAGTTCGGTATAAGAAGTAGTAGTATTAAAAAAAAGAAACAAACCAACAAATGCCCCACACCAAAAAAACCACAACCTCCCCCCCAAAACCACGAAAAGAATAAGAGTAGGAATAATAATAATAAGATGAAAAAATAGTAGTATTAAATGCGAATAAGAATAAGAACAAGAAAAAGGAAAAGAAAAAGAAAAAGGAGAAGGAAAAGGAAAAGAACAAGAAAAAGATGGAGAACTAGAACAAGAACAAGAAGAAGAAGAAGAAAAAGAAGAACAAGAAAAAGAAAAAGGAAAAGAAAAATAAAAAGAAAAAGAAAAAGAAAAAGAAGAAAAAGAAAAAGAAAAAGAAAAAGAAAAAGAAAAAGAAAAAGAAAAAGAAAAAGAAAAAGAAAAAGAAAAAGAAAAAGAAAAAGAAGAAAAAGAAGGAAAATCATAAGTATAAAAAGGATATGATGTTGAAGAAGAAATAGTAGTAGTAAAGAATAGGAAGAAGAATATGAAAAAATAATAATAAAAAGTTTAGGAAGAATAAGGAGAATACGAAGAGTAAGATACAGAAGAAGAAGAAAGAGTAGTAGTAGGAAAAAATAAGAAGAAAAAAAAGAAGAAAAAAGAGAAGGAGAATACTAAGATGAAGAAATATGAGTAGTAGTAAACAATAACAAGTCTAGGAATAAGAAGAAAAGAAGAAGCAGAAGAAGAAGAAGAAGAAGAATTGAAGAAGATGAAATAGTAGAAGTAGTAAATAATTATCATAATAAAGATAATGATAATAATAATTATAATAGCATATTAAAATACACATTCACACATCATCTAGTATCATAGAGTGGTTTGGGTTGGGAAGGGTCTTAAAGATCATCTAGTTCCATCTGATTCTCTTCTGCTCTCTTTCTCTCTCTCTGAGACCTTTCCTATTTCTTTCTACCACTCTACCTCACATTTCTCGTTAAATAAAATCAATGTTAAGTAAAATCTGTATGTCGCCATCATATGGTCTCATTTGCACCTTAATTCGGTTCATCAGACGCATCTCTTCCTAACTGGATCATAACACATTCTCTGCAGAGCCTGTGTTTGTGCTTGGGATTGCCCCGATCCTGGTGCAGGACCTTGCACWAACCCTTGTGGAACTTCATGAGGTTGATATGGGTCCACCTCTCAAACTCGTCCACGTCCCTCTGGACGGCATCCCTTTCCTCCAGTATGTTGACTGCACCAGTCAGCTCAGGGTCACTGGCAAACTTGCTGAGGGTACCTCAGCCCCACTGTCAGTGTCCCCGATAAAGATGTTAAACAGCACCAGTCCCAGCACTGACCCCTGAGGATGCCTCTTGTGACTGCTCTCCACTTGGACATTGAGCCATTGACCACAAACCTTTCAGTGTGTCCATCCAGCCAATTCCTTTTCCACCAAGTGGTCCATCCATCAAATCCATCTCTCCACTTTAGAGACAAGGATGTCATGTTGGCAGTGTCAAATGCTTTGCACAAGTCAGGCAGATGGCATCAGTTACTCTTCCCTCATCCACCAACACTGTTACCCCTTTGTTCTCTCAGTCCCCCACTTCTCCTTTTCTGACTTGGGTCGTATAGCTGGAGCACTGTGAACAGAGGCAAAATAGTCATTGAGTATATCAGCCTTCTTCATATCCTAGGCAATCAATTCTCCCATTTCCTTCCAAATAAGCCTGATATTTTCCCTAATCTCCCTTTTATCACCAACATGTTCCTTCATGATGCATTTTATTTAGAGCCTGTTAAAAGGCAGGTGGGAATCTGATCTAGAGGCACTTAAATGCATCAGAAGGCACAGCTCTCACATTGGGTTGTATCACCCAGCATACGATCATGCTCAGAGAGCACCACACCAGTACGATTACCTCCAGAAGTCTGTTCTTCCAGGAATATTTAATTAGTCCAGAGCTTTCTGGGGCAAGCCTGTGCATGTGACACACATCTGGCACTATCTGACAACTGCCACCCAGCCCTCTGGCTGCACAAGCCCTTCCTGAAGCAGTTACATCCCCAAAGGAGCAGCAACCCACCCCATTAACTTCTTCTAAAGAAAATCTAACAAGGTACTCACTATGCACTCTCCTCAAGGAACAGGCAGTGTCACTTTAGAACTTCTTCCGAGGAAACAGCTTTCAAAAAAGAGGGTTTAACTCTCTGGAGAGGTACCATAAGATGTGAAAGGAAAAGAAAACGATTCCGTAGGGATTTTTCTTCATTATCGCTCCACCTGGAGAAGTGAGCACACAATGAGCAAAGGTCCACACATATTGATTTTAAAGCTGGGGAAGTGTGCAGCTAACAGCTTTTTAAGTATCTCCATTTTCAGTTACTTCAACAAAATTACCAGTGAACAGTGTAACAAAGTGAAAGTTTTTGTAGGAAATTGCAGACTAAAAATGATCATTTCGGTTGCGAAATGTTTCTTTTCATTGCAAGTAGAGGGCTTTCAAACACAGGAGTTACTGGGGCGTTTGGCAGCTTCGTCCTCACTACACATTTCCCAAACCACAACCTGTCCCTCTTTCAGGACTATAATCTTACGCAGTTTTATTGCTCGGAGACTTTTAAAACCGAGGAGCCCCTGCTCGGGGCGTCCTGACTTGGAAGGCCGTGACCAGCCCCCGAGGGAAGCGCCTGCATCGCACGGCATTGAGGAACCGAACCCGGCGGAATCGACCCACCCCCGACTCTAGCCCGGGGTGTTCCTGGGCGGGTCGCAGGGAGCAAAGCCCAGGGGCCGGGATGTTCTGGGTGGGTTGGAGGGAGCAGAGCCCCGAGAACGCCGGGCAGAAGTGTTCCTGGGCGGGTCGGTGGGAGCACAGCCCCGGGTCGGGCTGCTCTGGGCGGGTAGGAGGGAGCACAGCCCCGGGAACGGGGGGCCCTGGCACTGCGCCCCGAGGCGCCGCTGTCCCGCCCCGGGGCTGGGGGGGCCGAGGGAAGGGGCGGGCGCTCGCTGTCTCCGTTGCCCGGCAGCGGCCGCGGCCCCGCGATGGAGGCGGCGGAGCAGCGAAGGCGGCTGAGGGGGGAAGCGGCCGAGTACTACCGAGGGCACCGGGTGCCGGAGCGGATGGAGGAAGCGCTGAACGCCGTGTTCCCGCTGCGCCCCGCGGATCTCTACGGGGAGCTGGTAGCGCGGGGAGGGGAAGCACCTGCARGGGGCCGGAGCGGCCTGTGCTGGCCCCGCGTCCGCCCCTGGAGGGGCCGTGTGTGTGCCCGCCGTGCCCGTGGCCCTCCCAGCCGGCCTGGCCCTCGGGCGAGCGGGGGCAGCGAGGAGCTCGGCATCTCTGTGGTGACAATCCAGTGGTGACAATCCAGTGCTTCCCCCTGGCTCGGGCAGGGGCTGCCGTGGTTTTGTGTTCGTGGCCAGTGGCACTTTGACGCTGCGCCAAGTACATGTCCGCAGGAGCCGGGCTTCTTGTCTTCTGCTGATTGCTTGTCTTGACACAAAACCGAAGTAGTCCACAGATGGGTGTCCCTAACAAAACTGCTGCTCAGCACAGGGGTGACTTTCTCAGGCCAGCGGCGACAAGACACCTGGTGCTGTTCACACTGCAGCTGCTCATGAAAGGCAAATAGGCCTCACCAGAAGGGTCGAGAATCAGACCAATTTTATCTGTTCCCACTTAGCAAAATATTGTTGACAGTACTCCTAATGAAACCTCAGTTAGTGGTGATACTGGAATTGCCAATAGTACAACAATGATCTGCTTCTGAAAAAAATTATTTCTTATATGTTCTTTGATGGGAGAGTGTCTGTGGAATTGAAACATTTCATTCCATCTTACACTGTTTCCCATCTCCAAGTGTTTTGCCATCACCAGTGGAAGGGGCTAAAACTGGTAACACCTTCCCTTGCTTTGCTTGGTGGTTGGCACGTTCCTCTTCTTTGTAGCTCTAAGTGTTTCCTGGTTTTCACATTTGGTAAGTCATAGTTTGGTGACTAAATAATGAAACTAGTAAGGAAGTCTAGTAAACCTCATGTAGCAACTTAATCCTTTTTCTAAACCAACGTTGGTGTTTATTAACTATGGGCAGAGACCCAAATGTATTGGATTATGACAGTTCATCAGGCCCATTAAAGACCATCTTGAATGAAGAAAAAAACTCTGCCTACCAGAAGTCTTGGTTTCTGCCTTTCTCATAGGGCTCAAAGCTTGCTGGAATGTATAAATCACAGAATCATAGACTATGCTGAGTTGGAAGGATGGATTTGTTCAATGGTGGATTTGATTGAAGCATATTTCATGGAATAAAAACCTCTTTGCCTGGAAATTGACTTTTAATGAAGTTCTTTCTTTTTCGTTTAAGGCTAACTACTTGTCTAAATTTTCAAAAGCTCCAGTAATATACAAATTAGTTGGAAGAAAAGTTCTTGATGGAGTTGGTCAGCCAACATTAGAAGTGGAAATACACTGTACAATTAAAAACTATGATAAGGTATGAGCTGCTTCTTCTGTTTTGTTGAATAGGACAATGTCAGGGAGAGGTACTGTTCTTCTCACATCCCAAGGAACATTTTATTTTCCGTTTTTATGAGGAAATATAAATCCCTGTGACTCAACACCTGAGTGATGTAAGTTGGAAAAAAAAGGTGTCATGAAAAGTTAGACAGTGGCTGCAACTATAAAAACTTTATTTTCCATGAATTAAACAATATTTAATGAGTGGGATGTGATGGTGAATCTTTGTATATTAATTTTTTTTCTGTCTTAATGATCATGTAGGTTTTCCTTACACCCCATACTAACCTTATAAATTAACTTTCATTTCACCTCTTTCTTTAATTTTCAGATCCTTATATTTCTCTTTTTGTGACACTCATTCAGAAAAATACAGTACAGATGAAAAACGGTATAGGTGGAGGCACTTCTTTTACACTGAGTTAAAAGGTCGATGTGGGTAATAGTAAAGTCAAACATATCTATTTAGCACCTGTAATGCAGAATTGATGGTTCATCTCTTCCCCAGCCTGAAATATCCAAGTTAGGTCTTTGCAGCTCTAGCTATCGTGGAGTAATTATTTCTAATTTCCCTCAGTTAAACTCTGGTTCACTTCATTCTTGAATTATTTGTAACTTCATAGGTATTCACAGGATGTAAGGTTAATACTGTTAATGCAGGCAACTTGTGAAATTTGTAAATGACATCTTCCTTAAGTGAGTTTTCTTAATATCATTTATTCTTCATCAGTACAGAAAGATAGAAATTATCTAAGTAAGACAAAAGTAACTGGTCTTGAGGGATGGCATTAAGTGTGAGTGCTGATGAATCATGGTACAACAGGCTACTAACAGCTGCAATAAAAGGTGTCCTAGTGACTGTATGGTCCTTAACTCCATTCTATTCTGATAGCATAATATATATATAAAGCAGATCTGTCAGAAGGTTTTTGCCTACATAGTTATAATTTAGGTCACAAAACTTGAATAATGTCTGCAATTACCAAACTATGAGAGGCTACAAAGAAGGTGCTGGATGAGAAAAGATAAGTGGAGCAAATAGTAGATCTGGAGATATGTACTTGTMGAGTTGGTAAGGACATGTACTTCTTAGTCTTTCAGATGACATTTGCAAGTTAGAAATTAAATAGTGTTTTAAGCATTTTACATTGGTTTGTTGTTTTTTCAGAGGGTTTGTTCCGCTGTTATGGCCTCTCATTCTCAAATACCTGAAAATGCCTTGCCTGAAACAATTGAAGCTGATGAGAAAGAAAGAAAGGRGTCTGTTAATACTGCTGTGGAGTGGGTCAATCAATCACTGAACACCGTGTTAAGAGACTTGGAGCCTACTGACCAGTGTCAAGCTGATAAGATGCTTGGGTAGGTCTTGCATATTCTTTCATTTGAAATAAACACCAATAATTTATATTGTTAACGAAAAACATAGAATATTAGATGTTTTCTAATATTTTTTTTAATGTTTTTAGGATATAATGTCTGTCTCAGATCCATTGCACTATATTATTGCCGGTTTTTTGCATAAGTATGATATAAAAATCATGGGGGTTTTTACAATGTTTCATGCATGGAATACAAAAATAAGGGTCTTGAAGAAACAAATGCCTGTCAAAGGCTACATTTAAGAAATTCRTTCAGTGCCAGTTTAATTCAAACTGCATCTTCACTTCTGTTCACGGCACTGCAAACACAAATGGTRCAAATGACCTGGCTGTGTGGCTTCTGCATTGAGCTAAACCACAGAAAACATGTTTATATGTACACATTTCAGGGTCTGGGGGAGTCTTCTTTCTGAGCAAGCTACTCCAAAAGGTTTCTTACTCGGGGTAATTAGTTGCWTTGGAAATACAGCTTCTTTAAAGAGCATCCATGTTTATTTTTTCATACAAATATTTCTTCCTAGGAGCATCCCAGAGTAAAAAAGAATATCAATTTATTTCAATTCAAAGAAATCTGTCTGGGGTTTGTTTATAAGAAAAAAATGGAATAAGGTAGAAGTATCACGGATGTATCTGAATGTATTTTTACAGTAACATTAGAGAAGCTACCTGGCAGAATTTATCTTTCTTTATTTATCTTTCCTGGAAGCATTAATATGGCCTATCATCCCTTTCTGGAGTTGGAAATGTTTCTTTCAGCTGCACCCCTGGGGGGAATGGCCATTTGCTGGAGGAGTAGGGGTTGAGATGCCACACTGAACACAGACTGGAGCAAACAGACCTCATTGCCTTCCACATGGACTAGCTTTGGGAAAACCTTGATAAAGGGAATAATGACTCAATTGGAAGGTGAATCTAAATAAGATTTTAACGCATTATTTACACTAATTTATATATCTTACATACTCAGAACACTCCCTGAACTGGCTGTCTGTGACCCATGGGTGAAGTTTCCACTTCATGCGTGTAATTGAAATTCAGCCATCTCTGAGTTTGCAGCCACACAATAACCAGTGTACAACTGACTTACTGGCTTAGCAACCTAGGCCAGGCTGGTGTGTGTCGTGGAGGTATGACAGGATCTGTTACTGTGCATGCAAAGCAAATACATCCTTGATGCTAAGGTTGTCTGCTCAGAACTGACTCTCAAACCAGTGTGATTTGCAAAGCATCTGTTAAGGTTTGTGATACTTGCTTGTGGTTCTTTTTGATTAACCAGTTCTGCAGATGACTACCAAATAATAATGATATAATAAATTTATGGACTTCTCCAGCTTCACATAGTGAATTTATGGCAGAAGCTCCAATACATGCACTTAATCTACTCCTAGCTTGTTCTTTAGCCTGTGTCATGGGTCTGCTTGTCACATGTCTAACTATATTTTGACCGAGTAATTTTTATGCCTCTTCCCTCAGTGAATACTTTGCAACCAAGGTAGAAGAAAAAAAGGAAATTGAAAACCAAGAACGAGGAGAAGAAGGAGAAGAAGAAGAAAAAGAAGAAGAAAAAGAAGAAGAAGCAGCAAAAGCCACTCTTGCCTGTACTTCGCGCACTCCATCCCCAATACCTGTACCTAAGAAAAAAAAAGGAAGAAAACCAGGTTTTCATTTCTTTGATTTTAATATTTTCTGCAATACAGATGTTGATAAAGGTTCTAAAAGACACCCTGTCTCATGTTTAAAGGGTTTGGTTACTCTCTCCTGACCTTTTTGATCACAGCAGTTTCTGCAGCAAAAGGAGGGAGGGGAAAATACAGCTTTCTTATCATTCACATGCATTGGTTGAACAGAGTTTCTGCCTTTGTTTTACAGTTGGCTTAGACAGGAGGTTATTACTCTTCAGAGTGAGGAATAAGAATGGAGGAGGATGCAAATGAAGAATAAAAATCAAAATTATAAGGAAAGAAAAGGGAATCGCAGAACTGAGCGGGAAAATGGAAATAGAATTAAGATAGAAGTTGAAAACAATTGAAAGAGGGAGGAAGGACAGTTTCCTTCTAACACTGAGAAAAGGAGGAAATACAGAGAAAAGCAAAAGAGAAAGAAAGAAAGGGATGAGATGGGAATGATGAGTAGTACAGAGTAAAAGGAAGGAAGCAAACAATCCTATAAAGGAGAAAGGAAAAAATAGTGTGAGATTAGATGAACAGGGTAAGAATATATAGCAAAAAAAAAAAAACAACCTAAAGGAAAAGAGCACCGTATGTTATCTCCATATATGCATTAAATTTAGACAAAGAAGAGCTGTTATCACTTATTGGAAGGACAGGAAATTTTGGCAAATTATTATTTCTTATCAGTTTAGTTGCAACTATCACATACTATCAGTGAAACCTCCCAATTCATATACTGGATGTGTGCACAGTAAATTCACCTTTGACTGAAGTGTAACTTCTGCAGTTGTCAGGTCCATCCAAATATCACCATAGTGTGTRTTGTACTCTTAGTCAAACTTCTGCTAATACATTTATTACTTGTTTTCACTAACTGTGACATTAACTTAATATTGTTGTTAGACTCAGTGCCTGACTATTTGGAGCCAATACAAAACAGTCCCCAATGCAATGGTTCTTGGGAATCTTATTGCAGCTTCAGTAGGTGCTCCCTGTAAATGTTTGTGTAAGCACTGTAAGCARTAAATATGATAGTGGGAACTGCTTGGTTTAAAGCATTTTGGAAAAAGTTACTGTATCTGGAAGGGAAATAAATTTTTATGAAAATTTAATAARACTATGGATGTGTAATATCTAAAAGACCTGTTTTCTCTTTGGAAATTCCAGCTGTAAWAGGCCTAAATTTTTTTCACAGTCATTATTAGAAGGAATCAAGCATGTGTGCTCCCAATCCGACTATAATATAATCTTCCATTTTTTATGTAAAAGCTGAGTATTTAAGCARCACAATAAAGAAGACTGAAAACATGCTTTTGAAAAGAATCTGAAAAATTATATTATGTTACTGGAYTAAAACATAAGAAAATAAAAATACATATTTCAGTGGCTGAAAGATCTCCAAAAGAAAGRGATTTGAAATGCATTTGAAACCATTTGAAACCAGAGTGAGGACAGATACTCTGCTTACTTGTAAGGTCATTCCATATAAAACACCTGACAAAATTAAGTTTTTGAAAAATAAATWATTGGTTTTTAATACGTTGAGTACACACCGAAATGACAATATCATATTTACACACATAACTGTGACACATAAGCGTGTGTTTAAAACCAAGAAAATTTTTAGCTACTACTCTCTGTCTTGCAGGAAAGAAGGCAATAGTGGAAGTGAAACCCATCCCCCCTGCAGAACCTGTTGAACCAGTGCTGTGTGGCAGCTTGGCCATTGGGGCAACATCACTTGCCATAGCAAAGGCTGGGGCCACCGTTAGCCATGTCCCATTGTACTTGTATATTGCACAGCTGAAACATGATCAGGTACAGGTGGCTTTTGTAATTTTTATTTTATCCCAATTGTCATAAATATTGCAGAATTCTGAAGCCAGTTGTGACAGTGTTATTAAATTTACCTCATAGGATACACCCTTCACACCATTGCCTGTAGCAGTTTTTGAACCCTGTGCCATAATAAAAATATGTAAGAAATTATTCTGATTTTTACATTTTTATTTTCACCTGGTACTGCCAATTACAGGAGTCACCTAAAGAAATGACTCTACCCCTCCCAATGGTTACTCTGATGAACTGTGAAAAAATTTCACCTGCAAAACTGAAATTAGTGAAAGAAGTTATGCTTATACCACCAGTTCAGGTATCACTCAAACAGGTACTGTTTCCTTTCCTTTTTAAATAAATGTATTGTGTAGAAATCATACTATTATGTACKTAAGTATGTAGATCTTTTCAATATAGTCCTTACAAACTATATGTTTCATTTTTTGTTAGCTTGCAAGGCCGAAATAAGTAAAAAGATTATTTAAAAGAAGAACTATGCAGATTTCAAGTTAAAAATGTATGTTAGTATAGAGGAAAAATCAGTGCATGTCAAGAACATGTCAAGGAATTGTGTTACACGATCACAGATTTTGCATCAGTAGATTGGAAATAGTATCAGTTGGTTGACATAGCATACAAAACAACAAAACCCATAACAATTTCGCAGGAAAGCATAAAATATTTGGGAATAAGTTGCTTTAAAATGAAATTGTGAAGCTACAAGGAATACAAAGAGCAAGAAGGATGGGTGAGACAGATGGGATCGACCCTCTCTTTTTTTGTTTAGCCATGTGTTGCATTAAAGAATGTATCTGCACAAGATGCCTACATTAGGGCCTGATTTCTGCTTTGTGTGCTGGTGACCTGAACAAGTAGCTGAGCTCGATTCTCCTTCTTTTTGCTTTTCCTTTAACTTTTCCAAATTGTCCCCCAGAGCTGTTAATAAGGTCGCTAATTCTGCCCCGTTCAAAGCCAGGATGCCTCCCAGTGCTCCTGGGAGAGGAGGAAGCTGTTTGCTGCAGTGCAAAGCTGTTTGTCCTGTGTTGATGTGTCACCAGCTGTGACTGACTTCTGCCCCCTTCAGTATTCCTTTACTGGCACTGTTTGAGAAAATCTGAAATGTTCTTTATGAAGTTAGCACTGAACTTTTACTAACTCAGCTGAAAAAGAAACAGAGCCTTGCATTAAAAGCAATGGATTCATTTAACTGGAGTGTTCCCCAATGTTTAAAATTAAGACAGTGATTTTTTTTTTCCCTACATCCTAGAAATAYTCTGAAGGTAAATGCATTCCTTGACATCCCATAGTCAAATATTCCTGTTCATTCCACTGCTACTAACCCTTTATTATTGGACACTTGACTGCATTTTGTGGGTGGAGAGATTGTGTGAAGGAGTGTGTAACGGTTTGGGGTTTTTTTAAGGCTTTACGTTAAAATTTGCATTTACAATAAGTGTTGTCTCTTTTCTGATTGAAGCTGCTAAAATGAATTAATATAACTTTCTTTTGAAGACTACTGTTGTTTAATTTCAGAGCATAGAAAGGGTTCTGGATATTCAGAAAGAAATGACAAGACTGTTGGAGTCTCCAGGTGAAATGGTACAATAAAAATGTGAACTAACAATGTGATGTACTTCATTTGATSTTTTCACTACCRTTGTCCTTTTAAACATACACATGGAACATTTAGCCTGTTAGAGGCTCATGACACAGAATAGAAAATGTGTTTCTCTGACAGATGAATAAAACATTGGCCATTTGGTGATACTAAATTAGAAAATAGAGAACAAAACGTTGTTCTAAGCATAAGACCTGCTGTTTACCTTAAGAAATATACTGGGAGGGAATGGTATCACAGGGAATATACAATATATATTCTGATCTTGCTACACCTCTCACACACAAAATGTTGTATTCAAGGAGCTATTACTGTAGTAGTGTATCATTCTTGGTGTGTGCATGTGCTTTTTGGAAAGCAAGGTGATTGGGTTTCTCCAAGTACRGAGTCTAGATTGTCACTTCTGAGATCCCCTGTAGTTTTGATGGGCTGGGCGAGAATGTTTTGAAAAACAAGTGGTGCTTGGMTGGATGCCCACATGGAAGTAAACATTTTATATTAATAACCACCACAAAATAAAGCTGGCTAGTTACTGATTCAAGACAAAACAGAAGGTATTTCCTAATTTAAATATTTGCAATCTCTAGACCAAAATTCAGTCAATATTTTTTTTCCTTTTTTTTCCTGAGGTGTCTCTGTCGTCTTTGTATTTTTCCATGGAATTGATTTCTTTCTTCTTTCACTCCAACAGCCTCCTTCTCAAGAAGCAGAGAGTAAGAAAGGAAAAGCACAGAATTCAGAGAAGAAAGCTGTGGTAAGAAAAGAGATTTTAACTCTAAGCCTTCAATAAGGTATTAACAACAGCAGGGAACCAAAATGTTCTTAAGAAATGAAGCATTAATCTACATCACCATTTTGGAAAGGTCAAGGCAAGAATTAAATATTCCAAATGCTCATATTGTAGATAATAATTTAGATTCTTCTGACTATATCTTCCCTTCCTGTGGGACAGTAGTGGAAATAGGGGAAAATTTCTGGGATCTGGTAATTTTTCTCATATAGAAATCCTGGTAAATTATCCAAATGAGCATTTTGCAGGCCTGTGGCACCAGCAGAGACCATGCCCTTTTGATCATGTAGGCCATAAAACTATTACCTGTAAGACTTGCAGATTGTGCTGTTTCCTAACCCTGGGAGCATAACTCCCCTCTTACTCATGCTGCTTTCAGTTCCCAGTTCCAGTCTGAGGTTATAGATAATGGCAGATACAAACCAGCAGCTAAAGTGCAGCACTCACAATATTGTACAGGACATTATTTTATATGACTCAAATGATCTTTTTTATCCCTTCAAAGCCTGTAGTTTATAGATGAGTTTTCCAAATAGTGGGATGGAAATGCCATGCAGRTTTTGCTCTTCTGTGTGAGACAATTAAAATATTATCAGGTGAGAATTGTTGCTGTTGTGGAGTGTACAAGAGAAAGGATGAACAAAAGCTTTCCTATTGTTGCTTAAACAACAAAAAATTCATCATCAGTAAGATGCTGGCCAGCGTTTTTCTGGTGGGTAGTTTCCATATTAGTATCACTGCAATCATAAGGTAGAATAATTCTGTAAGATATACACAAGGAACAATGCATTAGATTCTCTGAAAAAAATTCCATTTATTTCAGTAGGAGAAAACTAAAGGAGATAGTAGTGAAACTGAATTTAAAACTGATAAAAGCACCATGTTAGTTTGAACTTTTTTGCAGGGAAAAATGGAAAAATGACAACTTAAATAAGTTGTAGAAGTAAAAAGTAGACAGAGAAAAATATTTTTATACAGATAAACAATGCTTTTAATAGAATGTAACAAGGCACAACACATGGATGCCTTGAAAATCACATGAAACTGCAGATTTAACCTCTCTGAATCGCAGGAAGACTGCAGCATTTTGTGCTGTCTGTTGCTGCATCTTAGTGCTCACAAAGCAACAAGTCAAACAGACTTTGTATGTTGCTACAAAATAATCTTATAACAATTTGACCTGCATTTTCTTCCTAATTTCTATGTGAAGGAACATTCGTATATCCTCTGTAGCTAAGTGCCTGTTCTGTCTGTAGTTAGTTCCCTAGCTCTTGTCAAAACTGGTGCCTTCCAATTGGCTTCTCCAGTCTAACCCAGGATTACATCTTGCTGCTTTCTGGGCAGTTAATTGTCATTCTTTATAATCTGAAATTCACACACCTTAAAGTTGAAAATCAGTATTTGGAAAACCTGCAAAAAACCTGACAACAGAGGGATGTGAAATATTTGTTCAGTATAACTCTGCTTGTGGCTCATGTCCAGGAATAGTGTCCCTACAGCAGACGACTGCATGCAGCTGGGCTGGAGGTATTTCCCCTCTATGAAATTTGTTCTTTCTAGAAGTCTTGGAAGATTCTAGGGTTTCCTGAACACTCCATAGAGTCAATATCGAAGTTGTAGTTGAGGATAAATGAGTAAAAGCTATTTAAAAAAGGAGAATATGTTTTTGTGTCAAGGGATCGGTCCACAGTACCAGAGCATTCATGACAACTCAGTGGTAGTTAAGAGTGCCTTCAAAATCGTTTTCTAAACCAGCAGTGGCCATACAAGACTGAAATCTACATGACTGGACATATTTCCAAGGACTATTAGCTCTCTACTCATTAGCACTCAATTATCCCTCTTTCCTAGAGAATTGTCCTTAAAGCTGCCAATGAAATTTCTGAGAACAGGTTTTTAATTTGATGATTAAATGCAGACTGAAATGACAGTGAAAAAAAAAATGTATAACATATATGTGTATAAATAAAGTKATTTTTTTTTTTTTTGTTTTGCTTTCAGCCACTAATCTTAAAAAAAATATCACACTTAGGCTGCCTAACAACAGCATGTGATAATCTGGAACAACTGCTATTCCTAATGCAAACAGTTTGCAAGAATATAGGTCTGGAGCTAGGAACAGACATCTACTTAGCAATAAATTGTGCAGCTCATGAATTAATGGATTATGTAAGTAATTTTTCGATATTTATTTTCTTGGGTTTTAGAATGAACATAGCTATTTGTTAACATTATTTATTATTACATTGCAAACTCACCTTCAAGCTCCTAACTCCATTTTTTTTTAGGGTAGCAATCAAGCAAACAGAAAAAAAATATATCTGCATTTAAAATTCTCATTGAATCTGCTTATTTTTCCATTATATTAAGCTACATCTCTTGTTTTCTTCAAGCTATCCTGACATTTCCATGTATTTTTACTATGGTATGTTCATCTACACATCAGTGCTCATTTCATCGTGCATCAGCATTCATTTTTTTTAATTTTTAATTTTTTAATATTTTTATTTGACAAAGTCTATTTCTGTCCAGACGAAGTSTTAAAGTTCTTGCCCCTCGTTCCGAGATCAATCAGGTTTTTCTCTAAGCAGAAAAAGAAACTTCCAATTCCATTTAATAGCTCATGATATTTTGTCTCTTTGGGTGTTCTGTAGTGCCAAAGCTTCCATTACTAATATCTTTTGTGAAAGCAGTTGCTGTCCTGACTGTGATATCTGTACCCTATACCAGAATGTGCAAAATCTTAACCATTGAATTATCAGTAATTCTGCAACTTTCTGTCATTGAACTGTCAGAGTCACTAATGCAGTGGCTGTCCAGGCACAGTTCCACACTGTGCTCTTAAAATTCCTCCCAGGCTGTGGTTTGTGCTCCCCAGTATGATGAGACTGGTTTTAAACTAGTCTTTTGTTTTGAAAGGGGAAASAGGCCAGGAAAGGCAGTATCCTGGTTTTGAGCACTGAGGCTGCACTCCTTTCCCCAGCAATATTTTCTTTATGAAAATGAGGAAAAAAATTACCTTTTTTTTTTGGCAGAGAAAAATGAGATTTTTTTCATGCAAGATTCAATTAAAATGTCAAATATTGCTAATATTGCTGTAAGAGTGTAAAACTGGCAGTGTTGCCTAGAAAATGCTGAAATAGATCTCTCTCCTTTTGGCAGGGGCATCATTCACAGACTTTGGCATGAGCCCACTGTCCATTTAGGCAGAGTTTTCTATAACAGTGTGCTGTCAACTTAGACACAGAGTAAAGCAGATGAGTGAATGCCTTGTGATTGAAGAACACACAGCCCACTGCCTTCACAGAGATACTTCTGTCACAAGGTGTGTACACTCTGCTTTTTGAGGTCTCATTTCCTTATCTTTTGTGCTTTTTATTTTACTTTCTAGGATAAAGAAAAATATGAAATACTCACCGGAACATTCAAAAGTCCTGATGAAATGGTTGCCATGTACGTGGAAATGATCAAAAAATATCCTTTTATTATTGCATTAATAGATCCCTTAAGGAAAGAGGTAAGATACCACAGTGCAGTCCTTTAAAAACTGATAATACTGTTCAGTGGCACATCACTGACCTTTTCTCGTTTTTACAAACCATGTATAATACAAAGCTTCTGTTTCTCAAGTCTTTAAGCACAAAATATCACTATAAATCAARTATTTTAATATATTCTATTGACAATAACTCTAAACTTTTCTATACCTTTGACATAATTTCTGATGGAAGATAGTCCTGGCATGAACAGAAYACAGTCAGTACATATACTTTAAAGAATTACAAGAAATTGCTTTTTTATCTGATTCTACTTGGTAAACCACTATTATTTTTATCACATTTTCCTCGATATGTACACAATTCAAAKTATAAAATGAAATTGTAAAATTCAAGTGTATTACAAAAATTCATGTGTAACGCAATATTGTGTTGTATTATATTAAGCTGGAGAAGTAAACATTTGAACATAGTTGTATATTCCATAGAATCACCAAAAAATRTTATTGYTGCAACTCTTCGTGATGGATATTTRTAACCAAAGTCCTGTCACTGRCAGCATTGCTGAGCAGAATTTTTAAAGTGGGAGTAAAATACTGTGTATTTACCTCTGTGATCAAAGTTAGAGGAGTTAATTAGTGTGGCMAATCAACTACAACAAAAAATTACAATACTATTAAGCATGTTATCAAATTATTGATGGATCAAAGAGACAGATTTCATAGCCTTAAATATTCACATTTATCCATAAGATTAAGTTTCCATGTGTTACATAAAAACAATGAAAACTTAATTMTTGCAGAACATACAATTGTAGGCCTAAATTCTGTGGTTGCACAGCTGGATAAAAATTTGCTCTTGGTGTCAAATTGCACATTTTATCTTCTTGAAAATAAATATCYGGAGTTCATTTTCATGAACAAAACATAAAGACTGCGATTGAAGGGAGAAGCAAAGTGATGTTGGCTTTGTGAATCTGCCCAGTGCCTAAATCAATAATTCTRAAACTCATGAACTGCAAAATGCATCTTATTTGTCCTTAACTGGAACTTTAAAAGTTCATTTTTCAAATATCTGTGTTAGTATTACCTCACTCTAGTTAGCCTTGCCTCCCTGTGTTGTTTCAGTCTGACTYTCTGAATTAGCACGTTCCAAAGCACCAGGTTATTCCCCACTCCTGCCAGGGCTGCAAACTTCCTTGAGAATTCTTATGAAGGAACATATTTGCAGTATGAGAATCAGCARGAGAATTACAGCAGATAGTGAAGTGCAGTTGGAAACAGAGTACAGAGTTAAGGGAAATGCTGCTCCTCACAAATCTCCAAAGTTTACCCATGCCCACATCTTTGCCCCAGATAATTAGGTCCTTGAGGATTACCTCTGGTACCAATTCAGTAATTCATTGCCAGACACCAGACCGCTTTGGTACTTAAATTTAAACATTTGTTCAGGTGTYAAAACTTCATTTTTTCTCACATACAGGCTTGAAATCCATACAGGAATGGCCCCTGATGTAGATTGCAACTAGATAGGTATAAAAGTCTGTCTGACCCACAGTCTGAGAATTACTAAGAATGATGAAGTAGAGGACTAATGTTTTTAATGTGAGAACTTTGCATTCTGTGGACACAAAGCAGGCAAATTAATTCGTAAATTTCTTCTTTCGAATTCTTTACATATCCTTGTTCTTTATTTAGCCTGGACCATGTACCATGTGGACAATGCATTAAAAAAAAGAAACAAAGACCCTAAAAAATGGAGCTGTGCTAGGAAAGAGACTGTTGGTTTCTGCTGTTCCCTATGAGTCCTGTCCTGATATGTGTCATTGAGTCTGTGTCTCCTGTTCATTATTTCATATTCAAACAATTATGACACTTAAAACATTAACACAAAAATGAGTTCTCTGAATAAAACAATTGAAAATTATTTTATATTCCATCAAAATGAAATAAATTTCAGGAAGGAAATCAAAATAGCAAACCCCTACAGTTAATTTAATTTGAAATATTTTAAGCRATATTTTATGCAAATAGTGTTGATTAATTTCAGATTAAAATTTATGTTTTCTAGCAAAATCTTAAAATCCAAGGAAAATCCAAGTTGTATTTTTTTCTTAGGTAGACAGATTTAAAATAGAGYATTAAATATAATATGTTCTATAAAGGATATATTTAGGATTAAACCCAAATTATTATTTAATTTTTTTTTCCTCCTCAGTTAGGGTTTTCATTCAGTTTAGTTTTTTAAGCTCCAGTTGTTTACTTGATCTGTTTATGCAGGAGAGGGAACAGTGGAGTAAAATCTGTTGTGCCCTTGGTTCCAAATGTTACCTGATTGCTGAAGATGCTGCCACACATGTTTCCAAACTGAAAACTGACCAAAACATAAACATAGCAACRTGCAGTGGTGTTGTCCTAAAATATATCAACCAAACCAAGGTATCAGACCTCATAGAACTTACTGGAATTTTTGATGGTGAGTAGAGGGGGGAGAGGCTGAAACCAACCCCTACAAGCTACACCTGTAAATATTACATCTTTCTATTTAATTATTGCCACTTCTAATTCAGAAAGGACTTGTCAGAAGAAACTGAAATTCAYGTTTTGATTCACAAATCTCTGTCCAGGGGCTTAACACAGCATTCGAGGCTTCAACCGTAGTCAATTAATACACTGTGGATGTTTKGAACGTGGGTGCCCTTTGACATTGCAGCTCAGAGTCATGCAGTTAGAGATCAGAATTAAAGAAAATAAAAGAGATGGGGTCAATTCATCTGAATTTTGATTAGTATTGATAATYAACAAATCCAAACAAGTCCAAACTGTTTAGAATTGCATTTGCGTAGATTATCGACTACATATTACTGAGCCTTTGTGGTAACAGTACTAAGAACCTGTGCAGCTTCATATGTAAGATTTCTCTTTGTATCACATTTTCTGTATTCATTTTTACACRTGAGGAATAGATGGACAAATTTAATATAGCTGTTTTTTTCTTATTCCTTAAAAATGCTCAGAATTGCTRTTTCAAAACGAGTAAATAGCAACTAAAAGATTTCATTCAGTCAGGGTGGCAAATTCTTTTTTACAGTGAAGAAAAATCATTACTGTAGTTAAGGAGCACATTTAAAATAAATAGCACAGCCTGATCAGACAGATCAGTGAGGGACAGAGTCTAGGACAGGATGTTAGATATTGCCTTTTCCGTCTGAAAATAAAACAGAATGCTAATGTAGCATATTAATATAGTTTACATTTTTATGAGATGGGTTTCCCTGGTTTTACTCCTGTTTGTATTTAAGCTTAGATAGCCCAGGGGTAAAAAAAGAATGAAAAGTCCAAACAATTTCTSTGTCAAATATATAAAATATACTCTAATGAAGGTTTTCACTCCCATTATATATAGGTCAAAGACATATTACCATATTAGGAAGTCCAGATGGAGAATCTTCTGATGAGAGCCTCGTGGATCTGGTAGGTATTGAAAGCTGTTCAATTGCAGAATTGCAAAAATACTGCTTTTAACATGTACTATTTTTTAACGAGAAAGCCTTTTTGTGCTTGAGAAAGAAACAACGTTTTACAAAATGGGCTTTTTCTAGAGAGTTGCCTTTTTTCCCCACAGAGAGTTATTCTTTTGAGTTTAAAGAGAACACACAGGAAATTTGCCAAAGCAGGGAGTATATTCAAAAGTGTGTATGATCCATTTGCTTGCATTAGTTTGTAAAAAAATGTGAGTTACTTAAAACATTCCTGCGTAGTAATAATATTTTAAGCGAAAATTCTTAACACTACTATATTTAGTCTTTTTGGATTAAAGCTACATTTGCAAATAAAATTTCATTTCATATGCCAGTGAAAATTACTGTTTGCATCGGGCAAATCTTTCATGAAGAGGTTTTACTTCCAGCGTTTTTCTCAGTGGAGGGATGAGGGCGTTAAATTAGCAGGAGGATACCGTGTTTAATAATGAAGAATGACTTCACTTCCCCAAGCGTGGAGTTTTAAAACAGCCCCTCTCTCCTTGCAGGCTGTTGGCCTGGGTGCCAGGTTTCTCAAGTTGGGAGGTCTCTCCCGCGGAGAAAGGGTGGCCAAATACAACCGGCTGCTGGCTATAGAGGAGGAACTGGCCGCGAATGGAACGCTGCGTACGAGCTTCTTTCTTACTTTGTTTTCAGCCTGCCATGAATACGGGCACAAAGATTGGAGGGAGAATGATTGAAACTGCACCCCAGGAGGGAAGCGAAATCAAAAGGCTGTAAATAAGGGCTGACAAAAAAAACCTAGGATAGCACTTGCCACAATGTATATTGTTGTCCTAATGGATTATCTGTTTACTGAATGTTAAAATAGACCCCTTCTTGAGGAGTAGCCTACATTAAGCTTTTTTTTTCCAGAATTAATTGGTCGGAGTCTTGAAGCCCACGGTGCAAAAGGAACAAAACAAAAACCATGCATATAACATGTCGAAAAGCTGCCAAAATGGAATTTTAGGCCAAATACCCCACCTCCCTCGAGCCCCTAAACATATATTACTAACAAAACTTCATTTCACAACCCTCTTTTGTATGTTACATTTCCAGCAAAATGTGTTTGGAAAGCTACAATTGCATGGGTAAGCCTTAAATAAAACCCAAGAAACCCCAAAGTTGATGATGCACATTCAGCCTTAGCCACTTGTATGCATCTGCCTGCCTGTTTCGGGATCTGCATCTTCTTTTTACACTGTACCAAKGCACTGTTAAATGCTTAACAGTTCATTAGAGCCACTTCTCACTCGCTCAGGTATCAATCAAGCCAGAATAAAGACACGCAGTCTGAAGGGGAGGCAGAGAGACAAGGAGAAGAAGAAAGGAAGGAAAGGGTTTGCAGGAACTGTATTATGCCTAAGAAAAAGGAACACGAAGGAGAATTAAGTCATTTTACCCTCTTGTTTCTAATAATTTTCAGTGGTCTATACATAGGGTAGCARCACTTGACATGCACACTATAGAACAAAGTTTTTAGTTGAAAATTGTTTTTATTGCAAATATTTTGAGCTTTTTGAAATCTCCCCCTTGCTCATATAGAATCATTGTAAAAAATAGAAACATAGACAGAAATTATTTTTTTTTTTTTTTGCTAAGAAAGTAGTTTCACAGAATGCACTTTTCAAAAACAAGACAGATAATTATAGAACTATGAATTTTAACTGCCTCGGCAGTATTAATATATTCCCTCCTCAAATGGTATAGTCTAAACAAAGGCACTCGAGTTTGACAAATATTTAGACCTATATCTGACGAAATGAAATAGCAACAATCCCCGACACCGTTAATCATTTGGCAGAAATAGATCCAGTACCTAAATCAACAGCAGGGAAATAGTGAAGAGCAGGTCTGAGCTGCATACCAAGCTCTTCATTTGGCTGGGCTGGAGCTGGGAATACCCTGGAGAGTCCATGCCGAGGGCACTCGGAGTGCCTCACGGCTGGGAGGTGACACTGGCCCATCAGGAGTCCCCCCAGGAGCGTGTGWGGGGCCCGGGCTCAGGAGCATCATAGCCGAGCTCTCCCATTCCCTGGGCCGTGTCCCGGGAGCTGTTCCGAGCAGCCCCGGCGCCGAGGAGGTGCCATCCCCAGCTTCACCTGCACGGGGGTGGGACCTGCTGGGCCAGAGCAGCCTCCCCTTCACCCCATAGCAGCACCGGGCTGGGAGGCACTCGGGGGTGGGGAGGGCATCGTGGCAGAGCAGGGAGCTGGGTGGTGAGGGTGGGGATAGGGACGGAGTCACGGAACTGGGTAAAACAGCAGTGAGAACTGTTAACTGTGAATTGTTRCAGCATCAACACTGGGACAGGGGCTTTCATGAGGTGGTTAAAGGCTGGGGTAGAGACAAGGCAGAGTCAGCTGATGGGAACTTTGGCAAGAGCACCAGTGCAGAGGAAAAAAATAAGGCAGCAGAGTGAGATGGTCAGTGAAGAAAGGAATGCCATAAATACCCCAGCTCAGGCTGCTGTGCACCACATCCTGATCCTGTAATCAAAGTGCTCCTTTCTTTCTAAGGACCAGACTTTGAAAGGTGTTTCAACTCTTGTGAGCATCATGTGGCATTTTAAAAACATCTGTCTGCACCGGGAACATTACAACAAACCCAATTGCAGCAAACGTGAGCTTCTTTTTTCTCTTCTATTTCAGGTGAAGCAAAACTTGAATTTATTGATTTTGCTGAAGAATCACAGCCAAAACAACTTCCTGACGTTCCTCCTGCCCCAGAGCAGGATTAGTTGCCTCCACAACTCTCAGCCAGGCCTGCAGGTTCACAGCTTCCCACAGAACTGCAGCTGACCTAGGCTGTCAACACTAACTTTGGGATAAATTTCTAAGAAAAAACATTTTACTAAGAAACTCATCTATTAACTATTCCTAAATCCATTTGTTTTCATTCTAGTATGAAACTCATATATTAAATTTTCCTTGATCCATTTATTTTCAAGCACTTCAGCCAAACATTTCTAAAAGCATTCAAATACTGGTTTCTCTTTTCCCAGGGACCACCGCCTTCAGCTGAAACCAAGTTAACTGAGCAGTGACTATAGTCTGAAAGTACCACAAAATTCTGTGCTGCATTTACAAATTGACAAAACAAATACTGCTGTGTTAAGTCCAAAACTAAACGTTTGTTTTGGGAAAATCAAAATCTCTCTCCCTACAAAGAGCAAGCTGTTGACAAACAGTAAAAAAAGAAAAAAAAGCACCACATTTTACAAAAAACAAAGGCCTTGACTGTTACGCTGCTCCATCCCCCCACACCCCCTCAATGCTGCTCTTAGATCCAGCCTGCAGAGGAGGTTTTGCTCCAGTTGTGGCTATCAAAGTGCATCAGTGCAAACCCCAAATGCAGGGCACAAAGCTGCAACTGGCATCCCTAGGAAGCCTGCTTGGGTCGGAAGCAGGGAGTAACAAGGCAATTCCACAACGTCTGGGAAACTTGTCAGGAGTCTTTTTAATAAGCAACAATGAAAAGTTAAAGAAATAATTTATGTTCTAGGTAACAAAACAGTTTAAGTAAAAGAAATACTTCTTGAGAAACTTCCGGGTTTTGTATAATTTGAAAATTTGAACATATAATACAGCAGCAATAATTTCAGGGAAAAATACATATATGGAATGTTGCATTTTAAATTCAGTGTAACAGACAACTAAGTGAAAAATGAACAACCAGAACCAACTGCCCCGAAGAAATGAAAATATCAATGAGAGACAAATTTCCCCAAGTTCATGAATTGTACGTACTTCAGTAATTAGATCAAGTCCAAGATTTTCTTAGCAAACATGCAAAACCCACCAAAATAGATGTGAAACCACCACACTCATTACTATCATTTTATTTTTAGGAAAAGCACCAGACAGTTGCATGCAGAGCCAAACCAACAAACTCAGAACATTCATCCTTCAGTACTATCACTGTTTCAAATAATTAAATAAAAAAGAATCCAAGTGCATTCAAGTATGTGCCCACCCAATTTCAGTTACACCAATCTTTAGGTAAATCCCTGATTCCATTTTTTTGTTCATTATAAAATGAGACACTGTGCTGAATTTAAAAAGAGACTACAATGGAATGTGAATTGGCAGTGGAGCAAATCAATTATGTTCCTATCTCACCATCTTCAGAGGAAATAAGGGCTGAAGGAAACTGGGATTTGTGTTATCAAATACAGATATCGAAAGTGTCACCTAATAAAGAAATTAATGCCACCAGTGTGTGCCAGGTTCAAAGCAAGGGCTCATTTGTTAGCACTGTGAGCTTTCAGCTGGAAGTTCCCAGATGTTGATTCCCAATAACTTGCAGTTCTAGAATGAATCCCAAACACAGCCCACACCCACCAGAGCCTAAGGCAAGTTATTTTTGTGCAGCAGTAGACACAGACTCCTGTTGCAGCAGTTCCAGAAGTTGCTGTGTAACATTGAAACAAAACGCAGTAGTAAGTCATCTTTTGCAAAGCCCTTCATTAGGAGCACCAGTCCCAGCCCACAAACCCCTGACTGTGGCTGTCACTGCCACAAGTGTTGGTATCACAATGAGATGCTGCACTGCCTCTGCTCTGCAGTCGCTGTCCCCTGGCAAGCTGAGACAGAAGGGTTCTGCTTGTGCTTTTCATTTCCTCCCCAGCGCCTGTGTGGGGACAGCAGTCAGGGCACCAACAAGATCCTGGTTTAAGCAGGTATCAAAATATTTTTAAAGCAATGTGTCTAAACACATTTTTATTAATAATTAGTAACAGCCCCCATACTGAAGCTGATGAGTGTGTAATCACTTACAGGGTCTAACCCAAACCTGTCCAATTCAAGAGGGATGCAAGGGGCTTCTGGCAAGCTTTGGAACAGACCTTTAACAAGGCATCTTCTCAATAAAAGAAGAGTTAAAGAAGCCTTTTCAAATACAGTTTTAAAGGTAACTGACACTAAGAAATTAATAACCATACCTGCAAAATTAAAATGGGAAAGGGATTTTGAGTGACACACAGTTATTTAACACTTCAGTGCATGTAACAAAACTGCATACAAAAGACCATTTCAATCTGTATTATTTCTGCCTGGAGTACAGACCGTAGCCCCTAGTAACACACCTAAGCAATTCACATGTCCAGATAATGATTCCCAAAAGTTACAGCCTTTCAGAGTAACAATTAACAGTTAGAACTGTCTGTTTCTTTTATCTTCCCAAYATTAGTTTCTTTATGCAGTGGCTTGCTTTTTTCTTCTTTCACTTTGTTCTGATTCAGGGTGTTTTCGGACAGCTGATCCCCACTGGTGGACACAGGATCTAAAACTACCACGGATTTGGTCTCTTTTTCACTGCTAGAAGCTTTTCTTGCAAGTTCTGTGTGACTAGTTGATCTAGAGGAAAAAGAATAGATATATGAATAAAGATGACAGTTCACATATTCAGAAGAGCATGAAGACAGAACAGCATTTCCATTAGTAGCACATATGATCAAGAGAGATCTATAAGCTAATAAATAGGTTTACAGATGTAACAGCTGTTACACGCAGATAGTAGCGCACAGTCACATCACCCCTCCTGGATCATTTAATCCAGGCATGGAAGATGAGAAATGAACTCACAAGGCACTGCAAGCTGCCTTCTCCACACCTCTGTCCCAGAGCCGCCTGCACGGGGCTGTCCCGGGGCCGCACTGCACGAGCGGGAGGCCGAGGCACGGCGTAACCGGGTGTGCCCTTGGCTGCTCCTGCTCTCACTGGGAGCGAGTGCCAATGATTTGGGGAAATTCACCCACTGGGTTTGCTGAGCTACCGAGGGCGTTTGACCCACACTCTGTGCCGCAGAAATGGGGTTACACCACGGTTGTTCGCACTGCAGGGAATCGTGCGGATAAAAAGGCTCTGAGCGGGCAGGAAGGAAAGGTCAGAGACACCTGGGTTGTTTGTCGAGGCTGGCATCAGGCTATAAACACTAAAAGYACTTGTCTATATTCAAAAGCTTTGTACTGGTGTTGAAAACATGCAGGCAAATCCTTAGATTAGCTGGAATGCACCAGCAGAGAACACGGCAAACACTGGGAAAGCTCGACCTGACCAAGTGGCAGGCTGGGGTGTTCCCAATGCCATCTTAACCCTGCTGGGTGGGCAGAGAGGCAGCCTGGGAGCACAGGCTTGTGCCTCCTGCACCCTGCCTTCCACAGCCTGTGCCTTCCAGAGCCTGTGCCTTCCAGAGCCTGTCAGCCCAGTGCCTGAGGGCTCAGAGCCAGGCAGGCTTAGGGAAGGCAGTCACACAGGCACTGGCTCATCTTTAGGCAGGGCCTTACACACCAGTCTGGACACACTGTCCACACCCACACAGCCACAATCTGGCCAGGTGCTAAAATCCCTACTGCTGCAAGGTCCTACATGCACTGCATTGGCTTGTCCAGAGGCTTTTTACCCCCTTTTTCCTTTTTTTTTARATTTTTCATGCTCGCTTAAAAGGAACAGTCCCCCATACTGGAAAGGCAACACCCTTGCAAGGAAAAAGTAGGATCAACTGGAGGCCAGAGAAAGAAATTCAGCTACAGGATCCATCTGCTATGAACTGCCCTTTAACGTGACAGCCTTTGTCCTAGAGAAAATGACAAAGAAGAAAGAGGTCACCCCACTCAACAATTAGAACATGGGGTGGGGGATGCACCGGCTCCCACCCAACAGGAAGAGAGTAAATGAACAGGTTAAAACCAAAAAATAATCCCAGAAACAACAGTTGCTGCACTTTCCATTTCAGAAAGAATTTACTCAGCTTGCTACTGCAACACTGGACACAGCAAATGAAATTCCATGTTCAAGCTTTAATTACAAGAATTGTCTCTAACACTAGAACTTTGGTATAAGTTAATTAATGCAGAAATTGGCACTAACAGATACAGTTTCAGACTCATTTGATTATCATCAGAAGCTAGTGATTTCAGAAGGAAAATAATGTTTATTTTATGCAAAAGTTGCCAATCATTCCAGAAAAATGCAAGGTGGGGTATTTTGAATGTTACAGCAAATTAAACTTTTTAAAGCAGTGTAACCAGAAGAGGGTTATTTTAAAAAGTGCTACTTTTGAAAAGCTGATTGCCCAATACTATAAAAATGGTCAAAGCCATAAATGCCAAGTTCATTTTTATTTCACTTTGGAGGTAACTATCTTTCAAATCCCAACAGCTGGACTATTTAATACAATCTGGTGAATCAAAGTATAATTCTTCACTGGGCTCACAGTGGGGAGCCTGCATTAGTGTATGGCAGCATTCCAACAACTGATGCACAGCCAAACACTCTGAAGTCTGTTTCATTTGTAACAAAAATGGATAAAATGGCAATCATATTTACCACCTTCAAAGGACAGAAAAATGAAAGATGTCGATATAAAGTAGTTTAATGGAGAAAACCGGTGATTAAATCAGTGTTTGCAGCATAAAAATAAGAATTACTATCCGACTTTGTTGTACTAGTATTGCCTTCGTCAAATCCTTTACCCTGCTGCAGCATCAGCCTGACAATGCTGCTGTTACAGCTGAGGCATTGTTAAAATTATTAACCCTCTTTATCAGGTATTCRCAGCTTACTTTCAACAGTTTGCCAAGAGCAGAACGTTTCAGGGCAAGAATGAACATAATTTTGGTGCTCCTTTTCAGAAAACAGAGTCTACTGCTACAAATAAACCTGGGAAAAGCAGTGAGTAAAGATAGAGTTTGCCACTGTTCTGAACAATCTAATTTTGTCCAGCCAAGGTATTTGCATTTAGTTGTATGCAAAGCTCTTCCCTCATTAAGATTGTTAATGCTGTTATCAATATTCTTCTTGTTTGTCCAACTATATATTTAAGCCAGAAACTGAGAACCTAGTTCTATTTTACTYATTTGCACACAGTTGTTTGTAAGTCTGCATTTATTTTATGACTAAACACATAAAATCTCTACTGTTAAATACAAATGTAGATGGTAAATGCATTTGAGATTAATTCTGTGGAATATGCAATGTTCCATGCAGTACTGAGGGCTGTCTGTGATATAAGAGTACCAAAACCAATATTTTCAGTTTATACAGTTACAGAACCCACAGAATGTGTAAATACTAAAGGGTTACTAAAGTCTGTGAACTAGCACTGCTGTGCCCTTTGCATGCAATTTACAGTAGGAGTACAAAAGGACAAACTAAGGATCAGGTTGTCAACTGAGATTTGGATTTTCTTTGTTTCCTCTGCTCAGTATTAGAACTTGGCATTATTTAACCTGGTTCGGTGCCCTATTCATGAAATTATTGTAAAATCATTGTAATATGTTTCCAYTAGAAATCAGAATTTTATGTCAGTATTCATTGAGAACAAAAGCAAAAACTGCAGATGTGTCTATTATTTCAGAATTCTGAACAAGGAAGGGGAATAAACCAGAGATGACCAAAGGCTAATACTGAGCAATGGTAAAAAATACACCAATTCCAAGTTTTGAAAGTCTTCAATGAACAAACAATTCCATCACACTACTACCAGTATTTGTCCACCGGAGATTACAGGGAATATAAACAGTGACACTGGTGAATTAGCCCTTTGTTCCCTTCCCTGATAGTACCAGTGCTACCTGTAACACCAGACATCTGTGCAGGAAGTGCAAGAAACCTTCATTTCTGAATGCCCCTGCTAAATCCAGYTGAGTAGAAAGGTGGTCAACAGAGCAGTCAGCAGAACAGAACTGCACACAATCTTCAGTACAGAGATTATTCCCATTTTTAGGTACTCTCTTTGAAAATGCTCARAAAGATTGGAAAATTTATTTAAATGAAGAATCTTGGAGAGCTTCTGCCTGCACTGAGAAGGCACACAAAGAGTACATGCTACAAAAAAATGTGTGACAGTAGCTTTTAGAACAGCAAAAACTGAGGAGACCTCAAACTTTCAGAACATCCCATTGTTTTCCTCATCTGTTGTTCAAACTAAATTGCCCATGTTCAGGCTGCACTGGAAACCCTTTGCAGTTCAGTCCAGCTGAGGCTGAGCTGCTCCCTGCAGAGCTGCTGGATGATTCGGGGTACTAAGATTACAGCCGGGAGAGGGAGGACAAATCCTTTAATTGTATAAAATCATCAGATTAAGACTAACCCTCTCTGTAGTGCACTCTGTCAGCAGAGAACTTTGCACCCCAGAAACACAGTGTTTACAAAGTGCTGAAAAAACCCACCAAACAACCCAAAACCCAGGGGCAGAGCCAGACACACCTTTCCCTTCTGTGCCTACACACTGCAGGGGGTCACGGGAACTCTTTGCTCCCAAGGACAATGAACTGTCACCTGTTCTCTTCTAAGCAGTTGTCACAGAATTACACTCGTGCTGGGTTAAACACTGGGGGAGAGATTTGCAGAGGAAGTTACCTGCACTCTGAGGTAAGGCCTCAGTTTCTTTACAGGACACACATCACTGATGTCTCCCCCCTAAGCACCACCTCAGCAAAATTTCACACATTCCAAACCATCTCCTTAAAGGCTTCAGACACACAAGAACCTCTTACACTGAAATAACAYCTCACCTAGGGGTTCTAAACTCAGGTTTTCTACAGCAAGCTGTACATTAAAATCTAGGTGAAGAGAGAAGAATAAACCCTGCCCTGCACGAGACACCTGGCAATTACGAGACTTGCAGTCCTCCACTGTGATGTGAAAGGTTTGCTCGGCTGCTGCAAACAGCTGAAGGAAGTCACACCTTGGTCAGATTTCAGGGAATTGCAAATGATGAGGGAGCTGCATCCTTTAACCTCGGGTATGAATAAGAAGAGGAGCCACAATAAATTTTATGTATGACTTTGTCATTTAGGGTATCCAGGCCAGGCAGTGCCCTGTTTGTTCAGTCAACAAGGGCRAATTTAGGAATGGTGTGGAGGGAAGCAGCCCCTGCTTTAGAGCACGTTTCAGGGGTTATTCGCTGAACCAGCTCACCCATTAAAGGCTGGATCACATCCCCTGATTTAGTTTCACTCATCCAATGAATCCASGGATCCAGTTATGCACTAAGAACACTCCAGAATACAAATCAAAGCATAGCAAACGCAGACAATAGGGAGATTGCTTCAGAAGTGCTCTGCTGATCCAAACTAAGCTGCTTCCGGGGAAGCCCAGAAAACTGCCTAATTACAGAGCTGACTTGTCAGACCTGTTGGCACCAAATGAACTTCCCTCTGCTCCTGCTTCCAATGAGCCCTGTTTCCAAGAGGGAAATAGCCCTGTTTCACACCTCGGAGTCTGGAGGCTGCTTCTACCAAGCTCTGCTGCAAATAGCACACAGGAGAGAAAAGCAATTGCACTGCAACTTRGTATGGGGCCTCCAGGTTATTCCTGCTCCTCCCTGCCAGCCTGGGCCCAGAGGAGTAGGAGAGCCTCAGCACCTTCTCTCTTGCTGGAAAACCATCCCTAAGGATGAGCCTTCCCAATTAAGCAGGTTTACACCAGAGACTCAGTGCAAAGAAGCCCTGCAGCACTAAGGAGTCTGGCCCACCACATTTGTTTTAATGCTTTAAACAGATAAATTAAAGTGAAATGTGTCTTTCAGGATGTCACTGAATAGGCAAGCTGAGAAATAAATTGAGCTTCACATATGCTTTTATAACACATAACAACTGTGACTGTCAACACAAGATCCTTTTCACTGTCAATTCACCACGCATTCTGTGAGACCTTGGGGCCTGCAATTATTTCATTTCCTTTCTTGTAAATGCAATTTCCACTTAGTTCGGTGGAATAAAGGTACACAAAAGGTGGCAGGAGTTGCTTGTATTTTCTGATCTGTTCAAAATTGTACAAATCCACAAACTACAAACACAGTATTTTTCAGGAACAACCTCACCTTTCTGTCAGGGTTCAAGAAAATGCAGTGSCATTATTAATGTCAAATTAACTGTYGAACAAATCTTCATCCTTCTGATGAAACTAAAATGAAGATCATCTTTCTTCTAAGGATACTTAAAAGGGGAAAATACATATGATTGGAAAAGGCAATCTGCTTTTAATACTCAGTGGGAATTAAATACAACTGTAGAGCACAAAAGGAAATTGGGCTCTTTCTCCACTCAAAAGTAAATGATGAAAGTACCTGCCAAGAGTGAAGTATCAGTTCACAAAAACAGATGCAAACTGAATATCCAGTTTCTTTGTCATAACTTCCTCCTTTGARCAAAGCAATGGAGACTTGCTAGACTTGGAACTGGTGGTATTTTGTAACTGACAGAGCAGGAAATCAGAGATTTAATTAGCCATAACTACAATATTCTGCCAATCTGATTTGTTTCATCGATTTCCTTTTCTTGAAGTGACAAACAACCGGGCAAGGGAACCAAAGCAAGTGCACAGCCTAATTCCAAAAAAAGCTTGGTATTGTTGGAGAACAAGCCAATCAACTATAGAATCTGTCTGAAATAAAAATTGCTGAAGCAGGTTTAACTCTGACGCTGAACTGGCACCTCAGGTCTTCAATCTGCTGTGATGAAAGATGCTGCTGCCCATCTGATCTGTGCAAATGCAGCACTAACTGTATTCTTATTTTAAATCTTGAGATGTCAAATTTTTACCAACAAACTTTTAAGAGTAATAGTCAGGACTTGTTTTGGTGGAACAGAAACTGCCCTGCACACCAGGGTATAGACCAATATGACTCACATGGCTGCATTTTTTAAAACAWTTGCTAGAACTACTTTTAATCAAGAGTTAACAATATAAATCCATATTCTACTTACTGTAAGGTAGGCTTGGAGCCCGTTGCACCCTTAGGCTGGTTAGAGACAGGACCTGAGTCGGGTACTTTGGAAGTGAATTCTGTCTCCACGCCTTTCTTGTTCAATGCTGCCTGTGGGGCGCTGGCTCCCGAACCCAGCACAGGCAGAGACTTTGATTCTGATGTGGCCAAGATTCCAGTGGGACCTAAAACCCAAAGAAAGTTTAATGCTTCTGTTACCCAGATTGACTGGTCTAGAAACAACACAAGWGCAGAGCAGAACTCAAGCTAACTGCAGAAATCAAAATGGAATTTTAATGAACAGCGTCCAGAGCACAGAGTATCAAAAYACCATATTTGCAACTTCTGCTCTCCCCACCAAAATTTATCCTTTCTTGTACCACAAACAGCACTTGCTATGGTGACACAGTCGTGCACTCGATCCTTTTGCCTTCTGRGGTGGTAAGTCCTGCTGCCCACACAGCACTACCCAGTCACACCTTGCTGGTGYTCTCCCAGCCTGACGACAGAACAGCCTGTTCTCAGTACTAATGAGGAGTCACTGAACTGCAAAGTCCAAGATAAAACTCTACACTGACATTCAAACCAGCCACATCTGCATCAGCTCTGGCATGGACTTACACTTGCACAGACTGTGTTTGTAACCAAGTAGAACATCAAGTTTTTTACAGAAAAGATAGCAAAGCACAGCATAAAATCCACAGACCCTTGGTCCACAGAGGAGGTTTAATCCATACCATCAGTCCTAAACCTCATTTCTCTGGCTACCATTACTTTCCAAGAGTATTTTCAGAGTAGGTTCAACCATTAACTCCAGCAATAATATCTGAGCTGCAGGCTGGAAAGAGGAACCTGAGTGTCTGGGTGTGCAGAAAATCCTGACAGAGGCATCTCTTGGACAAAACGGGGATGAAAGGCAACAGATGAGACAAAAGGAGTCAGTGTAGAAGAAGGTGGAGTTCTCCATAATGGCTGAAATGGCAATGGTCTGGAAGAGAAAGTGAAGCTTCAAGAGTCACTTAATGCAGGGAGAGGAAGAGGACTCCAAAGGAGTCCAGCACTTACTGCCACTGTCCTGGTCAGTKGTCACTTTCCGGCGGCGCAGAACTCGTTCCAGCTCTGTTTCACCACTGTCTGTTTCAAGGGACTTCAAGCTTCGGGAACTCGTGGATTTATTCAGTGTTTCCTACAGCAAGAAATAGGCATGAGAAGCTCTCTGAGGACAGATAATGCCTTTCCAAGCAGCTCATATGCACAACTTCAGAATCTTTCACACTGCAGTTCTAGAGCAGCGTGCCAAGCTCTTCCAYTGGCACAACACGAGCATCTGGGATCATCTCACCATCCCACCCTTACTTGGATTGCACAGTGTAGGGATAAACCACACTTACTATACATTAGGGAGTTGATATCAGGCTTAAGAAAGATGTCCTGGATCACTAATGAACAAATTTGGATGTTTGTGGGGAACTGCCAACTTCCTCCATCTTAACATTTAAAGGATCTTTAAAAACTGCTAGAGAGTTATCATTCTATGAGCAAAAAGCGAAAGATCCATATTATACTGCCCCAGTGGATTTTATATTTTTGCATGGTCCTACGTTGCTGCATCCTGGTGTGTACAGGTATCTGCAGAAGTCAGTGTTTATCAGCTACAATTGCAGCACATTATATCCTATAATGCAGCTGATCTGCCATAAACCTGACCCTTTGTCTACATACTTCAAGGTTTCTCTTTTGCACAGAGTTAGAGCTCAAGTTGAAACAGCTTTTTATACATACAGAACAGAAATAMATGCTATTACTGCCTTATGCCAAGGCTAGCATGTAGTATGAGTGAAGCTGCAAATCCAGGAGCACTTTTCTTAAGGTGGGAGGAAAAGAGGCTTTAAGCAAAAACTGAAACCTCACAAACTTGCCTACAGGAATTCAAACATGCATTTAGTGCATACTGCATGCATTTCCCAACTCACAGTAGTCAGTTACTGGATCAGAATCCACTTGATTGTAACATTTCCCCAAAATTTTTATATAATGGAACTGAAAATTTGGTATCCATGTAATTTGTTACCCATATTTCATTCTCCCTCTAAGTCTGGCCAGGAATCTTGTTTATTCAGCCTTCCAAAACATGTCAGACTCATATAGCATTTTTACRGACCATAAATAACATACTCTTGACATCTTTTGTTGACAAGCACACAACTTCTGAGCAGGAATAGACAAGGGCAAAAGGAAATAGCATTGCAAGTTGAAAAAGCTGTGCTGCTTTCAGGAGCCCCACAAAGTAACTCTTAATTTTTCACCCTTGCCTAAAAGTTAAAATATTTTCTTCAAAACTATTTGAAATTTAACTGAGCAGGTTATTCATTAGTAGTATGCTCCAGATCTGTACAAATGTACACATACAAAAGCAACTTAAAAAAGGGAGTCACTCAAACTCCGCAATTCACAGAACATAAATGTGTTTTGTTTGTAACAATTATATGGAGGTCTACACAAAATGCATAATTAGCATAGTAACAACAAATGTTTACTCCATCACATTCCACCCCCATGTTTGTTGTCTGACTGTGCATAATCACTGCTCTCAAGAACAGACTGGAGCTGCATTTCACACAGTTTGTCTTACACTGCAAATACCCTGAAAGGCTCAAAAGCACCGAGCCTGACACAGAAGTGCAGTGACTGCAGGTTTCTCTCTGCTCCCTCTGAAGTGCATAATCAATTCTCCTCTGATGTCAGTGACACAGTGCTGAAGAAATAAAACAGCTATTAGAGCACGAAAGGACCTTCTGCAGGATGGCTCTGTCCAACCCTCACTGGTCCAAACAGCACACCACATCCAACTATTCCTGTAATTACGGAATTCCGTTTAAAACACAGTCCCAGGGTTGCATTTTATTCCTTTCCTATTTACCACCACATTTAATGATGTGTCCCTCTAATGAGGGCTCAGCATTAAGGTCTGGTGACTCTCTACAACATTTCTTTCCTTCCTCCCCTGYTTTCACATGACTGGAGAACAGCAAGCTGAACATGTCACTGGTGATTTTATATCACAGCACAGGCAGTGGCTACACTCTGCTGTTCTGTCCTGCATCACCCAAAACAACACTTGTTTTTATAAGGGCTGTTTAACCTCAGGATGATGAGAATGATTAGCCTCACCTTCTGTAGAGAAGTGAAGCACTTTGCTTCAGTACTGGCATAATTTCACCTGACGTGCCAAAGTTGCACTTCAAAAGTTTCAGGGTTACAGAAGTCAGGGAGAAAGAACTACAGCTCCTTCCGAACGATACARTTTTAGCTCTTGCGAAAGAAGCAACCAGTTAAAAACAAGCAATGCAACATGAGTAAAGGACACAAAAGGAGCAAACCTAGCACATTGCTCTCAGCAGGACCAAACACATGCCTAATGCTTTTATTTCATGATAAATGGGTATGTGGASAGCTATACAGAATCAGTTTTTTCTACATATAAATGCAGACAGACCAGAGCTATTGCTTTATTTAGGCTTCATCCATGCTAACAAGAAATTTGGTGCCACAGAGAAGAGAGCAGTTGATGAGGAAAACTCTACATCTACTCAATGTGCAGTCTAGGGGCCTTACTCTGGACTAGATAGATATTCAGCTGCCTCTCCATCCCTAAGCATCCCCCCTGTGAGTAATCAGAAAGTTTCCAAAGGATCTATGGCAGATGCAGACCATAAAATCTTCTCTAGTGGCAGGAGCATACAAACCCGGAGCAGAGTTCAAAAGCAAATTCTCCTAGCAAGACCAAAACCAATTCTAAAGTTGAACCAAAGCCAAAGGTGGAATTGGGGGATTTGCTTCAGAACTGCTCCATGGCTTCAAACCAAAACACTAATGCAGAAGTTTCAAATTTTGCACAGAAGGCCCTGTCAGCTCAATTAGAAGAAAATKAAATACAAGCTGAAAGTTCTCTTACCAGAATCCCTTTTAATTCTTTCATTGCACTTTCAGAGGGCTTTGGTGTTTCTGGCTGTGAACAAACACAACACATGGATGTTAAAAGCCACGAGAAATGGCCCAGGACAGACTCAGTCCTTGCAGACAGAACTCACACAGGGTGTGCTGCACACGCCTGCAGGTGTGTCATGTTCCTCTGCTCCCTCCTCCCATGGGCACAGGGATAACATTCCATCTATTTCCTTACTCAGATGAAGAGCCTCAGCTCTTAGCACTGTGAATCACAGACTAGGTGTAAGGATTATGCTTTTGTGAAGAAGGTATGCAACAATTTACAGTAGCCACATTCAGGTATTAGGTGTAAGTGTTGCATAAAAGGAAGAAAAAGTACTAGTACAGTCTACTTCTTGATCACCCCCTGTAACCAATTCAGTTATTCTCACTGTGCTTTTTGTTTCCCAGCAGCTGTTTGTTTACAAGTTTCTTTTCTGTATCAAAGAAACTGGCCTTTATTTACTTACTGCTGCCTTCATTTTTCTTCTGTTCTTCAGAAATATGCTGCTATAATTCCCAAAATCAAGCAAAGTAAATGAGGGGAGGAAAATGTATTCTTCTGAATATTTAAGAGAAGTCTTATTTCCAGTGTAAATTACTGTACTTAGCTAATACGATTGGTCTGCTATTTATTCAAACCTTTGTTTTAGGCCTGCTTGACTGGTTGACTGGTCTCAGGTGAACTCCCTTTTTAATCCTGTCCATCATCTCTTCCACAGCTTGCCTCTTCAGATCCGTAACTTCTTCACCTGCTAGAAAAGTCAAAGAGCAGATCCCATTTCAGACAGGAATTACAGAGGGATGGTACAAAGTAAAAGCCATGTTCTAGGTCTGGATACAGCCATCTTTGCTGTCAGCTAAACTGGCCCARGCTCCTCAAGGATAAAATGCCAGTCTAGACTGAGGATCCTGCTGTGGATTTTGCAAAKGCCAAACTGCAGAAGTTTGGACAGAAGCAAGGCCCACATCCTGAATAATGCAAAGCCCCCAAAACTGTTTGGGAATTGCAAAAGCTCAGTGCTTTGGGCTGAAGCACCAGGGACTGAGGAACATGGCTCTGCTTCCACTGTGGCTCAGCAGAAATTTCCACAGCTCCACTGACACAGAACAAGCTGATAATGCCCCACGGCAAGGCCTGTGTGCACAAGACTCCCAACCCTGTTTCTCCTGTTTCCCGTGGATTTGAGAACCTGGCTGGAACAACACACCAACACCTCAGCCTGAACTAAAGCCACCCCTTTAAAGAACACTGCATCAAGTTAAAGGGCAAAACTGAAACACCATGAAAGGAAATGGCTGCTTTTTCAAGAGATTTGGTGTCAGGATTGCAAAATATTCAGATGACACGGGAAGCTGTGTGATGAACCTAAACAATACCTSTTAACTTATCAGCGTTCTGGGGAATGCAACAAAAGACACTTAACGTGCCATGCCATAAAAAGGGGGGAAAGAGCACTTAAAGCAAATACATGGAGAAATAGGGTTGATGCTATTCAAAGCTGCAACATTGTACCTTATATAACAGGAATTTTAAAAAGACTTTCGCTCTCTCACTTGTCAGGGGACTATTGATGATTCATAGAAATGTGGTTTCTGTATTCTAAGCCGATTTAACGTCAGGCTTTAATTTCACAAACAGGCTGTTCCAAATATAAAAGCTTAATTGGTGGTATGGGATAGAAACCACTCATTCTAAGTCCTTAACAGGGGTCAAAACAAGACTCAAGTTTGATATAATAACTAGATCAAGAAAGAACTTTCTCCTTTTTTTATTTTTATTTTAAGAACAGCTTGACTATTAAGAGAAAAAGCAGTTTATATTTGATTGAAGAAAGGTCAGAACTGTTAAAGTTTGCTAATAAGTAATGAAAGGATGGGGAGTAGAGAACTTAGAGTGAATTTCATAGTATTGCCTGCAATCACTGTTTGTGACAGTCTCAAGAAAAAGCTGTAATCAAAACATCTAGGACACTTCAGGGTAAGGAASCCTGATAAATGAAGGCACCATAATTGCACTTTTACTGAAAGATAAGATTGACTCTTCATCAGAGACCTCGGTACAAGRTCACCTCTCTAACTATTTTATTCTGACCAACAACCTTATTTCTCTCAGACCGGTAACCAGTTCCCAAAAATTCCCCCAGGGACCTGCCCAAGTCACTCATTCCTCAGTTCCTCACCTGAAAAATGGGAGGGGTAATACCTTCTTTCCCCCACTTCCTGCCTGTTGGTTCCATCCAACAATCCAGCCTTACTTACATACCATTAGTCTGCTAACAGCAGGGGGGTTTTTTAACAGTTATATCCTATAATTTCAGCCAGGTTCTCTTCTTTGTTTAAGTGGCAGCAAATGAGTTAAGCAATTCACTACAAACAAACTCCTGCTGTTTCAGAAGGAAGAGAGAAACAGCAAGAAAACCCTTGGTTATTTAACTGGCAATGCCTGTCCAACCAGCTCTGACTCTTCAGGCACTCACGATCATTTGTAAATCCATACTTAACTCCTGTTCTCAACCTACTAAGTTTCCAGCTTCCATTAACAACAATAAAATGCAATTTCAGCTGTTACTTTGCATGCAGAGCCACCTTAGTGCAAGACTGTTTTGTTTTAGGTTTTCAGTGTTATTAAAGGATTAGCATTACAGTCAACTCTGAGTGGTAATTTCACAAGATATGAATTGAGGGATGAAAATCTGAGCATTTAACAAACAAGCTCTGTGGAGAGGCTCTGGACAGAAGAAATTGCAAACAAGAAGCTATTGGAAGTTCAGAAATTTCCCCRTATTGTGCTGTAATAAACTGCTCTCTGTTAAATGCTTGTTGGGTTTGGTCTTCTGCCTCTTCCAGGTAACTTGTGGAAGCACAAAGCCCTGTATATGCTGCAGCTCAAGTAGGAAGATTAGAACTTTTCTTCAGTTACAGCAAGTGCTGGGTCTTCCCTTGAGGTTTTTGACCTGCAGCCTCAAAGATTTAAATCCACTTGGAAAAAGTAAATTGGATGCTGATCACCAGTTCAGTTGTGGAGGCAGAGATGGCTATGAGGGCCACACAAATTTACGTGGGATCTCAAGGAAGCTTGCAGCAGAATACAATAGAATGTTTTAGCTGGAATGGACCTACAATGGTCACCTAGTCTGCCTGCTTGACCAAAAGTTAGACCATGTTCTTAAGCACCTCCAACACTTACAARCTTGAGGCATCAACCATCTCTCTGGAAAGCTTGTTCCAGTGTTTGACTATTCTCATCATTAATAAAATCTTCCTGATGTCCAGTCTAAGCATTCCCTGATGCAGTTTTGAATCACTCTCACRTGTTCTGTCAYTGGATCCCAGGGAGAAGAGTTCAGCACCTCCCTCGCCCTGTCCCATCCTCAGGAAGTTGTAGAGAGCAATGAAGTCACCCCTCAGCCTCCTTTTCTCCAAACTAGACAAGCCCAGCGTCCTCAGCCACCCCTCACCAAAGCTGTAGGACTCAAGATACCACTTCACCTTGGTGCACACACACTTGGGCTGCAATCCCACTTCTGGACTGCAAGGTAGAGGAGCATGCTGGGACATGGATAGCTGTAGTTAATGTTGACAAAAGCATCTGAATCACCATCTATATCCACAGCTCCTTTCCACCAGYTTAACCTGCAGTACCACTGGATAACCCACATACCTCGGTGAGGGATGAGCCCTACCTGACTCCTGCTGAGGAGGTTTCTCCTTCTTGCTCACGTTGGTGTTGGAGTGAGACCTCTTGCGAATCATTGACATGAGAGACCTTTGGGGGAAATGAAACTGCAGATTGTCACTCTGTCCTGTATCACACACTGCCAGAATGAGCCTGAACACGACACACCACCAGCTTGCCTGTACCTGATTATACAGCCACTTACAAAAGCCTCATTTAACTGTTCTTGAATGCAGATGTACTGAATTACCCCCCACAATGCCTCCCATCAAAATCCACCAGAGAAATTTATTTCTTTTTAACAGACATTAGGCACAAATCAAAACACTCCAGATTTGAATATTAAAAGACAGTGTCTCATTGTGACACATGACAAATTGAAGCTGCTCCAGCATAATAAACAGAAAGAAGAGCTATAGATATTGAAGTATTGTTCTCCAGAGGACACTTAAATATGGTGATCAGTATCTCCTCACCATCTCCAAGTTTGTAATCTTACAGTGTCAAGTAATTATCCCCTCACTATAGTCAAAATGTAAAAGTCCACACCAGTAAATGATTCATCTTCAAGCCCAAGTACAAGCTCCTGTGCACATCTGATGTGTCAGTAAGACCCAGCACTCCCTACTGAACATCATTCTTTACAAAGCAGAGTGACATCCTTGGCCTAAATGGTCAAAACTCTGTCCCAGAAAAACATCATCTCTATTCACACATTTAACAAGACTCCTGTATGTCATTTCTATTACAGAAGGTTGCAAAGTGTCATCAAAGTCCRTTTATTTTTAAAATGAAGCAGTTAACATCAAGATTAGCTGAGTTTCTAAAATTAACTAAGCACCCTTTAGTTAATTCATTTGGGTCTAATGCCTGATACATCATAGACTGATCAGCTTCTTTTTCAGTCCTTTGCAGAAATCTGGCCAAATTTTTGTAATTTTGCCCAGAACTGCTTGATGACTGGGTGATGATTTTCTGATTGGTTTTTTTTTTTTTCTTTTTAACTTATGAAAGTAATTGTGGGAACTCAAAGGAGTCTGCATTTTCATCATCAGTATCTGACAGGAAGGGACACACAATAACATATCCTTTGGTTCAAAGGAGTTTTCTTGGCAATAGAAAGCATTTCACAAGTCTGTAATTACAGCTATCAGGTGAACAGAAAAAAAATAATCTCCTAAATTTAGAGGAGACAGGTATCCCTCCTCCTCCAAAGTCACAGTCTAGACAAYCTGTTAGGCTTGGCAAGGCAGACACTTCGAAATTGGTGAGGGTGTTAAGTCTGAGGGCAGGTGGGGCACAGAGCGTGTCCTGCTGCTCAAGAGCCTCAGACAGGTGGAGAAAGCCTTTTTTTCTTTAAAGACACTCCTCCTGCTTGGATGCCAGCTGATGTAATGAGTTCTGCTTCTGCAGAGCAGGCCTGCTGTGCCCTGGGTGTGAGCACTCACCGTATGGGGTTGGGAGGAGGAGGAGGAGGGAGAGGAGGGGGCGGCGGTGGCGGCGGAGGCGGAGCAGGATTTTCCGACTGCTGGATTCGCTTTTGAAGTTCATCAACTGCACAAGAGCAACAMAACAAACCACAGTGACTTCTTGGGCTCTCACACCTCCTCTAAAAACCACCTTTGATGGTTTAAGAAAAAAACCCTACTAATTATCTAAAGAACAAACAAGACTAAACCACACAACTGCTGAAGTCCTATTTTTGACRTTTTCTACCAAGAACAATGCACAGGATTCCCATTAAACCAGTTACCTCCAACCTGAGTYACTACTGCAACTAAAACTCTCCCTCATACAACATTCTTCATATAAAATGATAGAGCAGGGAAAACTTTATCCCATTCCTGCAATGCTCTATTTGAGTTTTCATTTGAGAATGAACTAACAAGAGATGAAAGAAATTGACAATTTCAGCATCCAGACTTATCTCTGTCATGCTGATGGTGTGGGTTTTCCCCACAAAAATGGTCAAAATTGGGTGGTAACAGAATGGATTTCTTCTCTCCTGTTTTCATGTCAGATCTAAAATGTGGAAATTACTTTTCTGCACTTGAAATGCTGTCAAATGTAATTAACTGGGGAAGGGCAGAAACAGAAGAAAAAAAAGTCCTGAATTTCTTTAAGTTACAAAAATCCTTAGCAATTGTTCTGTGTACAGTAGGTTATGGCAGAAGTACAGAATACAATTTCCAAAGTGGATATGGTTCTTTGTTCTTGTAATGATGGGTTCAAATTAAAATTACAATATTTTACACTTACTTTTAAATTTAAAAAGGTAACAAAATTGAAAATCAACTGAGTGACTTTGAATTCCAGGTACAATCTTTTGTGTCTTTCACACAGACAGCCAATCCCTTGTATGTATCCATCTGTAAGACTCGGGGCAACCTAACAACAGTGTTTTTGTACCTTACAGAAATTTTACAAGGTTATTTTTTCATACATTTTGGACATGATCGTCCTGCAGTTGAAGGCAGTTGCTGTACTTCGTCTAGTGAAGCACAGGTCTGGATCACAGCTACACAAAAGCTTCTGAGGTCTCAAATATAACACGAATAATTCCATTAGATGTGCACCAATCACCCCCCACACACACTTTGCCCCTAAAATGAAAGTTATTACACAATTTTACCCGAATGCTTTAGGTCTCTAGCTTTCTCTTCTGCATGCTGGCACTTCAGCTCCATTTCTTTTTTGTCTTCTTCCAAAAGTTCTAGTTGTTGTTTAAGGCGACTAATCTCCTTATGCAGTGAYTGATTCTCTAGCTGCTCTTCTAATTCTTTGATCTGCAGTTGGCAAACAAGAGCATCCATCACAATAAAAGGCATTTTCTGTCCCTCCTGTTGGCAAATAACCCACTAGGTACAGTTATCCCTGAAAACATCATGATATATAAAGGAGTGAAGTACAAGTTCCAGAGAGAGGAAAATTTTTGAATGAGAGCTGGAAAGATTTTTCTGAGAGATGTCAGAATTTTCTGTTATGACCCTAACTTCCTTTATCTCTTCTTTAAAATGTCTTTAGCYCCCAAGCACTTAAGCTCTACGTCATTCCCTTTTCTTTTTATAGAGTTTTTATCACATAATTAGAATTTAATTTCAGAACATTTCCTCATTTGAAGCACGAGAACATTGACATTTTTGTTCTCTTACTGCTTCCACTGACAGGCTGGTTATTTAAACTCCCTTGTCTCAACTCATGCAGATGCCAGTGGGTGAGTTAYGGAATATCTGATTCAGAGGCAGCACTCAGATGCAGAGTAGCAGTAACTTCATAGCTCCCTAAATATGTACATTTCGCTCTAGACTTTCAAGTAGCCAAAGATGCAGAGGTTTTCTGTGAACTGGCAATGATTCTTCCAAAACACCCRTTCTGAAGAATTTGAGATTGCACAGTTTTAGTATTGCTGCATTGATGAAAGAGAGGAATTTTTTACCTATCCCTAGCATTACTCTATTACCAGATTTTAAAGAACAGTCCTCAGGGCTAAAGGAAAGCTTATTTTCAGGCCTTCATGGGACACAATGGTGATTTCTTCCAGTTAAGAGATTGATCTAGTCCAGTTTCAAAGAATACATTTATTTATATCCTAGCACTTCAGATCCTCTCACAGCACGTTGCAGACTCACCYGACATTTCCCTGCTCCAGTATGTCTGGCTTTTCCCATCCATTTCTTTAGCAAGACACAGACTATTAATGTGAACTGCCTACCTCTCACCTCATGTTCTTCTTTGCTTATCCCCCCAAGATACACTTTGTATGTCCAAAATATTCTCTTGTCATCTCTTCACTTGATAGAACTTGACTTACTGCTTGTAATTGCACTTTACTGGCACCCAGAATAAAATACTTACCTAAACGAGAGCCTTCAGGCTGAAAAGCCTTCAAATTTTGTATTCATGTCTTAACAATGACCCAGAAGAAGGGAATCACAACCTTCTCCGAAATTTAGTTTTTAAACTCTGAGCTCTTAGAGGGCATACGATCTCAAATAATTCTGAACATAATAAAGACCTGGCATTCCTTAAATTCAGGAGGTTTTCAATGACTTCTGCATGAGATGAAAAGAAATTCTGTTTTACCTTTTGCTGGTGTTGAAGCCTCTCTTCTTCTAATGTGTGGGTTAGCTTAGCATTATCATCCAAAGCCTTCAAAAGCTGTTGATCAGGAGCAGAATTTTGCAGAAGCAACTGACTCTGCCTTTTCATCTTGTTTTGTTCAATAAACATCTGCCAAAACAAAACCCACCCCCAACAAAATCAACAGTTAGGCACAGTCTAATGCTATCCCGGGGAAAATGGCAATTGGAAAGAAAATGAGATATTAGCATAGTGTTAATGTGGCAGGAATAGGGAGGAAGAAGGTGAAAAGGAAGGGCAAAGGAAGTTTGAGAGTAAAATTTCCAAGAGCTAAGCTCACTTTGAAAGGAACCAGGTGTTTGCTGAGAACCACCCACTGCTACACCTCAATTACCCACATGTTGGCAGCRTTCAGAGTTTAAACATATCTCTGAATTCTGTTTCCTGGAAATGGGAACAATCTGATCCCCATTCTGGGAGCTCTGCAAAGATTAAAAGAACTCTAGGTGGAGGATAAAATATCTATGAATTCACAGGCTATCTCCTCAAACACATCTGCAAGCCTTGGCAGAAAGCCCACTTATTTGAGGGTTAGCTGGATATGTGAATGATGGGAAGTCTTCAGGAAATGAATTTCAGTCCATGTCTGTGTAATCAGTATGCACTTGCCCCAGGAAAAGGCTTTCCAGAGCAATTTCAGCCTTTTAGTTCTGGTCCTTGTGTTCTCTCCTCTTCCCAAGTTATATTTTTGATATGGCAAATGAATACATTGGGGCGGGGTGGGCAAAAATCAAATGGTCTAGAGACTTGACATTGATAGAAAGATCACACACTTCTCTAGGCTTCGCTTAAGAGATGCAGAAGCTGTCAGCACATGCAGTTTCCGTAACAGATCTGTTCCTTCCAGACTGTTTAGGAACTTGGGAGAAAAAAAAGATTGCTTCCCAACAGAAAAATTCCCAGTGAATTTATTCTGCACCTTGACATCTCTTTCAGGTAGAGGTTTGCCCCCAGGCAACAGAGGCTTCCACTAGACCAACTCAGCCGTGCCTGTTCTTAGAGCAGAAACAGGGCCTGGGTCATGCTGAGGTTTCGCATGAGTGTGCACAGGTCAGCAGAGCCACTTATGGCAGGAGAACAGAGCACAGCCTGAGAATGCAGACACTCCCTCAGACTGCAAAAACACTGTTGTAGAGCACAGCAAAAGCAAGAACGTATTTTAAGAACAAAGCGTTAGAAATACGAAAGTTCCACGACATCTTTTCAGATTCCCATCCTATTTATTGAGAAACGAAAATTAAAGATACAACATACGGTTTCCTCCCATCTGGTGCTACTGTAATKCTCCGTGATTTATTTCTTTTAATRCAATTRGATATTAAAGAACTATGAGCTGATGCAGATTTGAGGCAAGCATTCCACGCAGTGCTTTGCACAGACCCTCCAACTGAGCCTTCTCAGCAAGCAGCTCCCCGCGTAGCTGTGCAGACAGAGCAGAGAGCCGCTGACCGCGCTGAACTTTTAACCCCCCACGCAGCCTGTCTGACCCTGCGTGCCAGGAGGAGTCAATTGATGCGGCCCTAATGCCACTAAAGCCCGCAGTGAACACTCCACTGGGCAAAGCTGTGCCATGGGGGCACGCAGGAAAGCACTGGAAGCGTTCGATGGAGAGGAAATGATGAACGGAGGCTCCGCTACTCCACTGTGTTATAAAACAAACAGGAACCAATTGATGACAATAYGCAGGCAAATGTGCACTGGACATCAGCTCCCTGTCCCAAAATCCTGCCAGTCATTATGCCACCTTACACTAGTAGGGCTGTTGGCAAAAATAATGCAAAGGGAAGAGAATTTCAGAATCAAAGCTACCCACAACAATCCATAAAGGTKTGCCTTTGTATTGCGACTCATTCATTTGCTTAACATTTTATATTCTTAAAAGAAACAGCATCTTTGAAACATCAYACTTGAGAAAGGCCTCTAAATCACTGCTAAAGACTCAATACTGTCTCAAAGCCTCCTGTGTTCCTGTTAAGTCACTCACAGAAGTTTTTTATCCCTGACAGAAACAACATCTCTCTAAAAACCAACTTTAGCAAACATCACTGTTTACCCATTGTGAAYTTTCCAAGTGAAGTGAAAACCTGGATTTACTTTTTGTTTTGGAAACTGAAAAATTATTTGCAGTGATCAATCCTAGATTTTTATTCACSAAGTTCTGACACTAAACCCAACAGAACAGAGTTGTTCCAGCCTGAGGGAGCAGAAAGCTGCCAAAACACAAAGAAATCAAGTAGAGCAACTTGATTTCTTCAACTTGAGCAGATACTTCACCAAGTGTAGAAAATTCATATTCACTTTGTTTCATGTTCTTCTGCAACAAAATGAAAAAAATCCTTTTGAAGACCTGGATGAAAACTTTTTCATTCAGAAGCTTTCACATCAAGTCCTGCATTTTCCATTAGCTTTATAAATTGCTTTCATGGTATTGCAAATATGTTCCTGCTTACACTTTATATATATATATGAAAGTGTCTTCAACAGCACAAAAAATTTTTTTGCTTAGAATGCAATGCTGCAATCAGATACTTGGGAATCAAATTCTGATGGGGASGCCCACCCATTTCAGAAGTTACTTACACATGTTCAAGTGCCAGCATGGAAGGGACAAAACCAGACAGGACTGTTGTATCAAACAAAGGAGAGAGCAAGCTGGTGGGTACTGATTGTAAGTTTTTGAGAGGCTGCTCTTGTCTTTGACATAGGACAAAAAAAAAAAAAGCCTTAAAAAATTAATTCCAATTTAAAATTTAAAAATTAAAAAATCAATTCCTGCTTCAGCAGGGCAGAAACCTGGCTSCCTACAAAACCCTGAATATTAATTAAAGTGACTGCTGAAAGGGCAAAACAGCTACTAACAAGATTATTTGGACTAGGTGGAATTTAACCAATTGATGGATTAGTTCCGACTTTGCCACCTGCTAGACAATTATCTGCAGAGTATCCCAATCAATGCTGGAAACACAAGTCGATAGTGCAGGAATCCACTGAAACCACGACTGCAGCTGAAGGCAGACCACAAAGAAAAACAGCTTGCTTACACCTCTCATTCTAATTTTAAAAATCTCCAAGTGTTGTGCAAAGCAGTTACATATCTTTTTCCCCCTAAGTTTACAAAGAGAAGCTTCAAAGTACAGGAAATGTGGGAGCTGGCCACTTTCCATCAGTGGAGTTTGCACAAGAACTGGGGAGGTGGAAAGAGAAGCGAGTGAAAATAATAGAAGTTTTTCCCTTGACCTCAGTGGGGCCAAACCTCCTTCTCAGACCCCTGCTCTARCCCTTACCCGACAGAGCGTTCACTGCAGCTGTTTTTTGTTTACACCAGGGCTGAAAAAGGAATTCTTCCTCATTAAAAAAGTTAGAATGCAACTCTGTTAGTGTCAAGTCCCTGGGAACACCGATCCTCGTTCAAATAAYGTTCAGGGTAAAACTGGATGCTTTCCAACCTACTCATCTCCCAGGAGCAAAACAAGGACAAAGGAAATTCTTTAATATCCACGTGTGGCTACACTTCCATCTATACATCCTTTGGGTATTTGCTGTGTGCAGTAACTTTTTTGTCTTAGTTACAGTTTGAAGGCAGAATGTCCCAATACAGCAGGTGTTGTTCTAATTAGGTAAGCAATGATTGCACAAAGTAAAATTAAAATCAGTGGCATGCTATCCACTAGAAACAGGATAACAAAAGGTAAGTAGCAGGGCAGAGTCAAACTTGGGAAGTGTCAGAGAAGAGAACRTTACTCAACTGAGAAGTTGGTCCTCAGCAGCACTGCCCCATCCCCTCCACAACCTAGAGAGGAATCAGTGAGTCATCCTCATGGAGGGGTAACCCACTCATTTATATTTGTCACAGTTTACAGGAGCTGATGCYTTTTGCATTATGTGTGCCCTGAAACCTTACAATCTTGTGTTCAGATCTGAAATAAGTCCCAAGAGAGGCAGCATCAAGGTACTTGTACCTCCCCAAAAGAACAGGCTGTTTGAAGGATTTTAYGTGATAGGGAGGACAGTGATCATGTCTGATTATGGCTTGACAGGGCACTAAGTGTCTCTAAAGTTAGCAGGTACTTTGATTAAAATATAACTTCAGGTGCGATTTTTAGTTCAATGGCTAATCAGGAAAAAATAAATATATATACATTCCTTTAGAGGGGCCAAAGACTAATTTAGTTGGATTTTCAAACTACCACTGAAAAGTGAGCAATGTGACCACGAAAAAGGACATATGCATAATAATGGCAGTCAAAAGTCACTCATGTAGATAATTCRTAATATTTTAGACTAATAAAGATATAATACAGTTTTCAGTTACTTGGCTGATTGCCAGAGAGCTTCTGAAGGGCTACAAGAKGCAGCATTTTTAAGTTTTGCAGCTCAAAAGAAGAGGTCTAATTTTCTCAGAATGGGAGAATGGGAGTAGATGAGTTAAGCCTATTTCTTGTCCATCATTTGCTTCTCACCACAGAGGTGCTTGGAGCTTGTACTCTGCGTGTGAGAAAACTGAATTCCCACCAACAACGTGACTTCCTTAAAAACAGAGCATTATTTATTTTACCAGCCTGGTCTGTATAAAAGGGTTTGTCAAACTACACCATTCATTTTTTGCTTATGAGGCGTAGCTGCCCAAAATACAAGGGGAAAAATAATCTCTAGTGTTACTCATTTCTTCATTTCCTGCAGTTTTTTTTTTGTTGTGGTAGAATACATTTTATAATGCTCACAGTCTTCCAGCATTTAGGCACCATCAAATATATTCAGAAGTAGATCATATACCACATGAAAAAGGAGGAAACATCTTCACATTTTTTCCCCTATAGATCAATTGCCTGAACAAAAAAGAGATGTGGGGGAAAGAGAGAGAGACTAAAGAGATAGTTTCCTAGAGCATACATCTGTTACCATTCCCCAAGCCTCTTCCTGGGAAAAAGCTTGATGAAACATATTAGCATTACATCATGCTTCAAAAGTGGTAACATCCAAGCTCARGAGAATTCAAGTACTAACTACTTATCATGTCTCTTTAATTATTAAATCCAGTTCAGTCAGCTGGACTGCAAATTAATTATCTTCAGATGCCAGTTGCTGTTCAACTATCCCTGGTAATGCACAGGGTATGGTACTTGYAAGCACAGAGTTGCTCCTCAAGTGCTGGTTTTGCAGTATCCACTCACAGATGCAGCAGAAGTCCTCAAAAATTAACCCAAAAGGTCACAAATGCACCTGAGGAAGAGTTCTTTGGGAGCTCATGTCACCAAGATAACCAAATCCATGGCATGCAACCTCATGAGTAGTGCAGACATCTGTTAAGGATGACAACGATTTTCCCTAAGTTGATAGCCACCTTTTATCTTTCAATATGGGAATATTCAGTCCCAGAGTAAGTAAAGTCAGCTGGGCACTGGCCCAGGTATGGGACTGCAGTATTTTGAGGAAAAACAAGTTAAATGCAAACATGTTGCTCTGCAATAGTTACTCAGAAGCACAAACAGATGTAGGCTGGTGTATGCATTGAATAGTGGATGAAAAGTCAATAAAAAGATGAATGATGCACATTAGAAATTCACTTAATTGTTTTAATCCATCTGCATCATAGTTCCTCTGAATGCAGCCTTTCAGCKTCTCAACTGCAGGCAGTTTTACAGTTACCATAAATACTTCAGAAACCTTTCCTTTTTTTTTTGCCCAGTGGTGCATTTTGAGCAAAAGCCTGCGCTAGCCTCAGAAGCAAAAGGAACCCCAACAAACTGCTCAGCAGTTTGACACTTCAATTCTATTCGTCCAAAATACAGAAGACAGAAAAAACCCCAGYTCAATGCCAACTTTGAGAGCACACTGCTTCTTCTCCATGAGGTTTCCAGAGAACTTTAGGTGCAGGGGTTGTGTCTTCAGCACACACGACAGTAGTAACTGTTCACTTGTGCTGGTTTTGGCTGGAATAGTTAATTTTCTTCAKAGTACCTGGTATGGGGCTGTGTTCTGGATTTGTGCTGAAAACACCATTGATAATACTAAGATATTTTATTATTGCTGAGCGGTGCTTGCACAGAGTCAAGGCCTTTTCTGCTCCTCATCCCACCCCACCAGTGAGGGAGCTGGGGGTGCACAAGGAGCTGGGAGGGGACACATCCAGGACAGCTGACCCCAACTGTCCACAGGGATAGTCCAGACCATATGACATCACACTCTGCATGTAAAGCTGGGGGAAGAAGAAGGAAGGGGGGGACATTCAGAGTGATGATGTTTGTCTTCCCRAGTGGCTGTTGTACATGATGGAGCCCTGCTTTCCTGGAGAAGGCTGAACACCTGTCTGCCCACAGGAAGCAGTGAATGGATTTCTTATTTTCCTTTGCTTTTGTGTGCAGCCTTTGCTTTACTTAGGAAACTGTCTTTATCCCAACCCATGAGTTATCTCATTTTTAACTCCTGATTCTCTCCCAYATCCTGTCTGGGGAAGGTGAGCAAGTGGCTGTGTGGGGCTGAGCCGCCAAGCTGGCCTTAAACCACACCACCACTTTACAAAATATTGTTGCAAGGCAGGAAGTATGTTTAATAAACCACTTATGCAAGATTATTTTGTTAAACTCCTGAGATTTTTACATCGCTGMGACTTTCAATTTGCTTCTCACACCATGTTCTCCCGCTTTGGGCTTGCTTTGGCTGTATCTATTGTATTTTGATCATCTTTGTGGGAGAGTGCCTTTCAGGGCTACCTCTATATTATTGCAATGGCCTTCAAGATAGTCTCTGCCTTCCTTTGTTTTCTTATAAACTGCTCCACAAACAGCTGAGAGATCTTAAAGTGTCTCTTAAAACCTGACACTAGAATTCTGGTTAAGCTTGCCAAGATTCCTGTGTTAACAACCCTGTTTTATTCAGGTAGGTACAGATTTTTCCATGCCTCCGCCCCTTACACACTCTATTTATTTAGTTCTTTTATGCAGATTCCTGTACCTTTCACAATGGATTGTGACTCACTTCAAATCCCCTTTCCTTTTCCTTCCCCCTCTCCACACCACAGCTGACAATATTTACTCATTTTCTTTAGAACCTCTAAAGAGCATGAATTCTAATGTTTGAAGTTGGATCGCTTCTGATTAATTAAATATATATTATGGTGGTGCCAGCGGCATGACTATAATTAAAGCTTTATTGGTTTTTTTTTTATTTTAATCAAAAGCTCTGATTTTCAAGTGTTCCCTCACTCCTATACATGCTTGCTCCCTCCTTCTCTTGCTCCATGTCTCTCCTCTCCCCCATCTGTGTTCCCTTCTGCACACACGCTCACCTGCCCATTATCTCTCACACCTGCATTCCCAAGTGCTCACATTCTGTGGCAAATCCTCCTCACCTGTCAAAAGGGCAGGAGGCCAAGGACATCCTTCCAAAAAGGAGCCCCCACCAGCTGCCTCCCTGGTCCCCTCCCATGGCAGCCCTTTACTCAAAGCTCTTCCTTCTCTCAACACCACAGCGCTCATCACAGCCAACCACTGTGGCTTTCGCAAAACCCAAGCGAAAATCCAGCAGAAATTTYGTTTTCTAAAAGAAACATTTTACAGGGGCAGAGAAAGCAGGTGGCTAACGAAAGCAAGCAGAAAATCCCTGAACATCCTTAGCATAATCCAAACACAGCTACTGTAAGCACATCCTGGAAAACTCAGCTCTCCAAACACAGCTGTGACCTCGCGACACGATGCACGTGAGAGGACGCTCACACAGCCTCACTCGAGCAGAAAGCTGTGCTGCTGTGGATGCAGTTGTGGCCCACAGCCTGTCTCTAATGTCTCAGGTCACTCAAGGGACACCAGCAGTGTGAAATCAGGCCAACGATAACAGGTTTTTAAAATAATTTGAAATAGTGGTTCCCCAAACACAAATGAGCAGTGCCTTTGTTGTCACATGGTCCTGTATTTTAAAAAACTTTGTAAAAATCTTTCTTAACAGCACAATACCAAAGGAAGACAAGCAGGTACACAAAGGGAAGAATAATGCAGGCCTGAAGCTGCCTGTTGTAGTGACTCTGTTTTGAACYGAAGAGCTTTATGGAATGACAAGCTTCAAGTGGACAGCTACACTGACAAGTCTGTACCAACAGGGCCCATATTCTCAGAAGAAACAACAACTAAATACTGACAAAATCCAGGAAATACTTGTTTGCAAATAATCAGCATTTCTTTGGCATTGTACTTAAGTTCTTGCCTGTCAGTTTGTTACTCAATTACAAAAYGTACTTTCAGTATCATCTTTCAAAATAAATATGTGTCCTTCAACTAATATTGTATTTTTGCAACATCTTTTTTAGGAGTCCACATATTTTTCAGGAAAAACATAATCCTTCAAATTCTATCACTAGAAAGGCAGCTAATCCCTCCCAGATCCAACCACTACATTTACCACATTGAAATGTTGTAGCTAACTAAGCCCATTATAAATTTAAAGCCTTGCCTTGAAAGGCGACATAGGTAAGACTGTGTGAATCCTTCTGAAGTGCTTCATAAATGCTTGTTGAAACAGTAAACTCGTTTTATGGATGAAGTACAGATGTTGGCTAASTTATATGTGGGGCTGGACGAGAGCTGGGAATTGAAATCAAGTTACCCAAGCTGGTAAGTTTTTGCCCAGTTGCAATGTCTCCATTTTACAAGATCCCTTTTCCTTGACTACTCACCTCTTGTGCAAATGACTCTGCTTTCTTCCGCAGGTTCTTTTCCAGTTCGAAGTTTACATGAAGCTCTTCATATTCCTCTACTGCCAGCACAGACACTGTTTATAAGAATAAAACAAGATYAGAAATAAAAGTGGAACAGATGAAAAGGAGAACTACTGTTTGATTTACCCAGATAAGCTGCTACTCCCTAGTACCATGAATCCCTGACAGACAGCAGGACCTAGTTTTACATTTCCATATACAGTCTGCTTTGCAATATTTGTCCAGTTTGCTCTAAACCTCACTACAGATCTGCACAATTACTGATCTTCTGAMTAGAGGAATACTCCTCCTGTTCAGACTCAAAATCTCCAGTAACAGGCATCAAGTACCACAGACCATATTTTGCCTCTTTGGGTGTATGTGACCAGTGCCTCAAGAGAGCTTTGCTGAATCTATCAAAGATTACCATGTTATTTCTGAGGAACCTGTATTTGTTGACCTGGTTTGGAGATGAGCATAACAGTTTTTAAAGGTAGATACAGTAAGTGGTGATTTAGACAGTGGGACACATCCCAGCCCACCTGACTCTCAAGATGACGCTAACAAAAAAACAAACAAACCCCCCCATACAAAAAAAACCCAACAAACAACCCACATAATTAGAAAGACTTAAGATAAATTCACCAACTCTGACTGAAATGCATGAACWGCACAGCTCCAACACAGTGCCATACAGACACAGGATACAGGAGGTATTGAATTAGCTACTTAGGTAGCTCATTTCAAGCATACCAAAAAATCTTGCTTCAACCCTTCCTGGAAAACAGCCAAGTGTGAAACATTTCAGCAACTTTTCACCTGCCACGCTATCCCATCAAAAGCTTCAAACTAATCTGTTTAACCAACATTCTGAAGTTTGGTGTTTCAAGAGCCTTCAAGTACTGCCTGTCATAGGTTTAAGCAATGCAGAGACATGGAAGAGGTTAGAGATGGACACTTGGTGAAAGCTTACAGGACATGCCMTACTGTATCTCAGCCAGACCCATTGTCTTCCACTTCAGGAAAATGTGCAACAGGCAATGAGGCTTTTTACCAAACCATTTTTAATTTCACAAGGCTAAATAAGCAGCAAGAGGAAAGGGCAGAGTAATTCAAGGCATTAAAACTTTTCCCTCGCCTCAAAACTTCTTTGGGGTCAATCATTACTCATGTAGAAGCACCTAGCTTCGTTAAGCAAAACTTCCCTTTTCTGAGCCATATCTCTTTTTAGACTCTCSCTGCCCTGGTTTTCCCTCTCCTCTCTTTCCAGGAAGCAAAAATTTCTGATTTCCTTCCATAGCTTGGAAATCATATTTCTGACTTTCTAGCTCTCCTTTTTCTCATCATCCTCTGAATGTAAAACAAGTTGCTCCCAATTCTTTAGACATTCAAAGCAATTAGCTGCATCCCAACTAAAAGGAAAACTGGTATAATGATTTAGGAAAAAGGGAGATTAAGGTTCAAACTCCATCTCTGTGAAGGACTGCCCTCCTGCCCTAGTTTGCCACTTGTGCCACACAGGAAAAAGTTTTCCTGTTCTCAGGTAACACCTGCTATTTACACTGTCACATTTTCCTGGAGTACAGAGAGTCTGGAACAGTCCATGTGTTGATGCTGAGCAGCAATAAGGTCGAGTGTCAGATCTGGACCACAGTCACTCTTCCRTAACCTACTCTTTTTACTAAAACATTAAAGCTCTAAAGCTTCTGCAAAGGATGTAGCAAACTTTCAGAGAACCTGCTGAGAGCACACACCTCTGTTACACTTCTCCAACAGTTTTTGTTGCTTATTAACTTCAGTTGTCAAATCAGCCTTTTCTTCTTTCAACTTATTTACCTAGAAAAGTATAAAGAGCACATCAAAAACAGGAGCATATTATTTAGTGGCATAAGGCATATAGCACATACATAATGCAAGCAGTATTTTGCTGTCAGAAGTTCTGTTTCCTAGGTTTGGCTTGATGCTGGGGTTTCCAGTGGGATGGAAAGCATTTTTACTCCACCTTACAGATGTCATAACAARTGTCATAAAAGGTTATGAACTAATCCTCCCACGGCACATTCCAGTCACAGCTGCAAATACAATATCTTTGGAACCTTTCAGGATCAGGTGCCATAGCACCTGGTTGAAAAGTTACTTGACTTTTTGCATTTTAATATAGTCAGACTCCTGTTTTGGCTTTTTTTCCCTGGGCTTTGTTTATTGTCCAAGACCCGTCAGCTGTGTCTTTCTGAATACAAGTGTTGCATAGACAGGAAGAGCCACTAAGTCCTGACTTGCATCAGTACATGGCTTATCCAGTCTTCAAGCAGGAATGAAACTCTGCTGGCTCAAAAAGCCAATTTGCTGGTCTAATTACCATGACACAGCACTGCCAATGGCTAAACTTAAGGATATGCTCAATGAAGTAGCACCAGTGATTAAACTATGTGCCCTACAAAAGTATTTCTTACAGATCTAGAGGTTTAAGGAAATGCACACCTGCAGGCTGTGATGGGTGAGGGGCTGTCAGGAAGGGGAGGTGACAGTTGTAATATGGGCACTAGAACAGATCAAACAGATAAGAAGTCATGTGCCAGCAACAGTGGCAGACTGGCCTGTGACGTAGAAGGTTCCTTCCTGGGATATGCCCTAAGCGATCCATCACTGGCAGGACTTGGGATTAGACAGTATTCAATTAACTTCACAACTGAGCATTTTTAGCAAAATTAGATACAGAAAGTACCAACTCTACGCTARCATGGTCTCGCCTTCCAAGCTACAATACATACTTCTTCAATTACTTCTGCAAGTTTGCACCTCAGGTTTTCCAGTTCAATRGCCAAGGTCTTCTTTTCCTCATGAACAGATACGATTTGATCCCGCAGCTCTACAGTTTGAGGAAGGAAATGAAAAATGTATTTTTTTCCAAAAACAACAACAAAGGAAATGTCACAGCAATGCAAGCACAGTTGAGTATGAAACACCTGAACTACATATCAAGCATCAGTTGTAATCAAGGAACACCCTCAATAATTTATGAGCTTTGCACAAGTGTCAAGTAACAGATCTATAACTGGGCCAGAGTTTCAGATCTACTCTGTTGAGGTAAGCTCCTTGTTCAGTACTGCTGTCTTTATCTGCATTCTGAATGATTCATTTCCTGCTAAAACGGGGCCAATCCTGCCACCACAGAGTGTCCTCAGTCCTACTCAGGACACTGTCACATCACAGAGACTCTGGTATGGAGGCAGCAGAAAGCAATTTTCAAGAGGCGTCCTTTAAAACAAATTAATTCACTTCAATTCCTTTTGGATCATGAGTTCTTGTCACGAGGGAAATAAACAAAACAACAGGCAGTTAATACTTGGGAGGTTTTCACTGAAGAAATTGTCCTGAACGGCTGCCAATTTATAGTCTTTGTAACATTATGTGAACAGAGTCAGAATATAACCTTTACTGATGGAAGAGCTAATGCTTGTAATTTTCCCCTCAGAATTTTTGTTCCTTAATTATTAAAATATGAAATAAATTAAATTCACAATGGAATAAAACATTTGATTATAATCACTTCTTAACAGGAGATCAGTTTGCATACATAATATATCAAGGTTTAGGTTAACATAAAATCACCACAAAAATAAAAATTTATTGATATATATTAGCTTTCAGTAAGTGCTCTCATTCCCCATCTGCTTCCTGTATTTCACAGCACTGCTGTTCATTGAATACCAGCCACGAGYTGAGAAAATTGTGGCTAATCAATTGCAGATGATGATGACATGCTGGATGTCATTCTGTTGGTCTCACATCTTGAAAATGTCCATTCTGTACCAGCATTGCCCCTCCCAATTCAGGAGCCTCAGATTTATTGTCCTCTAAAGTGAAGGCATACACTTTCTAAAATAAATAAAAATACTTGTTTTCCCAGAAGACTCTTGATCCACATCATCCGTTTTATGGATTTGTGCTTTCTTAATAGTGAAAAAAAGTTTCACTGAAATTTATGGTACCTGGATAAAGTCTGGTTTACATCAACCTCATCATCCAGAGAAGAAAGCATATCCACATACCACAAAGAGCCTCAGATTTTACTACCTTATTTGTGTGTCCCTACAGAAAAGTGGTGGAAGAAATCATTCCAAGAAACATCCAACACTTTGTTGAATGGTGAGAAGGCTAAAAGACTTACAAGATCCCCAAAATACCACTTTTCATGCTTTAATGAATTGTTCATCAAGACAGAAAGCAGATATATCAGAGGCTTTCTACAATATTTCTCTAACTTGACCCTGCTACCCTCCTAACAACGTTCTCCTCTGATCTGCAGCCAGTCTTTGCTCTCTAAATGTATTCCTGATATCTTTCTCCAATAAGGACAAGAGGTGCTCCAAAGTCTTATTCCCCATTCAAGTGGCTTGCACGGTGTGCATCTCACCATTTGCTGCCCCTTTTCCTACATCTATAAGATGGAAAACTGCTTATTATAGAAGGTACTATGACACCTTATTTCTCGGGTGGGATTGTTTTACACGCATTTTTACAACACACGTTGTTCTTCCTCAGTGATACTTTGTACCACTTCATTGCTGCTGCTGCATTCAAAAAGAAAACAGTTAACAAGGTCACACTGAAAGTTCAAAAAAGCTGTACTTGAACACCATTTGCTACTGTAAGCCACAATCTGAAAAAAAGTGAACTTTTTTTTTTTAAAGATCTCTCTTGTCACCAAATCCAGAAAGTGGGCATGCCCCTGTTTTGCCTACTGTGACACAATAACGTACAAAATCACAGTGATGTCATCACAGAGATGAGAAATGAAGTCTGATTTTGGACTACAGAGATACATAGTGCCCTTCAAAAAAGAACCAGAAATTTCTGGRAAAAAAAGCACAGACTTCTCTTATCGATATATTTCCATGTTCTCAAGCTTTGCTGTTTTACTCAGTACAACAGTCCCTTTTTAAGCTGCTTGCTTGGTACTAGCTCTGAAACATGAATAAACTTTGTGCATACACATAATGGAAATAGAAATGGAGAGTCCTGTCTTACAAGCTTTGAAATAATGACATTGCAGTTGAAGCAATACCAAGGTAACCTTGTCCTTCTGCTTAACTTTTACTTTGTTAAGGGTCTTAGGAAATGTATCTTTTACTGACACAGTAACATTGAACTCTCTTAGTGGGGTAGATCTCATATTCCTATTGCATTGTAACTTCCTTTGCAGGCTGTATAACCCCCCTACATGTTACACAGTGTCACTACCAGTCCACCACGTTCTTGGTCATTCCTGGAAATCCTTTGGTTCTGACCACTCTCAGAACCACGACTCAGAACCAGATGGATCTCTGGTCCAAAGCAACACTGCTACTCTTTAGACAACTTCTGCCTTGCACGGTGGTGTAGGATCAGCAACAATGCTCACCTTTTATTTGCTGCTGACAGTGCACAGAATTGCATGATGCAGAGGTAGCTTCTGTATCCGTGGATGATTCGTCCTCATCAATGTTAATCTCTTCAGTGATAATTTCTGGGCCCAGTTTGGCCATATAAAGCATACTAATTCTTTTCAAGGTTTTATTTTCTTTGTTCAGCTGAAAGGTGAGAAGGATAAACAGTRAGAAGCTGGTTAGTCTGTCTTTAAGCTGCTGGGCATGAAAAAAAAGTTAACTGKTTTTTTTCCTTTGTCATGAAAAGATCTATCAAACAAAGAAGACAGAGTAACATTACATTAAATGTTTCACTGAACATTAAAATGGTCTGAAGATGGGATGCTTGCCCACTTTCTCCTCTGAAACCCCTGAAGTCAACACAATGCTTTATCCATGCCCTTGYTTCCTCTCTAGTACCTGTGTTGAATAAATACTTTGTGTGGGTTCAAATCAATAAAGTCAACTATCAAGCTTACTTAATGCTACACATGCTTTGTGACAGCTGCTTCAGCCCCTCAACCTAAAGCACATCCTAGAATCAACAGGAGTCCCAGCTGAATGACCTAAAGAAGAGTTTCTGTTCCTGAAAGCTCATCTGGTTTTCCCAGCTGTATCAATTGCTTAAATAAAAATTCTTACCTTCTCCTATGCCCTGTTTTGCTTATAAGCTACAAACACCACAACTACTATATTCCTAGTCACAAAAGAATTATCTCGAAATTCTTTCGAGTCAACATATGTAAGATAAAAGCCATCTCATAAACCAATTCTTTATGGGTCAGACTACAAGTCAGAAACMACTTTGGGTTGGATGCTTAAACATGTGACTGGTTGGTGGATGGTACAGAAGAGGTTCTTGCAAGGCATCTCTGTCTTGATCAAAGTGCCAGGAAAAACTGAACAGGAATCACTGCAAATGTTTCAYTCTCATCATTTCTTTCACTGTCCTCCATCCAAACACCCCACAGCAGCAGCTCTCTGCAAGCTCAGCACAGTCTCAGGGGTGTTCAGGTAAATGCTGGGGTGATTTGTCCACCCACCGGCCAGGCAATCCCTGTGTTCAGGTTTAAGAATGAGACTCAATTTTCTACTAATGACATACATGTGAAAGTCTGCATTGAGTTCAGAAGTCCAATATGTACCTTCAAAGAAAACATAGACTGTACAGTTCATCTGACCCTGAATTTTTACCTAAGCAATCATCTTTAATCCCCCTTTTCCTCAGCCCTTCAGCTAYGGGACATTTACTCAAGAACTTCCTCATCTCATTCCCAAAGAATGAAACTGAGCAAGTAGGAAGAATGGTGTGAAGAACCTTCCATGGTTTAGTCAGCTCACAGCAACAAACAGCCCCACGGAGTAAAGCAAGTCTTTGAACTGCCCTTGTACATGCATTACAGGCAAAGTGCACAGAAGAAGACAAGTTGCATAAATGTGTTCATTTTCTTACTTATATGCTGATTGTCTATCTTATGAATTCTAATATAGTGTCATTATGCAAACAATTAAGTAAATACCTCCAGAAAGTACATTGCTAATGCATCTAAATTAAAGTGATTTCTTGCTGGTGTGATTTTTACCATATTTAAGGATGTACTTTGGGCAGGGAATGGGGAGGGAGGAGGGAAAAAAAAAAGAAAAAAAAGGCAGTCAGCATTGCTAATGAAATTTGGTTCAAAATTGCTGTAATCCATTTTCTGATGAAGTGGCTCAGATGCATTTTACACAACCAAAAATATATAAGAGAGATAAAAACATTCTTTAATAATAATGCACTTCTGATGAGATGGAATATAGAAAATTACACACTTGCTAAATTCATCAGACTAGACGCAATCAACAGAGCAGTGGAGGTCACCTTTCCCCTGCCCTCGCTTTGCTTTCATAAACAATCACCTGAAATGTAATGCAGTGGTTGACTTTTTCCATTTGATTTAGTCACTGAAATGCTCATTATTGTTTTCACACAGGAGAGTTTTAAAACTTATTTTCCATTTAACCTAAATGCATATGAAAACTAGATATGAGGATGCTGGCCCATGAAAATAGAAACTACATTAAAATGGGGGTTTTTTTTCTTTAAAGGCAGAAATTGTATTTTGCATCTCACATATGGCTTTTAGTTTTTTGCCACTTCAAAAGTATTTCACAGATCCATAAGATTGTACAAAAACATATAAGGGCCATGCACAAAATCTCAAGTTTTAAATAAATAAATAGATAAATAGGTAAATAAATAGATCAGATAAAACAGCATCACCGTGATTCTTCTCACCTTAGAAGCCAAAGCCTCAGCACTTTCACGGCACGTCTTCTCAATTTCAAGATGGTTCTGAATACAGTTTACTTCCTCAATAACCATGTGAGAAACTAAGGGAAGAGTTCAGAAATTAGTCAGTATTTTCCTGAGTTTGACACATGCTTCCCATGATCAGAAACAGTTCATCATCTTTTGCTAACTTCCAATGTAAGCATTTCAAATACAGGGAAGTACATACTTAGATAATCTCCACAGATATGAACTGTTTTCAGCATTGAATATTTGTTTTGTTTCTTTAAGCAACTCTCTCAAGCCATGTTTGCAACATTAGAGGGGCAACTGAGCACAAACTTATGGAAGCAGAAGGCCAGCAGGAGCCTCCGTGACCATCCTCATTCATCACTGTTATTTCACTAACACTTGAGGAATCAGAGTGAGACCTTTAGGAATGTCCCTTAAGATTGCCATCCTAATCCTCTTGAAAATTTGGTATGGATGCCATCGTCAGAAGATTGGAACCTCAGCATTTTTAAACGGCAAGATTAACTCAGGTGTGTCACAAAGTTTCATTTTCTGGTCCGAAGTGTTTCTTGTTTGAAGTTTCTCTGTGCTCGAGTGTGCCCTAAAATAAGCACCATGGTCTCACCTACCTTCACTGTTCACAACATAGATTCCAACACACACACACACACACACACACACACACACAATCTCCCCTGAGACCAGGGTGAGACTGGGCTGTCTGACTGCATATGAAACCAGCAACACATTGGTTTGTTGAGCAGCTGCATGAAAGACAAGAGATCTACAAAATACGAGCAGACAATAAAAGAAGAAAAAGCAGGGCAGAGCATTGGTAAATCTTGGTCTAAAAAACTATATTCACATGAAGTCTTCTAACAGCAGAGCTACCACACCTTTTCTTTGGTTGTCTTCTTATTTCCATTTCTCCTGAAATGTAGAAATTATCTGCTCCAAGTGTGCTGTACCAGCTGCTGCACTTAATTTGAGAGAGGAGAAGTTTCAGGTAGTACACGTCCATATCTCTTCTGTTCTCATTCTACAGAACCCTGGGAGCTTTGAGCAACAAGATGCTTCGGGCTGGATGAGGGAGCAGTGGAGATACAGAGCTGCTCCCATTTTACAGACAGGAATCTAATGGYCTCAAGCAAGGCTAAAGTTAGGAAACAAGGATTGGGCTCACATGGCAGAACTAGGGATTACTCTTGGTTCATTTAAACTTAATTAACCTGCAATTATGATTAACTCAGGGGAAAAAAGTCTTTCCAAATTAAATACAAAAAATATATTATTTCCTAAGTCTGCCCAAAGTTCTTATTATGTCAATATTAATATTCATAAAGAAGCACYAAGTGGCCTGAAACATCTCTAACCTTGACAGTTTTTTTCAGGGGTAATAATAATCCGCAGCAAATGCAGGCCAACCAAAAACCACTTAACTAATTAGTAGTTGCAGTCACCGAGAAAACATGAATCAACACTGTTATTACAAGTGGCACATTTGAGTGGCATCTAATTATGACTTGATGAGCACGATACTTGCATTATCAACATTACTACTGCATCCCATCAGGGACTAAAAGCCGCTGATGGCATTGACTGCGAGAAACTCCCCCTCAATGGTGCTGCAGCACCCAACAATCTCCTTGGCAGGGGCACCCTCACTAAATGACATGTTAAGCGTAATTACTGGTAGACATTGTAAATAAACAGGATTGGAAGTGAAAATTGTACCAAGTGCATAAGACACAATCTGACACATTGGAAGTGGCAGCCTTAATTGAGAGTTTCTTTGACTGCTCAAGATCATTTCAACTGCATTTCTCGGAGGACAGTGATTATAACTGTGGAGACAGACGGCATAATGGTATCAGCACTGCTGACAGAGCAGTGAATTAAATTGTATCTGCTGTTGTGTGAAAGCCTTGATGAGAGGTACAGATCCTTAGTGGTCTTATCATTATAACACAATGGTCATGTTGTCATCAACCTTGCTGGCTCCAATTGAAAAGAAATGATTGTGTGTTGAAGCTTTCCCCCCCACCACCACCTTCTATCTCTTGTGCTCAATAGAACCAATTTTCAGAGAGCTATGAAATCACGCAATAGGGCCTAAAATGCAGCTGCTTGGCATACAAACGGGGCCCCATTAAACTGGAATCACACACAATATGTGTTTATGCCAGGAGAACAAATAGAAGCTGAGYACAGGCCAAGTTTATTCACAGACACAAAGCCAATGTAGCTCTTCATCAATATAATTGCCTTTTATATTGTCGTTTAAATAATGGGCTCTATTATTGCTTTAAAATCCTAATATTCCTGGCATTTTATCACTATGTTTACAAGGTATGTCCTTTAAAAATGTGAAAGGAAGATAAAAGAAACCTATAAAATCTTACAACATCAAATATTACCTCAGATTTTAAGTCTTAACTACTTGACATTTTCTGCCACACTCCAGTATTCCTCATATCATAACAAAAACAAAACAGGCAGCCGTTTTTCCAGAGGAATTATACTTCCTAGAGAACATTCTTCCTTCACAGAACAGTTATCTAAGAACATTTAAGGCAGTAGACAATTCCTGTTGATTTTAGATTATTTCCCACAATTGTATCACACGAGCTATTATAAAACAGAAGTGAGCAAATTCSTCTATTAACACAGTCACACAAAAGTATAGACCATGTGATTTCCTTCTCCTGCATTAACTTCATCCACATTTCTGATGCTTCATCGTGCAGTTCACTGTACTGGCACAAACCAGACATAACAGACCACAATCCCATTGTAATTGTCTCTTCTAAGGAGCTATTCCACTAGGATACTTCCACTCCCATTAGATGTGCTTTGCTGCTTCCAGACACCATACGGTTTCAATAGAACCATTACCATAAAAGTGTAAAACTGAATATTGACATTCTCACAGCCCAGACAAGATAGAACTTGCTCCAAAAATCATCAAGTGAGAGGCAGCTTGTCCTAAAAACCGTTACTGGTGTGTCTATGCTTAAAGTACTTTTACTCCTTCATGACAAAAATTGCCATTATTATTATTAGAAATCTCAGCAACAGTATCAAATCCCACTCACTTCACGGATGTATCATTCCAAAAGTCATTTTCAGAATCCAGGTGAGATAGAGCCACATTTGCACCACTGTACTTTCACCACGCTGCACCGTGGGAATGGCTATCTGTGCCAGAGTACAAATGCTGTAACAGCATTTAGTCTGGCTATGGGCAAAGTCTCACTGGATTAGCTCCTTAAAACACAGCTTTGAAGGAGAAACAGCAAATGGACCTGAATCTCAGCATTCCTAACACTGCTGTAGAGCGTGCAGAATGATGTTCATAAGTGTCTACATCAAAAAAATCCCACTGACATTATCAGCTTACTTTTCTGAAACTCCTCCAGTTTTTTGACAGCCTCATCTCGTTCCTGCTTGATTTTGTCACACTGTAGGAAAAGAGAAAATTGAAATGAAACACTGATCCCAGTTATTTAATTAGCAGTCAGTCACAACATGCAAAATCAACAAAGATCAATTGCCAGCACAATAATGTACAGAAGCCTATCAAAGCATGTTTTCTTTTTCCTTTCAGCCATGTAAGATCGATGGAAATTATGCATAAAAAATTCATTACCAGAGAATTTCCTAACCAAACTGGCATGTTGTACTTGATTCTAGGTTCCCACTCAGAGCTACTCTGAAAATATTTTAGAAGAGACACATTATCCAAAACTGATATAAACAATCATCCACATTACACCAACACTAAAAGCAAAACTTTGCATGTCAAAAATATGCTTTAAGTCTAGTTTCTTTAATAAAAATAGACTCGGCAAAGAGGCCTGTATTTCTACACCTACCATGTGCAAGGAAAACCTCAAAGCCAATCATCAGGGACAGCTGTTTAGTTTCACAACATCATGAGCAAAGCTCCAGACTTGTAGAGAGGAAGACACTAATTTTCATGCTTTAAGGACTTCCCATCACCCAGTTTTATTAATTTTGTGGTATTGCTAACACTCCACAGGCCTGCAATCACTGATCTTATGACGGAACGGTTTCTTCAAAGAGAAAGAATGAAACAGATGTTAAATAGACTTCTCTAAGAAAACCCATTCTGTAACTAAATGAAAGAACTCAAAGAAATGAGTAAAATTCACAAGGGACAGTGTCAGTGATTAATCACAGTGTGAAAAACACATGACCCGGGGGGAAGTATGACTGGCACACAAGGTGCCTTACACACACGTCCTTCCTCACATGCGGCTGTGCATGTTTACAGCAATAAATCAACCTAAGAGCATGAGATAACTTCTGGAAGAGATTTGTGAGACTGAGCTCCTTACAGTGCAACTCCAATTACAAGGATACTGGCCACTGGAACAGAACTGGGGAAAAACCACCCCTGAAATGATTTTGCTCGATTTTCAGTTTTTCCACATGAGGAGCCACTTTGAGTTAGCTGGGAAAGGAGCCTGCTGTTAAGTAACAAGAAGGGGGAGAGTCTGATTCAAAGGCAGCCAAATTCAAGAGAACCTTCTATCAGCTGCAGAGGACCTTGGATGAGGCCCAAAGAAGGATCTGCTCTTGGGCAAGGCGAGGATGCCATCGATGTTGCCCCAGGGGCAGCCTCCATGCAGCTGATAGCTCTCTGTGGGAGCAAAGAAATTGCACTCAACAAGCAATCTCTCTTCTCATGGCACTGGGGTGATGAGGCTTCAAGGGACAAYGGCTGAGCAGAGAGACAGGTCAGTCACCAGCTGCTGTAAGATCTGTGAAACAAGGCAGAGATGCAGAAGAAGCGAAGACGTGCTGAGCAAGCGGCGCCGGACGAGGACTCAGGGTTTCCTGGGGCCCTGTTAACAAAGAACCTGTTAAGAGAATCTTGCACAGGAGAGGTGGGGAAGGGAAATCTGTGCATGAATCTTGTTGCTCGCTGCCCTCCGTTTCCTCCGCAAAAATTTGTGTTACCTTAGTGGCAGAAGTGTAGTCTGAGAGCAGAAGGCAGTGAAAGATGCAGAAAGTATTTCTGATTGTTCCAGTTCTGCTGCAAAAGGGGAATCRCTGTGAGCTGCTGCCTCCTCGTATTTCCCAAGAAAGACACTGGAGCCACACTGACATACTTCACCCACGGATTTTTCTGCACACTGCAAGCTTTCAGCCCACTGCACATTAAGTGAGCAAACGCCTTCAACGCTCAGTTTAAAAACCAGGAACATTCGCATTTTAAGGATCTCRTGTGTTGCCTGTGGAAGTCAACGACACTTTCCTACTGACGGAAACCTTGATGTAGAGGACAGAGCACACTCCCTATTCCCAACCACAGGAAAAACTCCTTTTAAAATCCTCCAGGCAACACGCTGTAAGGCGTAGCAGCTTTCCCTGTGCAGTGAAAGGGGAAGTTAAATGACCTATTCCACTTCACCTCGAGTGCTATTTGCCGAGAGAGCTCCATTTGGACCACGGCAAGCTGACTATTCTCCTCATAACTGCGACATTTCTCTGCACAATCAGGGTCTCCAGGCTTGGGTCTCTGCAGAGCAATTCCTGCTCCCAGTCTCAGCTTTCTCAATACTTTCCTTTTGCTGCTACTGTGCTTCAGAATGAAAGAGGAGGAAGAAAAGGAGAGCGGGAGATTGCTGCCCTTGCTGAAATGATCAATGGGAAGCACTTTGCCTCCTGTCTTGCAATCAGAGCCGTGCAAGCAGGGCTGTTACAGGTCCTTCCAAAAAAATACCCCAGTTTATTTCCCAAGAATTAGAAAAATTTGAGATTGTCTTTTTCTACTCGAACTGCTTCAAATTTGAAATCTACACAAAAATAAAAATCCTAGAAACTATGTTTCGTAACAAAACRTATTGTCACTCTTTAAAATAGACTTTCCCTTTAAAATAGAAAAGTTTAGAAATATCGAAATTTCAAGCATGAGCTGCTCACAAAAAGCTACACAGAAGTCTTAAAAATTCACAACAACCTCACTTTTCAAAAAAACAATTTGAGGTATATATAGTAGAACTGTTAATGGGCAAAAGTATCACTATTCCTAAATACTAAAAAGCAAACAGCATAACATTACTATAAAATTTGCTGTTCACTTGCCACATTCAAGCACATGCAGCTGTTGAGGAGAAACAGTGTATATTTACCAAGTTTCCCCTTGTCAGTATTAAAGGATAGCTCCATACTTGAGTACCCTCAAGTAAAAATTAAAAAGTTAATAACTCCCGGACTGACAGTCAATTTTCTGTTTTTAACTTAATTCTTTTAAGAGTTCCAGCTTCTGTGCAAAGGAAAATAAGCATTTATTCTATTTTATTTAGTATATGTAGTATTAGTAATCTACCACTGTTACCCGCTTAAAAAAAAACCCCAAAGGAAACACACAATATTCCAGTCCTGAACTCACTATAGGAGTCAATGATAATCTCTTAGCAGTAAAAAGACATTGCATCTGTATTTTTAGAAACTAACAGTCCAGTTGTCAAAATTAATTTTGTGAATAACTCCATACAATTCTTAACCTTTGCAGGTGCAAGTTCAGAAGATTTGCTGATCCCACTCCATTTCAGATTTCTGCCTTCTAGGTACCCAATATAGAAAGCAATACTTTAACTTCTAGTTTCTGGTCTATTCTCTACTAACAGGCTTCTTTTTTGCCAACTATTTTGCACATAAGCTCCTACTGACTTCAGTAAAAGGCCTTCAAAGGGCAAAAACAACAAGGAGATTGTTCAGCCCAGATATTAAGATGCAAGAAGTTCACGTAGTAGTCATATAGTCAATTAAGCCATTGCTAAGCAACACAAGACACAATTCTTTCCCATTTACAGAGATTGTGAAATTTATGCAGATTTAATGCTTGTTCCAAAATTGTGAGTTTGGTACAGTGCTCAAAAGTATCCAATGACATTTGCTATACTCTACTTACAGRAACAATGAGCATGTCATCAAGGCAGAAACCCTTCCCCATTCCCATTTGGTGACAAAACATATAATCCASTCTACACATGTGCTCCAACAGAGCAAACACCATGAATGATGTATCAGAGATAGAGTATTACACCTACTGTTTTGGATAGCTGTCTYGCTTTTTTTTCCCCCTACTGGCAGCGTGACAAAACACTGTCAAAACCAGCATTCGGAGTCATTTCTGTCTGATTAGCAAGTAGTCAAATATTTATTCATGATCTGACTCTGAATATGTCAGAACTGCATATTAAGTTACCCACATTTGTGTGCAGCTGAACGTTAGTTATCCATTTTTGGGGGACTGGTATGAATGTTTTGTTGGCTACATCAATAAAAAGGGTGACCTAAGAGATGTAATCTACCAATATAATTTTTGCTGCACTTTTTGTGGAAGTATTTAAAAACACTGACAAAAAACGCCTGCAGAAATTTTGTCAGAGACTCCACCAGTGGTCTCCAAATTGGCAGTTTTGCAAGGCAATGAGGAAGAGACACTGCAGATCAAAGATCTTCTATTTTGCTCCTGAATTTTCACAGTTATTAGCATCCTTTTAAAGAAGCAGTGCTTTGAACAAAGTAACCTACTTTCTAGTCTTTAGAAAAATATGGAAAAAAGAGCATAAATTTTCAAAAATTAAAATTATATCCTAAGTTAGCTGTCCATTATCCACCAAGTTCCCTATGTCTAATGGAAACTAGGATAATTTCTGCATTCTCTTCTTTCAGAGCCATATTAGTGGTGACTTGGAAAAATATTCCTCTAAGTGTGTCGAAAGCAGATACACACAGACTGCTATTTAACTCCTGTGTAGTACTTTCCACAAATAGCCTGCAAGTGACCTTCTTGGTGACTTCTCATTCTCCTGTTGATGCAATTATGTGACCACAATTGATGTGGCTTCCACAGAGGAAGCCATTTGCTTCCACTCACACTGACAGACAGGGCCAGAAACTGGAACAGAAGTCACCCACAACTTCCCAGACCCACAGGCAGGGATGGTCTGTGCTACACTTCTTCCAGCAGCAGGTTTGATCCTGTAAAGCACAAACTAAGATACAAAGCTAGACACGCTAACAACCTTTAGGATTACCCTGCCCTGCCATAACACAAGGAATAGTTTCTTCCAGTACAGGCACTGTAAGCAAACACAACCATATACTCTGTATCAGTAAATTCGGGGTTTTTTAGGGCCTCATACTCAACCACTTGAATCCAAGCACCTAAACGATTAACTAGGACTGCTTACACAAGCACACCAATTTGCAGGATGGAGGTTTTTGGATAGAGAACACTTGCGTAACAACTGAAAATCCAGCCATGAGCACGTGTTTAACTGATTTGCTCAGCTGGGAATGTAATCCTCATGTGCTCAGGCTTGGAGGATTTTCAGGTATTATGCAAGCATTCTGAAAAACTTCATACCAACCTCCAGATGAAACACACAGGAGCGGCCAGAGATATGCAGCTGTAGGAAAGAAGTCTTGTGAGAGAGAGGAGCAAGGAAGAAAGAAGAGCAGGATGGAAGAAACAGTCTCAGAACACCTCATTCCATCTCAATTTCAGAAATAAAATTTTTCAATGAAATTTCTTTGGAAGAAAAAAAAATTTAAACAAAAATGTAGCTCAGTGAAAGTCTCCTCACTGCCCTCTCCCCAAGCTAAACAAAGCTTTGTCAAAGAAACACCAAAGCTGACACGACTTGGGTTCAGGGCAAAGCTGGGGAGCCTGTTTTTCCTGTGGGGGACAGTCCTGGTGTGGCACTTCCCACGTGGAAGCCAACAGCCAGCACGGGACAAACTAAAGGAAGAGAGCAGTGGAGGGCAGGATGCTGAAATCACTTTCAGCAGAGGAAGCTCCCAGGCTGCAAATGGTTTGGAGACTGCAAGAGTAACCTGCCCAGGTGTTAAACATGCTCCTGCATGCCTCTCTCTGCTGCTGGCAGAGACAGGACTCTGGGCTGCACGGAATCTTGGTCTAACTCAGTTGCATTCTCCTTTCCTTCTGAGCATTTCTTCCAAACGGCAAAGACAGAGGACAGATTTCCTCGAATATCTGAGACTCTGGTGAAGGACAGCAGAACAGGAATGCAGCAAGCAAAGTGAAAAAGACAAGGAGATAAGTGGATGGAGGGAGTGAAGCACAATATGCTGACCTCAGTGGATAATCGTTGCTGAATCACAAGTGAAGATAAGTTTCAAATTTTCTTTAATAAGGGGAAAGCAGTTAAGGACAAGGTCTTCTCAATACAGCCTTGAATTGCAACATTTATAACTGGCCTAAAAATGACCCTTCCAAAATGACTTCAGAAAAAGATAAATTAAACCTAYGTGCCTTGGCAGCTGACAGGGATTTGAAAACTGACAAATTTCTTACCTCTTCAGCTCGCTAATAGTGGAGAAAGGAGAATTTTGTTTACAACACAGTGTAGCACTGACTCCCCTGCATTCCTCACTACCTTCAGAAACCATGTTCCTACACTCTGAATGTTCAGAAGGGCTGGGTGAGGGATGTTGTTCTATTTTTTCTTTTCAGTAAGTTACYCCCCTGTGCAAATGAAGTCATAGTAAAACAAGACTCAGATCAAAGAGAAACAATTTTATCTAAACACGTGAGTTGGTCTATGCTCACACTGCAATCACAGGCAAACTTGGTAAAGCAGCAATCACTTAGAATATATTTACAGGAAGTTTTCTGGAGTGAGACAGCCAGAATAGTTGTGGGAGTTGCATTCACTGTTCCTTAAAACATATAGGTACTTATTACTAGTAACTGACAGTGAACTCAAAACAGCAGACAACAACATGCCATAGTCAACAAGGTATTCTGATATTTAGCATTTTAGTATTAAATGAATAATCACTATATACAAACCTCTTCCTTCGTTTTCTTATTTTCTGCTCTAAGCTCTTCATATTCGCCAATAGCTAAACAAGAGAAAAAAAAAAAGAAAAAAGTTAATATAGCAGTACCTCTTCCCAAATTAGCTCTCCATTTGATTAAATTGAAAACTCTTCTGTTTGTCTACACGGACTTCTTAAATAACAYGGGTCATAAACTTCATTAATAGCCTATTAATATCCTACGAACTGGATATCCTTCTAGAATTGAAGCAATTAGAAAGTGTCTGAAAAAGATGGTAGCTCCCAAAACAATCAATTTTTGATCAATATAGAGTTAAACAGTCTTATTGATTGAGTTCAAAAATTACAAGGTGGATACACTAGTTTGCAGTGACCATTTTAAACCCACACCGGCTTAGGTTACAGATCAATCCCAGAAAGCATGGTTAATGCAATCCATAGGTACCTCCAGACTAGCTCATCCCCACACCAGTACAACCAGGGTCTCCCAAGATTCCTACCCACCTTCCATACTCAAGAAAKAGGAAAAAAAAAAAAACAGGTCGATGAACAGACAAGAAACCACACTGGTGAAACAACGTATTTCCTACACAGGAACTCAAAGCTATGCCTCTTCTTCACTGTTCCACTTCCAAGCTATTCCCTGTTCCCTTCAGGAAAACAGGGGAAGAGATTTCTACCATCCAACAAAAGGAATGAAAACTGTATCAATAGATACAATTCAAGCTTCATACTTAAAAACTGCTAGTGTTTGCTCGCCTTTAAGGMAAAGTCATTCTTGCTATTCAATACTTTACAAATGACTGAAAAAAGTAAATATAGATTTGCCCCACCCTCAACAGCTCTCTTCACATGCTCCATGAACAGAGAACTCTGAATCATTAGCCCTTAAGGCATGGATACAAGAACAAGCTACCCAAAACCAAGAACATGACCTTGCACAATGCTCCAACAATCCCCAGTTAAGGGCTCACCCATGTGACACTGGGAATTGAGCTGCCTGTCCAGGGTGGCCCTTCCCTCTCTCACTGCTGATGGAACTCACGTTTGTCCTGGAATGCAAACAGAAAACCACCCCCTACTTCATGCTGCACTCACACAGCAACTTTCTTCAGTGCCTTTTTACTGCAAAACTTTAGGTCATCCTTGAATACAGCCAATGCATAGTGAGGGTCTCATTTCTTAAAATAAGATTGTCCTTCATTGATGGCAACAATATATATCTTCATCACTCAGGTTTTTGGGTGTGGATTCACTAAACACTAAATCTAACAAAAAAACTGCTATTTTCACCAGGTCTGAAAACGGAAATAATAATTTTAAAGTGACTACACACGTTTTCTGGTGTGAATCAGACCCTCTGCAAAGGCAGAAGATGAAAGTCAGCGGACTTTATTTTTTTTAACATTGTGGGGGTTTAATAGGAAGTTTTCATATCAAGTTTTTCAAGTGTCTTTCAAGTTAAGGGACTGCCCTGTAAACACGTATCAATGCACTTGATCTGTATTAAATTCAGTAGGTAACTTTGCATGCAGAAGCTCCTTTAATTATAACTTATCCTTTGATTTTTAATTGTGAACCTGTGTCTCCTGAACCTGAATTTGCTAACAAAATGTAAGTATTATCTAAATTAGATGTTTTATATATTAGGTACTTTCTGTGGCTAAAAAGCACTTATTAGTAAAATAAGGCCATAAGGGTAAAAGTATATAATGACTATAATTCATAGTGAACAACAGAAAAGACACCTTCATTTACACAGAGTGAGGTGGTGACTCTTCCTATTCTTGTTATTAAAAAATTCATCAGCCCCTCTCCTAAATCTATATATTAAAAAACACAAATTAAAGAGAAAAWACCAAACAAACTTTAAAAATGCTACATGAATATCCTTTAGCATCTATATTGCAAACCAGGGTGGCCTTCAAGCAGATTGAGAGCCATTCCATGCCAAATCAATAAGTAATGCCACTCCAGCATTTCAAACCTACTTATTTMATCAAAAAGTCGGTAGAGCTGTCAAAGGAAGCAAGTGTCATTCCACTATTTATGCCTCCATACCATGGACCAGGCATGTCTTTACTGGTACAGGCAAGAGAAAGAGCTCACAGTGCAAGAAGTCCTCTGCTCCACATGAAACAAGCTATCCTAATTAAGTCACTTTTTGTTGGTAGAAGTAAACCAACACCTGGCTTTTTGGATATATCATTAGAAACAGAATTACCCCTGTCAGCACCAGAAGCTTTAATGAAACTGCTGCTACCCCATTCTCCCTCACAGTGTACTTGGGACAGGAAGAATCAGGCCAAGAATGTTGTGCAAACTCTCTCTCAAACAGCAATGGTCTCCCTACATGTACAGCACGCACAAGACCTGTGAAGTGCTGTCAAGAGGATAAACAAAAGCCAAAAGGGATCAATTTTTCTCTTGTTCCCTGTTTTAGGCTCAAAGATCCCAGTGATCCAGGTAATCACTATTTCAATGGGATTCAGTATGGCACCAGCAGCACTAGCCATGTGCAAACTACTTCCAAATGATGCCTGGGCAGCATTTTCAACACCTCCTTCTGTAAAGGTGAATGTTTGTGATGGCATTACACTCGTCACTTTACAGTAACTCCAAGTCCTGACTCAGAATATAYAAACCTATTATCAGGCCTAAAGCTTATATGGACAAACCAAGCTTTTGGTCACTCATCAGCTGCACTTGCTGAAACCTACAAGGTTCAACTATCACACAGTTCTTAAAAAATAAGCAAATAAAAACCACCTCTGTAAGTACACAAAGGTGTTAAGTGCAAACTTCAATGGTAAGTCAGCTCCTGCATCTGTGTTCCCATACACCTTTACTTAAATCTGTGAAAGTGTGTACAAACAAATTTAATTAAACCCCAAATCTGCATCTTGCAAAGATGCTTCAAGAGCTTCCTTGAAAAAACGGGGCAGGAAAACTAAACACACCACTGCCTGATAAAGACCAACCACTAAGTTCACACCAGAAGATTTGCCTTCACAAGTTTCTGAAAAAAGATAAGGTTCAACACAAGAAACTGAAGTGGAAAAACATTTAAACTCTAATTCATTCAAGCACGATGGGTTCTGCTGGAGAATGATGGCTGCTGTGTATGAAGATAGACAGACACGTACATCTATGGGAAAAAAATAAATTTACAGGGCAGAYGACCTCAGAGGGAACACAGCAGACAACGAGGTGTCCTAACAAATTCCTCTGGCCATAAAAATTACCCATCTGCCACAAAGAAGAATAAATTTGTTGAGCCACATTCAGAGCTTGTCAATAGTACATACTTAAAAAGTACTGCTCTGAGATATTGCTTCAGATTGGCAGTCTGGGCTGCTCCTTAGAAGATACATGATACTCCCTTATTCAAAGGTTCTGGCATTACAAAAAAGTTTTTAGAGATCAAATAGGTCATAATTAAAAAAAACAACATACAGAGCGACAGTGCTTGGGACTAGAGATTGGAAATCATCACACTTCATCAAACCCAGCCAACAAACAAGGAGCAAGATTAGACCTTTYAAAAATGAAGAAGAAAATCCAGGCAATATAAACACATTTAGTCTATGTGTGGTTAACAGCAATTGTTAACCACTGTCATTTAGCAAAGTGACCAGACATGTGGCTATGACAGTGGCAGTGCTGAAGTGTAATTTTACTTAGTTTATAACTGCAGATGTTTTGATCACTGACTCCTGTTTTCAACTGAACAAAAAAAGGGCTATTGCAGAAGATGACTCTGTCTTTAAGGGCAAGGCACCAGCARTGCCAATAAAACCAAAGACAAACAAGGCAATCTTCCAGGCAGGTAATCAACTACTGTTATGATTCAGCTGTTAGTCAAGTTTGCTACAATTCCTCAGCTCTTACAACCAACCACTAATAACACAAAGTTTTGCCAAATTAATTTTTTTTGTTTTAAGTCTTACCCATAGGAATTACAAGGGCCAGTTGAATAGAAGTGTGCATTACTGGAAACATCAGTTAGAGTACAGTCGGGCAATAGTAATATTTATCGTTGATCTGCTTTATTAAACCAAGCCATCTCAAACAACACTTTTAAGTTCTAAATATCATCAATACAGAGAGATCTTGTTCCTTCATGATGCTCACCTTAAACTTGGTAATGGAGCAAGCCAAAGAACGATCAGTATCAGGTATCTGAGTCTAACACACAGGACTTGGAAAATTCAGCATGGGTGAAAGATAAGCATATCTTGCACACAGACGGCTTCAGTGTCCTTGGTGCTGCTCAGAGCTCTGCCAAACAGCCCAGTGAATTTGCCCAAGCCCCAGAGAGCTTCAGAGCTGCCACTGAGAATTGAGCGGGCAGCTACAAAACACCTGCCTCAGGTACAATCTACTGACCTTGGTTAGGAAAGGTATAAGCAGCAGTGGAAATGTGACAGCAGTCAGCCACAAACGCTGCTATCTGCCTTCCCCTCTACCTGTGGCATCATTTCCCAGACAGTTCATTTATCTGCTGTCAGGCAAGCTTCTCAAGACTAGAAAACACATCCTGAAAAAGAAACCAAGCAAGGGCTGCTGAATGAATTTTTCCTGAAAGCCCTCCAAATCAATTTGTGTTTTTCAGAAACCTGACTACACACCAAAAYGTTACAGTAATCTGAAGCCATGCACCACTCTGAACGAATAAAGGCAAGTCTGTGTACCCGTTACCCCAAATATTCAGATCCTTCCACCAACTGCATTTACTTCCAAAATAATACTGTTGTCTACATCTGGAAGCAATAATGAGGAATACTGAGAGATTTTTTAACCTCCTCTTTTCACGCTGTCTCTGTTTAACAGACCACCCTAAAATCACTTGAGGAAAGTTGGTACTATCTAAAATAGTCTTGCTTTGTTATCAATRTGAATGGAGGGGACACTATCTATTCAAACCTACAGTATATAAAGAGTAAGCAAATTTACTTACCAACAGTAACAATATATTTTATTTTATTGTTAGAAAATTTTTATTTATTGCATTACTTTTTCATTGTTTGAATTTTTTACGTTAGGCACCTCAGACTTGTCCGTTAACACAGTTTAACTACCAATTTAACTATGTGTGCTACCATATTTTTTGCATAGTTTTAGATGTAAAACAGCATAGAGAAGAGTATTTTAAATTTTTTCCCACTGGCCAACTTTTTGCTCACGTAATACAACTTTCTCACCAGCCATACAATCCCAAAAGCATATGTTAGCCTCACAACTACACACTAAATGCCTGTGTTTAGGGATGAACATTCACCAAGAGCAGCACCTTACAGGACTAGGTCTGCCAAGTACAGCTTCTGTTTCAACAGCTCAGGTGGATCTGGGACAGCCAGTCCTCAAGTTACAGTAACTCTCCCTTGAACTAATTCCTCTAGTCCCGTAAAATTTCCTTAGACATTAAAGGATACCCAGCCTACTGGAGCAGCAGACTTTCCAACAGCAGAACTGAAGCCCTGCTCTGAACAATTTCAAGAGGCTGAGTTTTCTCTAAAGAATAACTCCAAACTTGTCTTTTTTGCAACTGATTGTTTTCATTTTAACAAATGCCCTTTTGGTACAGACAACTCCTCTGGAGGCAACAGTACTGGAAGGAAGCACTCAATCAGTGAGAACCAGATTTTGAGCCTTTATTTTTTGATCCCAATTATCAAAACACACAGCTGTAAGATTATCATTTTACAGCCACAGAACACTTCCAAGGCAGAATCTGACCTGTGCAGCTGGTAATCACTAATTTCCAAAGCTGAGTGTACAGGAAAAAACAAAAAAGTAAGTGCCGAAGCAGGTCATAAAGAGTTCATAAATATCCAAATGAAACTTGCTTAAGAAAAGCTTCTGCTATACAGGAAAGGTGATCGAGCAGATTTATGGTTAGAACGAATGACAGGAAAACGGGCATTGATCACACCCCTGTAATTTCACTCTTTTACATAACTTTGTCCAGCAGGTCCTTTCCAAATAGCTCCTCCCAGACTCAGAGGAGACCAGGAGAGCTCAGTTGTGGGAACTACCAGCTGTGAATTCCAGCGTGGCTCCTTCACACCTCCTGCACATGAAGCTGTGACACAGGAGGCAACACCAACCACTTAGTGCACCCTCACAAGTGGATATCCACAATTCCAACAGATCTCCAAACCTTGCCTACCTGTTTAACTAAGGGTGCACCTTTGCTGGATCAACATGGTTCAGGGACAGACTGACCACCAGCGAGTTAAAAAATGGCTTATGAGCACCTATGTTCTTTTCCATGCCCTTTCTCGCAGAAGATTAAATATTACAGTGTTTTAGTTTCTGGGTCGAACTATGCACTCACGAAACTGAACATGTTGAAATTCTGGACTTTTCCACAAAAGCACCGAAAGTGACTCACACACGGCAGCCAACCAGCCCAGGTCAGGCGTTTCCTTTCATTTACACTGGAACTACAAAGGCTCTCCAGAAACCGGCGAGCCCTGCGCTATCACGGGAAGTTTGCTCGCCGACGGGGAGTGGGATGGCAGGTGTTTGACGGGTTGGGTCACGATCGGAGATGGGACACGATGCCAGGTTAGGCACAGCCTGGCACTCCACGTGAGGCTCGGCTCCTCCGGAGGGCCGGCGAGGCGGACGGGCTGTCACCCCGGGAGCTGTCCGGCCGTGCGGGYTCAGCGGTACCGCTGCTCAGGGAGCAGCACCGGTTCCCGGCACATGGTAACTCCGGGCGGGCAGGGCCGGGCTCAGGCACCCACGGCCCATGTGCCGCGGCACCGCCGCCGCCCGGCCTCGCCACCGCCATCGGCCCCCGCGACGGCCCCTGGCAGAGTCACTGAATCAACGAGGCTGGACAAGCCCTCTGAGGCCATCGAGTCCAAACCATCTTCGGCCCGGAGCGGGCACCTGCGGGGCGGCGAGGCAGCCGGGGCGGGCACGAGTCAACACGTTCCACTCTCCCGATTTATTTTATTAAGGCTTTTATTATTTCCCTCTGCACGGGCAGAGAAAGGGGCCTGGGAGCGGGGCCGGGGGACGCCCAGGCCGCGCCCGCCCCGCCCCGCCGCGCCCCGTCCCGTCCCCCCGCCGGGCGCGGAGCCCTCGCCCCGCGGTGGCCGCGCTCCCGCCCGCCGAGCCCGGGCCCGCGGCGGAGCGGGGGGAGCCGCTTTCTCCAGCGCCGGAGGCGGCGCCGCCCGCCCCTACCTTGGTCCTTCAGGCTGGCGAGAAGCTCCAGCTGCTTCTCCTCGTCGGAGCTGTTCATCCTGCCCCGCCACCGCCGCCGCCACGGGCCGGCGGCTGCCCCGCTGCGCTCCGCCCCACCTAGCGCGGCTTCACCTGGCAGCGGGCGGGCGGCGGCGGCCGCAGCCCCGGGGCGCGGCGGGCGCGGCGAGCGGCCCGGCCCGCTCCGCTCTGCACATGCCCAGACTCCCGCGGCGCGCCCCAGTGAGCATGTGCGGGGTGCGGGCACGGCGGGCCCGGCCCGGGGCAGCTCCGCCGGGCGGGACGCATTGGTGAGGGATGCTGCCCCGCCCGGGCCGACCTGGCTGCCGACAGAATCACAGATCGATTCGGCTGGAAAAGACCTCTGAGATCATCGAGTCCAACCTGTGACCGAACACCACCGTGTCAACCGGACCATGCCACCGAGTGCCACGTCCAGTGACCAGTGAACACCTCCAGGGGTGGTGATTCCACCACCTCCCTGGGCAGCCCGTTCCAATGTCTAATCACCCTTTCTGTGAAGAAATTCCTCCTAATGTCCAACCTAAACCTCCCGTGGCTTAAGACTCTGTCCTCTTGACCTGTGGCTGGTCGCCTGGGAGAAGAGCCCGACCCCCGCCTGGCTACACTCAGGGAGTTGTAGAGAGCGATCAGGTCTCCCCTGAGCCTCCTCCGGGCGAAACAACCCTAGCTCCCTCAGCCATTCCTCATCAGACTTGTGCTCCAGACCCTTCCCCAGTTTCGTTGCCCTTGCCTTGGCTCTCTCCAGCACCTCAGTGTCTTTCCCGAACTGAAGGGGCCCAGAACCGGACACAATACTCAAGGTGTGGCCTCACCAGTGCTGAATACAGGGGCAGAATCACTTCCCTCATCCTGCTGACCACATTATTCCTGATCCAAGCCAGGATGCCATTGGCCTCCTTGCCCACCTGAGCACACCTGGGCTTACGTTCAGCTGCTGTTGACCAGCACCACCAGGTCCTTTACCACTGGGCCACTGTCCAGCCACTCTGCCCCAGCCTGTAGAACTGCAGGGGTTGTTGTGGCCAAAGTGCAGGACTCTGAACTTGCCCTTGTTGAACCTCATGCTGTTTTTCGGAGACCATTGATCCAGCCTGTCCAGGTGCCGCTGCAGACCCCGGGCARGGTCTCTCACAGGGTCAATCCCCCTTGAGTTAGGATGAAGCCCTCCTGCTCTGCTGCCTGCACAGCTGCCAATATGGCGCTGCATTTTTAATACACCCTTTTGCATGACTTGCATAGGGCAGCTTTCGACTGAGGATCCCTGCATGGCCCAGAGAAGTGATGGGGGCATAAAACTGATGTTTGGTATGAAGAAAGCTGAAAGGTTTAAAAAATAAAAAAAAATAAAAATAATTGGAAGGTTGCATGACTGTTTGTGGGGATCCATGGGAAATAACTGCATGCCAGTGTCCAGCACTCAACAGCAATTTTGGGACAACGTGAGGGCAGACGGCTTTGACAGGGACCTGCTGTGTTCACTTCAGAAGATCACACTTCTCTCTGCTTTTCACTGATGATCCCTACCTGAAAAAGGAGTGGATCCAGTAATAATATCTGTATTAAAATAGTTACCTTACCCAGCTTGTCCCAAGGCTGACACTAAGTGCAGTGCAGAGTTTGTTTATACTTTTTTGCTGAGCTTTGGTAGCGGTCAGCTGAGCAGCAGCTATCTCCAGATTGGCGTGGGCAAAGGTACAGTTCATACGCCTCCCTCCCTCCTTCTTTGGCAAACACCCATCGATCCCTGTGGCAGGCAGGTCAGCACACACAGCACTGCCACAGACGTGGCAACATTAGTTAGAAATGCCCGGGAATGAGAGGACAAAGACCTTACGACAAAGGGTTGCTCGGTCCTCCTGCCTCTTTCCTCCCATGCAGGATCCTCTAGTTTTCTCATTTTGACCTAGTAAACCTTTACAACATGAAGAGACTCGGTATTGATGCCTTACAGCATTTTCTGTCCTAGAGGTACTTAATGACACGTGTAGCATCCTGGAAAGAAGCCAGGAGAACCTGGCTGAGCTGTGCTGGTATCTCAGAAGCATGACCTGCCCCAGGTAAGGCAAAGCAGGGAAGTTCATAAGTTAGTCAGTTTATTTTGAACTAGTCAGCACAAAACACCTTTAACTGTACCAAATGCAAAGTTATGAATTCGTGCTCCAAGTCATATGTAAAGAATGGGAAATGACCTTGGAAAATGAAGGCTCTGTAGAGGAAGTGGTAGGCAAAGTGCAAGTAATTATGTAAGTGCTGTCAGTAAGGTACTGCAGCAAAAGAATGGGAGTATGCTGACAGCAGGGTAAAAAGTTTCTTCTATAACATTTACAAGACCAAAATAAATTTACTATGTCCAGTTCTTAAAAAAATGGTACAGAAAAATTTCCTGGGAAAGCACAAAAGAAAAAAATGACCTAAGGTTTGAGGAGAGTGCTTTGAAGCAAGAGACCTCAAACCCTTGATCTTTTTAATTGAGCAAAAAGGAAACAAATTATTTGGTTATGGTAATTTCAATACTTGAGGGCTTTTCTGCCTAGTGGAAAAGAGTCAACCAGAATCTCTGTCTGTAACCAGAAGCTGAACGTAAAAGCTACAAATAAAGCCACACATCAATAAATGCTTCCATTTGAAGGAACACAGAGGTCCTATTTAGGTCCTTGGAGTTCTGGGATGACCTCGGTTTTGAATAGCCCCCACTTTATGTCAGAGCAGTTTTGCCAGTGTTTTACTTTTTAGTGTCCTTCCTTGGGCTGCCTTGTTGGCTTCAGTTCAGCCACAAGTCTCATTCCAAGTCCCTCTTCCCACTGCCGATATCATTCCCTTTCCTTTCCAAACCAATTTCCTTTACACAGTGTAATAGCAGGATTTGCAAAAGAGTCATTGTTGGGTTGCTTATCCCTGCATGGTGCCAAGGCACCGGACATTTTCATCCTCCAACAATGTTCTGTCTGTTGTATGCAGCCAGAACAGGGCATAAAATCTCTTTGATATCTGCAAAGACAGCAAGTCAATGCTTCCATTATTTTGTTTATTTACTCAGGTTTAAGTGGTATGTTTACATCAGAAGAATTCACTTCCATAATTTCTGTATTGGGGTTTCATAATTTTTGGGTTTGTTTTTATTCCCTTAGATCTACATCCAGTTACGTTACCTTGAAAAGTCAGCATTTTTAAACAAGGGTCTCCTTGTTGCAGACTGTTGGTTGCAATAGTAGGATGAGTGCCACTACAACGTTATTATTTATTATTATATCAGTAATGATAATATTCTGATATTAATCTATTGTTGCTTATATTTCTCTGAGTTAGCAGATAGCTGAAAAGTTAACTCTGTTACTAAATTTTGCTAATGGATTCTCCTATGCTGTAAGGATTGAACATCCCCAGAARTGTTTCTCTGGATCATGAATTCAGTTCATTGATACAGGGTTATTTTAAAAAAGAGTTAGTTCATACCTATTTCCATATAATATAATGTCTACATTGTGATTTGATACCACAAAAATCATAAAAGGCCTGAGCAGACAATACAGCATTCCATGTGGAATTTCAGTGTTTAAATAGGGACCGGGTAACAATTGCTTCCTCTATCAAAGAAAAGCAACATTGTACTTTGAAATACATAATTATTTTCTAGTRATAGCATTTCAAGAACACTATTTCTTCTTTGTTAAATGGGAAAGCTAAGACTAAAGGTGCCTTAAAACTTGTCCAGTACGCAGTTGGTTGAGGAAAAAAAATCAAGGATTGAGTCACTTTCTACTGAACATGACATGTTGGATAATCCCTGTCTTTTTGGAGACCAAAATTCTTCAGGTGGATTCATTATACCTTTAGGTTCCACCAACTAACTCATGGCTGCAACAAATGACAATCTGTCTGGTATTCTCAGTTTCATGGTAGCCAACAATCATATCAAGTAGGATAATTATACAAAAAAATGAAAGAGAAGAAAAAGTACCTGAAGTTTTATCTTTGTCTTAGTTTGGGACAGATCTTAGTGAGATGTTGGACACCTCCTGTTGTTTTGAGTAATGCTTGAAGCTGATGCAAAGGAGCAGTTCCCAACCTGTGTGTGTAACTCAGGCTGTTGTACCTGTGCAGAGTCTTGCTGATTGCTAGCTTGCATATTATTTTTGCAACTCTTTTTTCACGATTCTCCTCTTGGATGGGACTTTGATGAGTACTCAAATGATGGACTTGGCAAGCTGAAAATATCACAGAATGACAAACTGAAGCAGGTTGTAGTGATTAGTCACATAACTCCTAAATGCAGAGAATCTTGAGTGAAGAGCTAGGAATTCACATAATAATAGAATTTTTTAATTCTGGATGTTGAAATTTYGAATAATAAAATTTGAAACAATTATTATGTGTATAAATGATTTTTGTCCTGGGATCCTTTAGAGACAGTAAGTTGTGAACTTTATCTATAAATCCTTATGGAATATTTTTTCTCTAATACATTAGCTGTTTAACATAATAACACTCATAATTGCACATACAGAAGTAAAGGTTCTGGGACCTTATCAAATAGGTACTACAGTCAGAAATTTGATGTAGTTGTTATCTATCTATCTGTCTATCTATCTAAAATATGCATATTCCTGTTCCTCATTTTGGGATAACATTTGCTCAGACCTTTTAATGGATACAAAGGCAGCCTTATCTCTCATCCTTAAATAAACCCCCAACACCTCCAACAACAAACAGCAAGGAAGGGAGCAGTGGACCCCTCCATCTGGGAGAGAAAAGCGTTCCCTTCGGAAGCAGCACAGTCCATCAGTCCCTGCAAAGCCTGAATTGACTYCTGAGGATTCATCCCCCTCCTGTTGAGGAGAGCTACCTGGTGGAAACAGCCGTGACTGCAGGCTGAATGTACCCTCAGGGCACGACTACAGCCATATGTTTACTGCTTCCAGAACAGACATCTTTTATGGAGTGGGGGGTACAAGGGAAAATAAACTACATAATCACTGCACAGATAAACAACTATCAATAAACTAAAAAAAAAAGGCAATAGCTGTTTGAGCATCTAATTAACACGATGAATAAGACTAAGCAGCTTATCTTGCTGTGGTAATGTATATTTTTCCATCAAACCAATCAGTGCTGAATAATGACCAGCATAATATATCAGGGTAAACATAAGCACTTCTTGTCTCCCTAGGACGACAACTAACTAATCAGCACACATTCAAACTGGAGTATAAGTATGATTAAAGATAAAAAAACCTCAGATAATACGGATTCATTTGAAAAACTTAACCGTTTGATTAGAGACACTGGCATGATCTTTGCTAGTCATCTCCATCTAGGATGGCAAACATGCCTGTCTCTCTGCACAGAAAAAAGGCACAAATTGATTGGGGGAGAAATCAGAGGAAGATTATGTATTTAGCACRGCATTTTTAAATGCTCTAATTGTACCATAATTGACAATGCTGGATATTAAATTTGCAACTATGAAATATAACTAGGCAAATTAAATCTACTCACCYTTCAGAGCAGTTTGTGATACTTTATGGATGCTCACCTCATATAATTTGGTTGAAATAGGTGCTTCCTCTATCTTCACAGACAGGTGGTGGAATTCACCCRGTGAGGTGTGAACACCTGCCAACACCTGCAAGGACACGTATTTAGAGATAACAAATTGCTCACTAGTGAGGTGTCCTGTGCTTCCAGCCTGTCAGAGACAAATACCACACTTTTGGAAAGTTAGAAATTGAGGCGCTTTCCAGACCCTTTTCCCGAAGTGGGGGACCCTGTTTCACCAGTATCACTGGGGAGCCTGTGCCTCACCAGTTGTTGCAGTGGCTTCTGTGTGCTCCTCTGAGGTTCCTCTCTGCTTTATTCTACAGCAATTTGGATAACTGGACTGCTAGAGCAAAGCAGAGAGGTTGTATGGGAATCTTTAAACAACCAGGTGTTATGTGATGATAAATGACAATAGCAAGAAAGTCTGCTTTTCCCTAGGAGGAAGGGATGATCTATYAAATTGGGTGAAAAAAAAAATCAGCCATATAGGATCAAGTATCTCTGTGCTGGTAATTTCATTGTGAAACAGGGACATAATCTGATTTAGCTGTGGACAGGTGTTTATGATGGGAGAAACCACAGGGAAACAACACACTGGAAGCTGATGAAGTGTCACTGAATACAAAAAGTTATTCCTTGGTAAGTTATTCCTGGAGCTTGCAGTGCTATTTCWTACCTTGTTCTTTGACGAACAACTAACATCATGTCAAACTAAATAATACAATCAGTTGGTTAGGAACTTAAATACGTTACTATACAACAGTCAAGGTCTTTTGGTACTGATCATAAGCATGTTAATAGACCATTCATTATGCATAGCTTTTGAATTCAATGCCACTGTTATTTTGCCTACATCTTCATTATGCTGCTCTGCAAAGTTGCCTTCATAATTAATTTCTACAGAAAGGGCAAGTCATTTCACTTATATTAAGCAATTTTGCAGCTTATGAAAAATAACCCATTGCCCTGCTTCCTCAACACACTTTCCATCTAGTATTTATGTGCAACTGGAGCCACTTTGTCTGTCTCCCTCTCCCTCTCAGTTGAACTTTGCATACAGCTCAACAGCAGTTGATGCTTTTGTTCCTGTTGCAGGCTTGTCCCTTTTCTGGTGCCTGCACTACCTCCATTTTACCACATAATTAGGGTCAGATGCTAGTTCCCTGAATTAAAAGGCATTTGGGCTCTCCTTCCAACAAGCCTTTCTACTCCCTTCTTGCAAAACAAAGCTGTCACATGCATTCTTTAGCTGGTGTTGGATTACATTACACCACTTGACCACACTTACTACACGAAGATAATTATGCCAGGTATTTTGCTGATAAAAATCACCATGGCTTTATTGTGTGCTATGGAACTCTATCGATTCATGTCAGCAGAAAATTGGGTTCTTTGTGAGAATTTAGGGACAGAGGCAAGCCTCGAAGTTGCCATAAGGATTCTCACCAGGTTAACTGGCATTTCTGGAAGTTCTTCAGCAAGGCAGAAGTAAAGGGACCAAGGAGTAAGCAAATTTAYGTCCATGAAAATATCAAACTTTCTGCTGCTTGCCCAGCTGTACATCATCAGGTAGCAAAGAAATACACCCTTTGCAATACTTCATTGTGCTGATTTGCAGCACCACAACCAGCTCCTACAGCTCACACAGGCGCTGGTACTGGCCGTGCTATAAACAGAGATAAAAAGATTGTGTTGTGAATTGTGAACTACAAAGTCTGAAAATCTCATAAAGAGCTGTTCAGGAGAAATAGAAAACTGCTCTCAGTGGAGTTTCACTTGGTCCAAACTGTTTGTTAAAATTTAAGGGGACTCCCTATTCTCAGACCTTACGCAGGACCGCTCGTTTCTGTGAGGCATCAGCCACGGGTCAGCTGGAGCTGGGGTTTGCCCTATGGCTTCTCACTGTTAAGAGGCCTTTTAAAAAGCTGCAAGTTCCCACTAGAGTCTGAAACCAAGAATCACAGACAGTGAAAATGGCAAAGGACCTCACAGTACAGTGTACCCACCAGGGATTGCCCCCACAGAGCCTTTTGACCAACAGGACGCTCCACTGTGTCTTCTCTATCAAAACAGGTCATACAAAAACTCCTAGGAGTGAACATTTAGGGTAAAATCCTGCTTGCCATGCTACTCTATTCCTTGGATGAGAATATATACTATTTCTATTACCAGAAGTAATATATTATATTCTCATTCTGCCAGTGCTTTTGATTTGTACTGTGTTTCTACATTAAGGATTGTTAGTTAAAATAGATGGCAAATCAGGCATTAGCCACATTTCTGGGCCTGATCAGACTATTATTTGTTGGCTTAATTGCATTATTTTTAACAAACTTCCTTCACATTCCAGATATCAAGCATGTCATTACTTGTATATAATAAAATACCATAAAACTATGTGAAAATACCGCTTTTATGCAAAAAAATGGAGGGAGTCTCAGAGAAAAAAAAATTATTTCCTACATTGTACAAAACTACTGCACTACAACAATCTAATAAATCAGAGTGTTCTCACAAGGTGACTTGTTTTGTCAGTTGAGTGCTTGAAATGCTATCTAATGTCTCTGTGGAAATGGCTGAAAGAAACAACAGATGTCTCAGATTTTTTGCCTTTCACATCTTATTAAAATCAAGAGAAAATGGAAAGGCAAACAAAGGGTTACTCATCATTTTTCACTCCCTGGAAGAAGTTCCTGTGAACACCGCCTACAAGAAGAGGCAGCGATAACTGAAAGACAAAAAAGCAATTTAGATAATGATGAACATTTATAAAAGAAAAGGTTCATTGAGAACACTATTCCCGAGGATAAAAGGTAGGAAAGGAGACAAGAAATTCTGCAAGCAGCTCGTGTGAATAACGTGGCAGTGCCACCGCAGCCTTCAGCAGAGCCATCTTGTGCTCTTCCCCGCCAAACGCACCCGGCCGAGGAACCCTGAACGAGAGGCTTGTGATCTGATTTGTGCTGGATACTTCTGACTTCACTCCGTCATTCAGACTTGCAGCTCTGGCCTCTGAGCCACAGCCCTGCTCTGCAGGGACTGAAAAGCTCTTACCTGAGTCGGGCTCAAGTGACTCGGAGCGTCTCTCTGGGTGTTTACAGCAGAGCTTTCCGCTCTCATCGCCTAAGATGTCTCCAACTCCCACTTTCATCAGCTCCCCACGCTGCCTTACATGTGAAACCGCAATGTTTGCCGTTGTTGATTACCTGCTAAACTACGAGAAATATTCAAATCTGCTTCACATTGCTATGGTAGCCACTTACACTTCGCACTAGAAGCCAAAGCAAACACCCAATCCCTTATTCTGTTATTTTCTCCTTCTGTTGCTGCAGGAAGATGAGTACGCAATTTGCATTGACTGTACCAAGCGTCTCCTGATAAGATGAAAATCTTATCAGGGCATCTTAGAGAAAATGCATATGCAAAATGTGACCCAAGCAGTGTTTCTGAGCCTGTGTTTCAGCTCTGGGAAGAGCGAGTGAGCACACTCTGGGGAGCACACGTTCAGCCCCCGCCCCTTGTGCGTGTCACTGTGTGCTGGGACGGCTGGAGGTCCCGACGCTCCCCGAGGATGCCTCTCCTGCCACTCCCACACCTCCGGAGGCAAAGCTCTGAATCCATCCAGGMTGCGAACGGCAGCACTTGATGAAGCATTAGAGAAAAGGTGCCAGAGCAGATCGGACTGCTCTGCAGCACAAGCCACTTAAAGGAGATGCGCAGAAATCCAGCCAAGATGCTTAAAAAAATAAAATAATAATCCTGCTTTTGCATTCCTGGGCTGAAATACTGTRGAGGAGTTCACACAGAATAAGTTAGCTTTGATCTTAAGAATTTTACACTTCAAATAAGGAAACTGAAGAGATGGTGTTTCTTTCCTTGGTTGTTTTCATTTGAGGCCTCAGTTCCCAAGGTGTTGACACCAATGGGCTGTGCTGATGCTAAATGCCACTGAAAACTGATAAAAACCAGTTTTTAAACCATTCAGTGTATGACCTCGTAGGTAATGCCAAAGGCTACAGGCACTGAAAAAGTTTGGGCATGTGAAAATGTCTTTAGGGAAGGCTGTCCTCGATTAGAGGGCCATAGAACAATTTAAAAATCCCTACAAACTGTAATTGACTAATTTTTGGACACTCCCTACAAAGATCCAGACCWATTATTTATATACAAATCCATGAGAATCAAAACACTTCTGTACCTACTGTAAAAGTTTTTAGACTAACTAAAGCRGAGTCACATACATGTCATTATAAGGTTTACTTTTGTTTATAGAACTGCCAAAAATATAATGATATGGACTAAAGCATTCCGTGGCAAATTTCTGAATAAAACTGACTTTTGGGTTTGTTACAGTGCCACTGATTTGGGGTACCTTAAGGGAAAAAAAAAGCAAACCTAAACCAGAACTAATTATTGCCGCTTGGTTGGGAAGCTGTAGCACCTCACCACCTTGTGGCAGCTCTAAAAACCCAGCCAGGAATCCCTGTGGTGGCCAGAAGACTTCTTGGCCACACAGTTTGGTTTTGCCAAAGCAGAACACTGCGAGAGACAGGGCAGGAGCATCCTGGAGAGTGTGGCCTCTGCACTGCCTGAGCCAGAGCAACCCAGAGAGGGGCTCTGGAAAATTCATCCTAAATGATCACTCATGTTGGGGGAAGCTGAAGTCTATCCTAACCTTCCTTCTGTCCCTCCTCCCTCTAGGTTTTAATATGCTATAACTTAGGAAATACCTCTAGGTGATAGTATAACACAAACCCGAAACAACTACCCTTTTGAAGATGGCATGTCAGGTGTTCCACTTTCCAAAGAAAAGATTTGGGTATGAGTGCCCTAAACAAAGGTTCTAATCTTGACAATTCTTCGCTGGAGCAGGAATTTGCAGCTGCAGGTGCAGGATGAAGGAAGGGAGAAGGGAATGCCATGAAGGGGGCACTAACCCCGCTATTAGCCCAGGCTGCTGTAACACGCATTCCTGTCTCAGGACAGGATTACAGCTGCAAGTCCAAGCAGCTGCACCCCCTCCGGAGAGGGGAAGATACAGAGCCATTTCACTCACTGCTGTTATTGAAATCAAGTCCCCCGTGCCTATGGCACTGCTCATGTGAGACAGGACAGTCACCCCTACAGCTCATGCAACACCACCAGCTACAAGATATTTATTGACTAGCTGTTGAAATAGGTATAGAATGGCTTTGTAGCAAAAATGTCACACCAACACTTCCATCCTGGCTCTGGGTCCTCACACAAAATGAACTGACCTACAACCACACCAGTGTTTGGAGAAACCACTCTGCCCTCCACCAAACACATCCACAGGCATCTGAGCCGCTCCTGAGGCAGCAGAAGAGCCAAAACCAGGCAGTCTGTATTGAACAGCAGACTTCTTTGGAACAAATGCTTGGCAAAAAAAATGCTTTTACATTTTTGCTTCCTACAGTGCCTCAGAATGGTGTCTGTTTAACTAGCATGTGCTTATTAAACTGGTAAAGAAGGCATTCTGGTGTGGTTAGTGAAAAACCCAGGCAATTGTGTGTTGCATGGGATACAGTCCAGCTTGCCAAGCTTGTCCAAACAGCCTGTTCTGCCCTATCATTTATGAATAACTATTTTACTTCTATAAAGGAACCAGCTATATTTTATGGAAGTAAAGGTGATCCTCAGACCAAGTCCATTGGTAGAAAGAGTCTGAAAATGAAGGCAGCTTGCAGAAGTGAGAATTGCTGCCCGTCTGGGGMGACCTGGCACTGCAAGTCTATGAGATCTCCAGTCCTGGCTCTGGTGCAAGCATCAGAGTCAGTAATGAGTCTCTGGCCCATCCAGATCTGATAGAGTCCTTGGCACGCACCAGTGACGATTTAGTCTCTATTCTTTCTGCTCAAGAACAACAGACTGCAGTCAGAAAACGCTGTAAATTGTTCCACCCACGAGTCATTTATACAATTTACCAGTGCTGACAGATGCTAATACCTTTCTGTCTCTCTCTAGAAGCTGTTTTTACCAACAAATAAAATCTTGACCCAGTCTGAGTCTGCAACCTAAAGATGAACAGTCTGAATCTGAATTTCAATTTCCTCTCTTATGCAGCCTCACCAGAACACATTCCTGCATATCCAGAGCTACTGAAAGCCATCCGCACTTTCAGTAAATATAGATTTTCTAGCTCTGCTGTTTCTAGTGCTCTACTGTCTTTGTCTCTGGTCTGGAGAATTAGTATCAGTAATGCATTTGAATCATGTCTTAGCCTTGAGTTCCAGGTTAACAACCAACTGGGTTTTGTCAAACATCTGAAAATCATCCTCCCATCAAGAGCACAAGAGGAAATATCTTCAAAATACCCATTGCTTTCTGGTTCTCTGATGCATGGGAGGAAGCCAACTGCCTCGGTGGAACTGCATCAAGTTCAAGGTGCCTGCAAAAGGTCAAGTAATGCAAGTTGGGCAGAAATGTATAAAAAAGGGAGTAGCGGGRGGAATATCAAACAAACAAAAGACTAGGTCAAATCCCAGTAGGAATGAGAGTTCGATGAGGTGGGCAATATTTAGCATAGGACATCAGCCTTCTGGTGTGTACTTTGTCTCCCCCTGCCTTTCTGCCCTCTTCATTTCTTTAGCTGCTCAGCCGATGGAAACATTGCACTGACCACGTATTTCCCAGGTCCCTTCAGGTTCCAGTTTCTCCCTGCTCTTAATGCCCGCCACCCACTCTTTGGAGCTACAACAGGGATTGCATACCTGGAATTGCTCAGGGTTGTATTCAGTTTGTTTGCACTGCAGTGGCACCTGACCAGCTCTAGCTGAATCCTGTGCCCATCATAAAACTGCTATAAAAACTCCTGCGGACACTATACCCATTCAACCTCTCCACCCTCATGGCCCCCAAAACCAACAATCATCTCCAACAGATAATGCAGGTACTGGTAGAAAGGATGCAATATCACTGCTGTCATTAGGCAGCCTCTGTTGCTGTTTTTCCATTTCCTTTTGCCTGTCAGCAGACCTTGAGCTCATGACTCTGTCCCTTTTGTCCTTGCATTGGCACATTCAACATGTGGGATTCATCACCCTCATAAGGGTAGCAGCTGCTTTTAGCTATGCAGGAATTCTATAAAGCATTGTTATCATTGGTCCAAGAGAGGAGAACCATCAGCACAAATATAACAGATGAACTGAAAGAAGATTTTCAGGATATATAGGTCTGAAATATTTCTGACAGGTCAGTTAAAAGATGCATTAAGGCAGAATATAACACTCATCAAGCTCAAGAAATGTTTTTCTTTCCTTGACTTCTACCCATTGGAGCAAATCCTAAGCTACTAGGTCAGCTTGTTGACATACTGGGGCAGAAATGACTGAAAAACACTGGTAAAAATACATTGCAGAAGCTCTATAATAAGCCTCTGTATCTTTACTCAACATTAGTGATATTTACAGCAGTCATTCTTCGTAGGTTTGCTCAGTGTTCTGGACAGCCAGGAACCACATTCGTTTTGGATTATTCTTACTTAAGGTACAAGTGCATCTCTATTGGCATAAACTTGGAGAACTATATCCAGGAAACAAAAGCCAGCCCTACCTCCCATGAAATTAAATCAAGAGGAATGACTGCAGCAGAGGACAGCGACAGAGAGCCTGCTGTTGAAATATTAGTGTTGCAAGTCTTCCCACTTAGTTTTGATATAGGTCAGGAGAKAATCTAACTTCGTATTTTCAAGGGATTTGTGGACACCTTGGAGGAGCCACCGAGAAGTCAAACACGGCCAGCAGTAGCAGGGGAGTTGTTCACTCCTCCTGGCTGTTGTGTGAATCAGGGAGGTTTGAGYTCTCAGCCCTCACCCCCCGAGCTGCAGGGCTGCCTAAAGAGGCTGGAGGAAAGCAGCCCCAGGAAATCTTTTTGGGCTGGTGAAGTCTTGCCTTTGCTCRTGGACAGACCATAGTGAAGCTCTCAATACTTCAGCTTCCCCACTTATGCCATGCAGCTGAGTTTACTGTTAAGGAATTATGGAATCCCTGGACACTTACAAATACAAAAACTGCACTGACTAATACCTCAGCCAATATTACATATATATGGTTTAAAGTTAACTGCATTACTGATTCATAGTGAAGAAGGGTGGCCTAACTCATCCTGGGGACAAATATAAGTTCTGGATAAACTCACTTAGCTACCAAATACAAACTGGATTATGGCTTTATTCTTATATAAATCAAACACCAACTATCTCCCATAATGGTAAACAGGAGCAATATTTAAAGGACCTAAAGTACATGATGAGCAGTCTCAACCATTTTACAAAAGCAAATGTAATAATAGAAAAAGAGAGGGGTCTTATAAAAATATTATAATGAAAATGGCATTCAGAAATCCATTAGCAAGTGACTGTGCTTCATCACAGCACTGGGAAAGTATTTTAAATGTAAGCAAAGATCTTTGCTTTTAAAATCCTTAATGAAGATGTGAAGTACTAAAAGCCACTAGGAAGTCTTGAAAAATGGAAACAAGACCATGTAACAAAGCTAACACCTCGGTTCATAATGGATTACAAGTCGATACTGTTGTTCTTGCATACATTACTGCAGACCATTATCTGAGTGAATGAAACTACAAAACTCACCTACGTTTTTTCCCTTGGCCCCCTTATTTCTAGTAAGATTTGCTTCATTTGTTGATCTCCCTGATGGGTACCATAGCAATGGATGAAACGGGACCATTTCTTGAAACTTCCTTTTATTAAGTTAAACAAAATGCATTCAGGTGAAAACGGAATGGGAGGATAAAATAGGCACTGAACAAAGGTAAGGGGAGTACTTGTGGAGGACTGGGGTTTGAAACATAGCTGAGAGTTTGTACTTTTGGTAGGAAATTCAGTGTAATCTGTACATGGCGAAAGTCCCAATGGTTTTTAAGGAGAAAGTTAGGATTTATTAGGTGCAGAAGCTCCTAGTTGCTGTATCCTGCAGCAACATCTAGAGACCAGAGCCTCCCAATGCAGATGGTGAAGACACAGCTACATAAACACTTCTTTAAAATGTGCTGCACTAAAAGGGAGCTTTTTCCCATACCTGTACACTTCAGACAAAACCTGTGATTTTTTTATATGACCACATTATTTTTTTCCAAGTGCTCACCTTGTCGTTTTGTTGTCAGGTATGGCTATAACAGGGTGTGTTGTGCAGCCACTGAATGTCTTTTTGAGGAATGCAAGGGCCRTTTATTTGGGCAGAATTTCACTTCAAACAAGTCATTCAGTATTACATTGCTTACTCTGCCACATCAAGGAAGAGAAAATGCCCTGGAAGTTGCAAAGCCTTGTAGTTTGCCCTTTGCCAATAGGTGAATAGAGGAAAACCAAGCTAATACTTCATATTTGTTAATGCAAACCACAATTAAAGGAATCCTGTCTTCCTAGATAGGTGGTGTCTGAGAAAAGGGTATTTTTGAGTCTGCATCCTTTGCTTTGGAGTGTCTTCTGCAGCAAGAACAAATGTTGTGCCCAGGTTAGTAATGCTGGGCAGCTCTCCTCAGTAAGCTGTTGCCCACTGCTGTGCTCTAAGCAATGCATTTGTGCTGCAGGCCCTGCTTAGCCCATGTTTCATGTGCAGGGAGGTGAGCTGGCAGCACCAGGGAGCCCTGGGGATGTGCCATGGCTGGACAGCAGGGCACATGCCTCCACGTGGGCAAGTACTTCTGCCATCTGACAAGTTCCAGCTCTTATCACTGGCCTATACAACGAGCTTATCTATTTAATTGGAGTCTAGTATTCACTTAAAGATGCAGGGGCATGGTCTCAGCTCCTCTGGACACTCTGTGTTTGCTTTCAGGCGTGCTCACCCTGCAATACATTGCACTGTTGGGTATGTAGAGRAAAACATTGTACAATCAACAGCTGAAAATTAACTGCTTGGCTAGGACTGAAGTCCAGCACCTTCATAATGGGTAAAAAACCCCAAACTCCTGAATATAATCAGTTGTAAAACAGTCCCTGAGGACTCGCCTTTGGCTGTCATTCCATCAGAAGTCAAACACACCCTGGACTCGGAGATCGCTTTGTGCTAMAGGCAGCATCTGCTCCTGGTTTGCACTTTCTGAGTAACTGTGTGAGCAGCACAGACTCCTTGCACTTGCTTTGCAGTGCAGAAAAGGTCAATATTCAACCCTACATTGAAGGAACCCAGCTTTGAGCTCTCAATTATCTTAAATACAACCAAGTACACTTTTTTAAGAAAAGCTGCTGTAAGAGCACACTGCTGCATAAAGGATGAGTGATTCACTTCCTTGTGTCTGATGGAAAAGAGAAGTCAATGTCTTAAGTGTAATAAAGTTGATGAATTATGGGCTTAAAGAGGTGGATCTTGCATTGGAATAAAGAGAATGCAGCAGGCAATCAGGGTTGTGAAACTACTGTTTGTGTACTTCACAGCTTAACAAATAACATAACAATATATAGAGATTGATTTTTATAAGATAACATAATGATTTCATGCACAGTAGCTGTTATAAAGTGATGTATTGTTTGTTTGTTCTGTCAATGGCCAGCAGTAACTGGTTATTTGTCTCCCTGTGCAAGARGGGAGTTGGCAGAAGTCTTACCTTGAAGTTGGTGCTGGTTTCTAATGGTTGTCCATTCAGAAGGTGTTACAAAGGCTGCACCTATGCTGATAAACAAAAGAAGTCCAGGAAGAAATCACTGTCCCTGTGGTCAACAAGCTCAGCCTGACTTACATCCTTGCTGTTAGGTCTTCTTGATGAGACATGTTTGCACTACACTGGAGGTGGCCCTTGGTATTTCTTGGGCACACTGTGGCTTCAGACAGAAATACTTGCGTTTTTAGGGTTTCTTTTTAACTTTCAAAGTACATGAAATGACACAAGGGCTGTGTTGCAGSTCACCAGTTTGGTGTTTTGGGGTTGTTTGTCTAGTGAGATAGCTGGTTATTTCTCATAGGTCACCTGTATCAGACCCAATCCTCTCCTGAACTGCACTATGCAAAGTCCCAGTATTTAGTGAAAGTTGTGCAGCTCTCTGAGGACAGTGGCTGTGTGGTGGGACAAAGACTTGCCATCCTCTGAAAGGGAGAGATGTTAAGAAAATAAACATYCRGAGAGTAAAATGKCTTGTGCAGACTGACACAGTGAGCRTGTGTGTGCAGATGTGTGCAGCATYTCKGTRAGCACATGCACCAGCTGGGTTCTCCTTGGTGCATCTGGTGGTTTAAGTTGTACCTGTCAAACCCCAGGCCTGATCCTTCRTCCTTCTGTGAACAACCTATGTCCTTTTTCTTTTAATTTTACAACAGCCCCCTACTACTCTCGGACAGCAGCAGAGAGGATTCACTGTTCCAAAGCATCCTTATCTGTATGATTTACTCTGTTTCACATCAAGCTGCCTACTCTTGTGGGCACTGGTAGAATCAGGGCTGTGTCTGTTCTCCTTCTGTAGTACCAGGGAATTAGGATTCTTATGTAAGATCTCAGTGCCAAAAGGCTTTTAGCCATGCTGGTACCAGTGGAGATATTCTGGCTTGTAGCTACTGAATCTTTGGTCTGGTGTTACTGGGTCAGCAAGGAGTTCGATGTTGCATCCTCAATGGACCCTTTTTATTCTCATTATTTTTTTCTGCGAGAAAATAAAGCTTTGAAACTGCTCAAATATTGTTGGCCTTGTCTTACTGCATGTAATTTTGAAGCATTTGTTCCAGGAACACTACAATTTTTGCCATTTAGTGATTACCTTTAAATTCCACGAAGCCTTTTCTCATGTGCCCTTGTGCAGTGCTTTGGGAGATTGTCTGATGTGAAAGGCACTATTACACATTGAACTGATTATTGTTGTTTGTTGCTGTTAACACAGACAAGAAACCCTCCTGGCAGGAAAACAACTTCTTTGCTAATAAGTATTCATAATTTGTATCTCAGCAAAAGATGTAAACATATATTATCATTAAATAGGCTGTAATTTTAATTGCCTATAAATGTTATTAATTCTGATTGTGATTATTCAATAGGTAATAAAGATAAAGGCTGTCAAAATTAATTAAGTACATATTCATTAAATTCAAGGTAGCTTCAGTTTCTTTATTGCACAAATACAATTAACACTTAATCTGAATCTCAGTAAGTTACATAATCATGTGACTCAAAATAAAGGGAGGATACAACCTTGGCCTTTTACTTTTTACATGGGAAAACATTAATGATGCTGACATTGGAGACAATTAGACAGTGTCGGCCAATTGTTTTTAGTCAGCTTTCTCTCACATCTGTGGTGTCTACAAGCAAGAAGGGCCATTGTTTCTGCAGGCCTCCGTCGCGCTTTGGCTCTTTGTGCTAACCGTCAATCTCTTGCTGAATATCAAAGCTGTGAGGAAATTAGAACAGACCAGCTCTACTGCACCACACTAAAGCTTAGCAGGGTGCATCCACTATGCTACTAATTAGGCAGTGGCCAACAAAATAACCTGTCAATGTGTGCTTGCCATTTCCCACACACCTGCATTTCATACACTAATAAGCGTACAGCCACGGAGAGAAAGGAATAACTGCTGAAGTGTGAAAAATGAACAAAATATAACAATGTTTCTCTCCCCACCTATACTACTGCCAATTACCATTTAACATTAGGTAGAATCAACATGTCGGAAGAAATACAATACAGTATCTGAAACTAAAGAGGGGGTAGGAAGGAGCAAAGCCACACATAGCGAGTGTATTAATGTTTGCTGCAGAACGTCGCGCTAAGTGGAATCTGTCTTTATTTGTATAAACCGGGAGGTTGAAAATGATCGTGATTGGGGTTTTTCTATTCACGTCAACCCGGAGAGAAATCCATATTTTTGTTGCTTACCAAAAAAATGTGAATAAACACAGCAGCAGATGACTACTCTGGCGCTGTTCTAGCAGACCTCATCCCTCATGTGCGCTGGTGCGGCCAAGCCAGCACAGGCTGASTGAAGTTCTCCTCTCCCTCTGATTTACTTCCAGCCAGCTGGTTGCAAGCCTCTCAGAAACTTATGTGCACCGTCCTTCCACCTTATAATTCCTTCATTTGAAGTCGTATCAATCAGGATGTCAATACTGGCTTGCCTGGTGAACTTATTACATTTATGCTGTTATTTCCCGTCATGAATCTTTTCCCTATCAAACACATAGTTAGAAAACTTCTGGAAATGACTTTTCTAGCCGAGTGATAAAAGTACACAAAAGTGTCCTGTTATTACTATTATGAAAGGGGGAGGAGGAATGCTTGTGCAGTGATTAGAAATGTCGTGTTTGAAAGCGGCTCATCCTCGAAATACAGAAATCAGTTTCATTACAAGTGTTATGGCATCGCTGCCAGTTCACACAACTCCCACTTACAAGCCCTTGTAAATTGCTAGGTTCTGTAAAATAGTAATTCTCACACCATATATTTCTTTCCCTTTCCCTTTGCTTTAATGCCTGATCAGATTGCAGGAGTGATGATTTAGAAGTGATATGCACTGAAAACAAAGCGGAGCAGAAGTAAAGATATTAAGTCAGGTGCAAAGCACCCAGGGCCAAGCTGCTAAGGCCATTACCTTTGTCAAGGGGCTGACTCAGCTGAATTCAGCACTTCAGACTTGGAGCTCTTTATTTTTTCCCTCTTTGCGCAAACGCGAGGGTTATAAATGCAGATTTACTCATATGAAACACTGTGATTCCCTGTAGGACTCCCTCCCCCTCCATCCTGATGCATATACTTAAATTTTCTCTCTCTCTTTTTTTTTTTTCCCATGGACTTGAGCTTTGGTGGATCAGGTAGATGAAGGGCAGAATTCCCTTCGAAAACAGATTTATGGAAATATATCGGTCCTCAGGAGCCGTCCTACCAGGCGTTTTCGATGTAAAGCTGAATTTAAAACATGAAATGAAAACCAGAAGGGCCGATGCAATGTGTGGATGAAGCTGTTTTCCTCTACAAGAAAAATCACTTCATCTCAATATGTAGGAGAAATGACTATATTGTTATGCTATCCTTGATGGAAATCATACAATAAAGGCCAATATTCAAATGGTATTTGTTAGATACTTTTGAACACCACTCTGCCTTTCATTAGACTTTATCCAGGAGCAGCATTTTCAATTATAAATAAAAACTTTCTCCGCCTCTTCCCACTTGAGCTCAAGTACAGAAGGCCCCTATTTAAAATGCAGCTCCCGAGCAGGCCACCAGGCCGCCTGTTCAGCTGCCAGTGGCTTTTGTGTACAAAGATGTTAATTGGTCCTAATCCCCTCCTAGAAGCTGTTTTGGTAGCCTGACCTGGCACCCCAAAGGACACCTTGGTGTGAAAAACTAAAGGGCCCATTGAAAAGAGAGTGAAAAGCAGCACTGAGCATTCCAACACATTTTAATTTCAGGAATTAAAAAAAAAAAAAAAAAAAAAAAAAAAAAAAAGAGGAAGGGAGGGTGTAGCCAGAGGGGTTACGGCAGAGGGGGGGATGGCACACATCATCTTGCTGATTCTGAATTGGTCATACAAAGCTTTAGTAACCATGAAGTAAGCTCTACAAACACCCTTCACACACACATCAAAAAAAAATTAAAGCCAAGATCTGCTTATATTTCAGCTTCAGGTTTGGATCCTTCTTCCATTTTGTCATTTCCAGTGCACAAACTGTTCTGGAGAGCTGAAGAAACCCAAATGCAACCCAAGGGTCTGACATCCCTTCTTCTGTCCTCCTAAGGAGGAGGTGGGTAAATCCAGACCAAAGTTAGTTTCCCTGCAGATTCTGGTGGCCCATTATGTGGCACACATAAGCATCCAGGACTTGGAGTAGAGAAGACATTTTTTTATTAGGTACTTACAGAGCAACCAGGGCAGGGGCGGGGAAGGGGGGAGGATGGGAAGGACGGGAAAAGGGGAAAAAGGCAGCTATTATGGCAAACTTATAATCAAATGTCCACAAGAAATGTTAGATATAAACACTCCCCCTCAGGAAGTTGTAAAATGCTATCTGTTCAGCATGCCATTGTGCAAAGTGTACATTTACAGCTTGGGTGGTAAATTATGCTAATAGAATGCACAAACCTCAACCGTGAGGTTTTGAATTTTTTGACACAGTTCACAGATCAACTTCATAGGTCAAAGGAGTTTGCCTCCCACAGCCTGATAAAGTAGAGAGATATACAGTCTGTGTGTATTATTATAATCTTGCTGAATGTAAGTTTTTAAATAGGACATATTTAGTGTATTTTCGTCTCCGAATTTGCTCATGATGATTATTTTTTGTGAGACACTGCTCTAGGCAAGGGCAAAACACTCAGGAGACTCTTTTCATGGAAATGTTTCAAGGTGTTGAATGCAAAAGCCCACTAATAAAAGCTTCCATAGCACATCAACGTACACAGAAAGGAAGCTACAGAAGCAATTCTTTCACCGAAGAACAACTACTCAGATGTACTTTTTCATGAGCGTTTGCAGTACAAGGGGAAAGAAAGGCATATAAAATGTTAGGTTCCTTAATCAGCTTAGATTTTCTGCTCAAAGAACAGGGGCCCATGGTTAGAGATGGAAGGTAAGACAAAGACACGATTCTTGCACAATTACTGTAAAACAAACAAACCAACCCCCCGAATACAAAGCGCCTAAGAAATGTGGAGTATCCATTCGGAGAGAACAGCAAAAAGTGCTGCGTTCTCCTGCCGATCTCTTAAAGCACTTCTGGGGATCTCAGGGTTGCAAAATAGATTTTCAGCATCTTCCAGACTTGTACTGAAAATAAGTATATTTTAACATCAAATTAAGAAAGGAGAGCCACCAGAATTTAATCTTGTTCGGCTATCTCAAGATGCATTTTCTGTTTGAATGGCTGATTCACTGCTCTCCTCATGAGAAAATAACTCTGTCTCTGGCATGGCATTTTCTGGGTCACCTGCTTAAAAATGTTATGGTAAGGTATGTCTCAGAAATAGGGTGGGACCACAAAAGCACCTTAAAAGAGGGCAGAAAAAGGAGATGATCAAGCTGGAAAAAATTTCGACTGGAAGCTGAAAAGTTAAATGAAGGGAAATGTTAAAACTTCCATGCAGAGTAAAAAGGCTGATAATATTCCTTTTCCCACAGTATATTTGTCTTTTTAAAGCATAGAGATGTATTTTAGTAATTTTGGATGTTTCATGGGTTTATTTCTATTTCAAATAACTTCTTGGCAATGAAAGCAAAGGCAGGAAAGAACTCAAAGGGACTCAAGGCGCCAGGGTTTTGGAGAGTTCCCATATGCACCCCTAAGATGTGCTGAAGGAGCTGCTCAGCAAGCACAGAGCATCTGCTGGTGGAAAAGGTGGAATATTCGAGGATTTTTAATAAAAAAACACCAGAATCAGTACTGTAGACCTAGACCTCAGTCTCTGAGTCATCTTCATCTGCAGGTGAATCATGCTCTGTCTCCTGGACAGAAATGATTATTCACATGAGTAAGGTGAGCAGGACTCGTTCCAGGGTCATCCACATAAATTCTCATTATAAAACAGCCCTGAAGTTGCCTGAACTGAGGCAGCAGAAGAGACTGAACAAACTAACCCAAGAAATCCTACTGCAAACCCCACTGTGTCTCCCCCGGCTCTGCAAGCTTCTCTGGCATTGCACGGGGTCAGAGCAGAAGATAAACCTTACCTCAAAGCAAGGGCTGTCCCTGAAAACCACAGCAGATCATTAGAAAAATAAAAAAATAGTATTTATTTTCAAGGGGAGTGGAAAGTAACTGCTCCACTCCAGTAAGAGCACCAAATAGTTCTTGTTTTTCACTGGCCTGCTCAGAGAAAGAGCTTCCAGACGAAGCCATGCTTATGAGCTGCCGCTGGTGTGTGTGAAGCTGTACTTTCCACTCAGTATTGCTGCACTTAAAAAAAAAATAACAGGGAGGGAAGCAGCCTCTGAAAACCACTCCAGCCTCTTTGGGGAGGTGAGTGTATAGTGAATATGTCACACTTTTTTTCCTCCCCATTCCAATCATTTCCCTCCACTCCCCCTCACATTTACAGCTCTAGTGGTATTTCAATCCAGTTAATGTATGTGTGTTGTAAATGTCACAGGGGTTAATCTCCACCAAGCTTTTAAGAAAATAAATCAGCATTTTGACTGATTTGATACTTTAAAAAAGTTTCCACCCACTCCTCCTTTCTTCTCCTGATGTGGCAGGAGGGGTATTAAACTCTGGGTGAGCCTGTAAGAAACTGTTGGATATTTTCTGTTACCCCTGCCAGGTGGCAGAGAACCACAAGAATATACAACTCCTTTTTGCAGGAGATTAGTAAAATAGAAGGATTCCTAAATGAGGGCCTGATCCTGCTGGATCAGGAGTCCATCCCCTTTGAATTCTGTAGCAACTGGAAAAAAAAAAAAAAAAAAGATGAAGTAAAGAATTTAAATGAAAGGGGAAAAAAGGAAGAAGGAGTCAGAGCATGCAGTGGGATTCCTTGCCCTTGTTGGTGCACCCATGAAACTTTGAGCTGTCTGCATAGCTTCCAGGAATTTCTAAAGTTGCAGCTTTTGCTTTTGAACCGACATCCAAGGCTTTTCAGGGACCCTGGTGAAAATCACAACCACACTCAGACCTCTTTACATCAGCCCTCGAAGGGGTGCTACTCACTCTAAATGTATCTCTGGCAGCGAGGCCGGCTGAAGGCACGGGCAGAACAGAGTTGGGGWGGGCAGCACATTTTCAGGGTGCAAAAAATATCCTTGTTCCTCTTTTTGTGAGTGTCAGCAACCGGCAAAACCGGGCGGCTGGGAAGGAGGGGCCGCGCCGTGCGTGGTGCCAGCTGCTGTGCTGGGGAAAGAAAGGCRCACCAGGAGCAGCAGCCAGGGAATCGGCAAGCACTGAGCTTCGAGGGTCCCCCTCCAGCCCGAGCCAGGTACGCAGGGACCCTCACTGCTCCCCATCCCTCAGGAGGGGCTTGGGGCAGGTTTGGAGAGCGTTGGCAGGGATCACGCGGTCAGCAGGACTGCAAAACTAACCTGATCTCTTCAGAAGGATGAAGAATATTGCTCCCATTTTTTTATTGTTGGAAATTGCAGGTGTTCTCTGCACACCCTGGGTATATAAATGAGATAAACTTCTACCACCCTACTTTAAATGGAAAACACTGGTATCTGTGTTTTAGAAATCTGAAGGTTTAATACAAATGCTGGCACATGACTTTCAGAGATAGTCTGCCACATAATCAGGAACAGAACATGAACATAATGTTTAAAATCTGGGAAGGGTGTTGGGGGGCTTGACCCTACACACAGCACACCCTCTGAAACCTGCTGGCATCGGACCCCAGGGCTAAGAAACCTCCTAAAGGAGGTGTTGCAAAACTCCAGAATGTTTGACCTCTCACGAGGGATACACCATCCCCCAGCTCAGACTCAGATGATAACAGAGGTTTTTGTGAAACAATTAATTCCTTCTCCAAAATCTCTATTCGCTTTACCTTTTTCTGCAGAAGTCTGGCAGTATCAAAACGTGTAGTTTTTCTAAAACTTCTGAACAATGAAGTACCAAAAAACCCACCCTTGTTCTCTCTAAATAACCTACATGCCCAGAAAACAGTGAATACCCAGTGAATACACAATTTAAGGAAAATCAATCTACATCTGTCCCCAAAAGCACAGCAAAGGTAGCGGATGTGGATTGGCTTCCTGTATTTGCATTTCCTTCACACAATGAGTGGATCTAGTTACATTTGTTTCACCTTTCAGCTATTTCTCCAATTTTCCTTTCTGAATGGAGGAATTTATCCCTTCTTTTTCTCCCAGAGTCAATGCTGGGGAGGGAAGCAAGGAAGTTATCAAAGGGGGGAGGGTGGGGAGAACAGCCTAGCCAGAGCTAAGGCTGTAATTACTTTAGAAACATAAAGGTCTATTCTCTCATTGCTGAAAAAGGGGAATTACACACATAACTTCCATTAACATTAATGGGACTCACCTACATAAATCCCTGGCACATCAATGGGAGAATAGATCCTCTATAACTATAGGTACTGTTTACTCAAAGGAAGTGTGTACCAAAGCATACTGCCTAAATCAGGATAGAGTGGGTGAAAGCTCTACCTTACTCATTTCATTGTCATTTGCTCTTGAAGGGCAATTATCAAGAAATTATTAGGTAGTGGCATCTTAATATCATGCTCTCCTGCCTTTTTACTTCTTCCCTGACAAAGGCAAAAGCTGACAGAATGTAAAATATTTTCATAATGGATTTTTTCCTAGTTGTTTTTCTGGTACTCCCCCTGCTTAGTTTTCTACCAACAGAGACATACATCACTCGTGTTTATCCCGCTCTGCTCTGTGTCTGTGAGTGATTATGAAGCCTGGGCCAGTTTATAGCCAGTAACATAAAATAAAAGGACTTTCGCTCTCGTTCTTTTTGTGGATATACGAAAGAAAGAATTTGCCTTATTTTTTTTTTTTTCAAGCTGATCTGCTATTCAGAACGGCTATTGCATGAATGTCACTCCAGATACTGCATGTAGCAAGGGATTTAGTGTTCACCATTACTGTTAAACACAGTGCAACAACATCTCATTGAGTCAGTGCAATCATAAGGAAGAAAACTGGGAGCACCAGCTACCCGCAATGCTCTGAATTGCTCCAGATTTAGGAGTGGTAGGACGAGAATAAAGAATATTTAGAGCAATCCTGGAACCACAAATCACTCTCTGACACTTTATGGCTGTGAAAGTTAAGCTGCAGTAATTGTATAAGCTTACCTTGTCGGGCTGTCTCGAGGCACTGCCAGCGCCAGCACTGACAGGGGGTTAAACACCCAGTCCAGGCAGCTGTCTTGTTACTGAACACAATGTCCCATTTCCTATAGTCCTAAAATATAGGTCTCAAAGTACTGGGTGGTTAGTTCTTATTTAAATCTCACAGATTTTACGGTTGGTTTTGTTTTGCTTATTTTTTTTTATTTCAGGAAGTGTAAAAGTCGTGCACAGAAAAGGATTCATCTTTGGACGAGGCAGATATCACCCTCACCCAGGAACTGAGTGAAAGGGAAATATTATTCAGGACATGCACAGCACGACCCAAGACCTGCCCTCCCAGTGAGCTGCCTGGTCTGATCCACTCCTCTCTTGCCTTGCTTGCTCTTCCCTGGTTCATAGCAGGCTCTGTGACTGCTCAGAGTCTGTATGGCTTTGGGACGAAATGCCTTCACCTGCTGTTCCAAGAGGAATTTCTGTAAGGGGCTCTTTAGCTAGCTTGTGGTGCCTTTCATCTCATCCATTGCCAACAAAAAAAATCTAAAATGAAAGCAAAATATTATGTGGCAGAATGTAACTGAGGAAAATGTAGATGAGGTTTCATCAGAGCCCCCAGTCTGGAAGCACTATCTCAAAGTCATCCTTTGCTCTAGAAGTTATCAGTTTCTATTACTAACAGAATAGAAGGAGGAACAGAAAATAAAATCTATATCTATTCAGGTCTGATATATAAGCCAGGGACATAAAATGGAAAGATTGGATTTATAAAGAAATAGAGCTAATGCAAGTGGCATGAGTCAGCTCAATACATCATATTCCAAGAGGGAAATCATTTGTGATGGTCTTGCAGCTCTTCTAGGCATCTGCAGAAATCATATCAAATCTATTTAAAACGTGAAATTTCTGGTTCTGTAAGTCAAAGTCAATTATGTCCCTGACTTTGACGAGGGCAGAGTTTCACTCACTATAGGGATGGCGGGATGGAAGTTCTCATTGTTGGCTTCTTTGGAGCAGCTCCTTCAGTGATTCCCCTTGTAATGAAACATATCACTCTGACTGTGGGGGCAGGCCACGTTCTGCAGACCTTATTTCTGTGAAGTGTGGTCGAGTCAATACAGGTTTTGCTTGAGTGAGTGCTGCAGATGTGACCCTGTGTTTTGATAAGCCAGCCCCAGAGAGGAGAATTGCTGTACAAGCAGAAAAGGTAGGCAGGGCAGGACCAGCCAGCCAGGACCAGAGGAGGGGGTATAAATTTAGAAAACTTGCGAAAACAGGGGAGAGATTTTAAAATCAAAAAGCTATTTTAGTTACAAACAAGTGTCCTGTAAAGCTCTTAAAATTTACCTGCTCAGCACAGTCTGCAACAAGTTGAAGTATAATGTATTGACTTTTCTTGGGAAAATTAACTTCCCTTTTGTACTTAGCTGCCTATTTTTATTATTAACTTCTGTTTTTTCTGGAAGTTCCTCAAATGAGCACTTGTAGCCAGATTTTGTCTATCTCTGTAATGATCAGGCAGGAAGAATACACTAGGCATGCTGTTTTCATCTCATATCATAAGCATGGAAGACTTCTGTACCAGTCAAGCCTGATAATAYGCTCTAGATACAAAATAAACTCAGGTAACTAACTCAGCATCATATAAATGTATTTTCTCATAAAAAAAAGCAGATAAGCAAGCTCTTTTCCTAAAAAAAAAAAATTAAATTATCTTGACATTCACAATTAGGTCCACAAATGCTGTAATCCTTTCAAAGCGTGTCCAGAACCTCAGTGTCCTTCTTGTAGTGAGAGGCCCAAAACCAGCACAAAGGGACAATCATTGCCCTGGTCCTGCTGGCCACACTATTCCTGATATAGGCCAGGTGCTGTTGTCCTCCTTGGCCAACTGGGCACACAAGGGCTCATGTTCAGCTGCTGTCAACCAGCACCCCCAGGTCCTTTTCCAATGGGCCACTTTCCAGCCACTCTTCCCACCCCCAGTGGTGCTGCATGGGATTCTCTTGACTCAAAGGCAAGACTTGGCCTTGAACCCCATACAGTTGGTCTCAGCCCATCGATCCAGCTCGTGCAGATCCCTCTGTGGAGCCTTCCTTCCCTCCAGCAGATTGGCATTCCCACCCAGCCTGGTTTCATCATCAAACTGCCTGAGCGTGCAGTTTGATCCCATTGTCCAGAAAAGATCCTGTCAGAAGTGTTCTGCATGGGAGCCTGCACTCTGAAGGCAGTGCCTTGGACCACTTGGCCACTGTCTATCAAATCCTATTGAGAGAAATAAACCTGGAATGGAAGTGCTAATACATCTCTCCTCTGAGAATGGCTCCTGCCACCATATTTGTCACTGGTGCCAGCTTGGGGCTTTTGATTCCTCCTCAAAATGCATCTTTGCACCCTGTGCATGCTACTAAAGCTTCTTAATGTTTCTTTCAAGAGAGCAGAACCACCTGGTTAAACCTTGGGGATTTAACTCGTACAGGCAAAGAAAAGCTGCCACACTTTAGCAATATTTCTCAGTCAACGAAGGCTGGGATGCCWGTTGCTGATCTCAGCCATAATTATTGAACAAATTTTTCTTTAGAAACACACAATTATTGAATTCATTGTAGACATATTGTATGTACTAACTTAATTTTAGCTGTATAATCTTATAATGGACATTGATGAATAGAGGATTAGTCAAAACCTATTAATAAAGAGATATAACAGGCCCTCAGATATTTTCTTTCAAAAGGCACAGTAAGCTTCAGGTTCTGTTTCTAGAGCCAAGCCTAAGTACCCAGCCTGCATAGTGGGCAGCACAGGAGGGGCGAGAGGGAGAAATCACTCCTTTTAAATTGTGGGTTAGGAGCAAATCTACCTTGCGGGTCTGACTTTAGTTTTCATTTTGCTGCAACTGCTTTGTCTCAGCGTCTCTCTCCTTTGGGGTCCCTGAGATCCTCCTAAGAGGTGGTGTCTGCACCATGTCCCAAGCCCACGAGTGTGCCTGTTTGCTTTTGCACAAAAACCTAGACTCTAGAGGTTTGCAAGGATTGTGATGGTGTGGGGCTGAGCTGAGGCTAGCACACCACACCACCAGCAAGGGAGCAGCAGGGCAACCTCCATCCCACACCTCAGCTGTGTGCTTGTATTTCGAGTTGCAGCAGAGCAGGGATGCCCAAGTGTGCCAAATATTCAAATGTGATCTGTTCCAAGGTGGATCAGACAGAGCAAAGGATACTTCTTTTATGCATGTGTGAACACACATTTATATGTTTCAGCCTTAGAAGGAATAAAAGCTTCGAGTAGTTCACATGGTAACTCCTTGCTGTTGGCCTGATTCAATGCATCTGAAGTTGACGGGAACTTTCTCCTGCCAGCAGTGGAGGCTGGAGATAAGTTTAGGTAAGCTGTATTTAAAAATTTATTTTGACACACATTGGAAAATTGTTTGGAAAATGTGGACTAGGAGCAGAGAAGTGGCTGGAAGGAGAGGTTAGCTGAGCATCATCTCTGTGCCACTGGGAGTATTTTAGCTGCCTGGCTTTTAAAAGTTTGGCAAGGAGAGAGTGACACATCCTGAGAACTATCCAGTTTGATGGATCATTGTCATTTCTTCTACTGCCTGAAGAGAAGACTATCCCAAGGCTGTTCCTGCAGGGTAATTTGTAATTCCCTTCTCAGAACCCAGAGAAGTAATGGACAATGTCACCAAAAAGAAAAAAAAAATTACCATTCCCCCCAGAAAACCCCCAAACCCTGAGGTGGCTGGGATATAATACCGTCATGGTAGTCCTATGCCATATATTGTCTGTGGCTTTCTCAGCTGAAAAATTTCAAGGACGTTTTTCAGAACACCCAAATCCAATTTTTAGCACCATTTTCAGTTTCAAAGTTATGTCAAAAAATTGCTCTCCTGAAAAAGGCATGAGCACACCAAGATTGTACTGTTGTTGTTGTGCTTTTATGTTACAACAGGCCATAGTGAGACTGAAGACAGGAATCTTAAAAACACCCTATGTGATGTTAGAGCACCTGGAATGTGCTGTTCCCTGGAGTCCAGTGGTAGTTTTTGACTTGAGACAGCTCTGTGCAGCACCAAGAAGTGCTGGCTGGACCACAGCAGTGCTCAAGGACTGTTGGCAGAGCTGAGGGGCGATAGCTGTCACTTTATTCTGCACACTTAACTCCTATTGGTATTAACAGAGCAGCACATAAACAGCTGAGAGCAGATCATGGCCTGCAGCTATTTACATATTTCTGCCTCATGTCTTGCATTTTATGGCATTGTTCAGTGGTGTCACCCATAAGCTTGCAGTCATTGTGGTTCTATTTTGACATATATATGAGTGTGCATGTGAAGTTTATAATGGCGAAAAAGAGGCATTTGGAATTGAAGTGTATCCTTCAACAAGGGAAGTGAATTTCCTTACGTAAATGCTCCTGCTGCACAACCCCCCACTCCAAGTCTTCGTGTGGCCCCCAAGAGCTGCTTTTTGTAGGCTGCTGGTGCCCTCACCATCTTGTGCAGAACTTGTTTATTTGTGTTGCGGTGGCACTTAGAGCTTCCCGAGGAGTGAGGTCCATTGTGTTATGTGCTGGGCACACAGCTGAATTGGAGCGAGCACGGCTTTCTGTGTGAGTGCTCTAGAGAGAGAATAGATCATTAAGGTCACTTGTTTTCCTTACAGAGGCCAAGGCAGGATTGATTCCTACATTATATTCTATCCGTGTATGTATTTTTGCTTCCCGGTTTCAGACAGCCAAGGTGCCAAGATATTACTCACTTCCCTTAGGAGAGTCTTCTGTAACCCAGACATCTTGTTCAGACAAAGTTATGCTTGAATTTTTTAAGCCCACATTTTTTTAAACTTCATTCTATTATTTCCAGATGGGGAATGTTCATGCAGAGAAGGACACTTGTCACAGAGGGAAAGGGGAAGGAAACCGTGGCCCCTGCCAGGGCAAAGAAAGGATTGGAGGAGGCAGCCTGAGTCAACCATAAGAAGAGTCCCACTAGCTCTTTCTACCTCCACCCACTTCTAGACACTCCTGGCCATGTTTGAGACAGCACTATTGAATCCATTCAGCACTACAGCATTGTATCTATTCAGAGAAATGCACTTCAACGGGCCAACCACCCTTAAAACCAGCCCCATTGTTTCTCCTAAAAGCCTCATTGAAATCTGCATATATAACTGGCTGCTGTTTTGTGAGTTAGCAATACTTGTGCGTTGCTGATTTGAAAGTGAATGCTCCTTGGAGGGTTATTTTATTGAAATACCGCTTCTCGACAAAATGTTCCTCCTTCCTTCAACAATATCATTGTGGAGATCCCTCCCTTTAGAAAGATGATCAATATTGCTTTGTGAGCCGGGATCTGATAGGAATTGGTGTTGGTAAGGGCATCAGAGCAGTGGTTTAACAATACACAGAGATCTGTGTCTGTGTTTACCGAGGAGCAGTGTTACCTGCCTTGCCCACCAGAGAGAGACACAATCACTCACACACACCTCAAAATGCTCCTCTGGCATGCTGTCAATGGAACAGTAACAGCAGCTGGACTGGAGGGAGTTTCTTCTCAGGGACAAGGAGGAGTTGTTCTACAGACTGCATTTTTTGCTGTCAAGGTATCTTGCAGTGGCAGATTTGTTTGAAGTCTTAACAACACAAGGCACGGACTGGGAGCACTGGCAAATCCAGCCACCAGACCCAGTGACACCTGTTCCTCCAGGTGAGGGTGCAAAGCAGTGCAGGGTGAAAAGGCACGATAGGTCTGTGAAGCATAATTCGTGTCTGGATTTGACAAAGGGTTTGTTTCATTAATTATACCTAGRAATGCCCCCAAAACTATAAAAATGCATTATTAGATGTTCTAAGTGAAACCCAGTGAATACATCTGATGTCTAAATATCCAAAGTGGTGTGCCAGCCTTCACCCCTTTTGCAAGCCCCATATTGATGATCTGCAGCTTAGCAGCTTGCTTGGAGCTTTTTTGAGGTGGGTGCCTCTTTCAAGGTACAGCTGTAGTTACCTGCCCACCAATCATAGAATCACAGACTAGTTTGGGTTGGAAGGGCTCTTTGAAGCCTCATCCAACCTGGCCTTGAATGTTTCCAGGAATGGGGCATCCACCATCTCTGTGGGCAACCTATGCCAGTGTTTGACCATCCTCACTGTAAAAAATTTATTCATTATACCTCATTTCAATCGATACTCTTTTATTTTAAAATAATTACCCCGTGCTGTATCTCTTCCAGAACTGTGGAAAAGTCTGTCCCCACCTTTCTTTTAACCCCCCCTTTAAGATCAGGTGCATCTGCAACCCCGACTTCATGTGGCTCCTGGCTGGATGAGCTTTTTTCTGCGGTTGCTTGTGTGTAGCACTGAGGYGCACGCTAAGGCTGGCTTCCAGGTGCGTTAAGAAAGACACATTCGGCTCTCGGTGAGGGGAAAAAAAATCTCCATCTCCAGTTTGAAATGAGGGGTTAAACAAACCTGTGGCAAATTTGACTGCTTCACAGACTGTGGTAATGGAGTTGATGCCATGTGGATGGCGGAAAGTGTACACGATATTGGCCAGTTGTTTGATACTGCCGCTCTAAAGRCCCCAAGAATTAGACCAATTTCACACTAGAAGAGGTGCCTGTTTCTCACATTTTCTTTCACAGTTGGAGTCCTGGTCACTTGTTGATCTTCTGTCCTCATAAAATCTTTCCAGTTCATTTAAAAGTTGGCTCTCTTGTGCATTTCTTAAATTCTTTCTGAAGCTCAAGGTTTGAAATGCTTCCTTACTTCTGAGACTCCAAGGGCAAAACTGTAAAGTGAGCACCCTGACCCCAAAGGCCTTATGCTGCCAAATACAGTCAGCAAGAATTTGTGGTAAATGGGGCTGTGGGAGCACGCTCCAGCATTAAGTACTGGCTAAATGGTGTCTTGTACTTGGAGGCTTCAAAACCCTGTGCTTTCTCTCCAGCCTTCTCCAATGCATCTCTGATACAGGATAGAAGTTCTCCACTGAGAGATTTTCCAACTTCTCTTTTTAAAATTTTACTCTCTGCTTAAAATATAGCTGATCATATAAGGCTGGTAAGTTATTTCCTTCAAGTTAACGTCCTTCTTTCTCCATAATTTTAGGAAATACTACTGTTGACTCTTTTCAACACTTGTTTGCAGGAAAACCCATGGAAATGTGGTGCTGCCTGTGCTATTCCCTCTCTYCCTCTCTCAAAGCACGCTATGTACAGATATACATGGAGCTGAATATTTATTGCATAGTAACATAGAACAGGTAGTATTATATTAACTAGTGGTCATCTAGCCATCATTCTGGTTTAGACAGTGTCCAATATTTCAGCTGACCTCTAATTAGTCAGTTTTAGAGTTTACTCCAGAAGAAAAGTTCCTTCTTTATCTTTTAAAATTATGGTTCAAGTGTGAACGAAAGCACAACACCTGAACTGAATCCTGTTGATTTCTGGACCTGAAATAATCCTGAATACAGAGGAAAGTTGGCCATACCAAAGAGAGTTCTAGCAATGGAAAGAGCTGAATTCAAGTCCTACACTGTTTCATGCTGCAAAACTCACCAGTTCTAGAAACTTACTGTAGAAGTTCACCAGGATATTAGTACTCACATTAATCAAGACTGAAAATGTTGCCTACTAGCATTGTTGCAAGATGTATTTTTGGTTGGTCTCCCATTCCAGGCTACCAAGAGTTAATAGACTTGAAATCAGCCCCTACACACTTGGGTAATCCCCACAACACTACCCCTTTACCAAAGCACACTTTGCAAGTACCAAAGTCCCTCATCCTGAAGAAGATATATTTATTTTACATAAGTTGAATTGTTTTTCTCCTTCTTCTCACACTTGTGACTATCAATTTCCACATCAAGAACTTGCAATGAAACATCTGATAGTTCTTTATGAAAATGAAAAAAAAAAAAAATCTGATCTAAGTGTTTTGTTTACTCTCTGCTTTTACATCTTATTCAGTAAAGTTCAGAGTAACAAGGAAAAAGATTCAGCTTTACACCAAAGTTTGGTTCTCGGATTTTCTCTGCTRTCAGGGTACTTACTGCTTTAGCCAGCACAAATAGACATTGCAAAAYCTTTTTTGCCACTGAATTTTTTTCTGTGTTATCTGCATATCCACACCAATTAGCTATGGAGTGCAGGCTGTTTCAAGGACTGTTCTTAGCAGAAGCATACATGTGTTTATATATAGCCAGATATTAAGCTTCTTGGAAGTTCTCAAACAGGTGAACTCTGGAAATCTTTTTTTCTCATTAATATAGTCCCATAAGAATTARCAGGAGTATTTTATAGCGCTAATGTACCCACATGCTTCTAGAAAGGGGTRTATCTGCTCTCTAAACTGTGAAAACAAATTATCAGGTAGAAAATTATCATTTATCTTGAGTTTCATATAAACTAGCATTACAGTTCTTTAAAGGGCTTGAACTTGCAACGGTAGACTTTTCACTGTTTACTATATGCTTAAGGATTGAAAAGCTATTTATTATTATTATTCATATGAAAGAAGTGCTTATTGACTGGCCTAATTATGCAAATGCATAGCAGGGGAGAATTTCTACCTGCAAATCTTACAGCATAAACTAAATAAGARTGGGAGCAGAACAGAAGGGGAAAGCAAACGAACAAAGTATTAGAACTGGAGGTCTCTGATTACCAACCAAGGTCTCCATCTTCTGGCCCCACTGCATTTGTTATAATGTGATACTTTCTCATAGAAGTTTCCCAAACACTCAACTGTAGGTCTGAAAGAGCAGTTAATGCTTTTAAATAAGAATCCTGATCACCTACAAGTCTTGGAAATATCTTTTAAGTGATGTCAAGGAAATGATCTTGACTGTGACGAGACAAAAGTGTGTTTCATGTACATTTGGATTATATGGAGGTTAGGAAACATGRTGTGCTGGTTCTGGCTGGGGTAGACTTGATTTTCTTCATAGTAGCTGCTGTGGGACTGTGTTTTGGATCTGTGATGAAAACAGTGTCTGTAATTCAGGGATGTTTTTGTTGCTGCTGAGCGGTGCTTGCAGAGTCAAGGCCTTTTCTGCTCCTCACCCCAGCCCACCAGTGAATTGGCACCAGGGGATGGATGGACAGCCGACCCCCAACTGTCCACAGGGATATTTCCTACCACATGGCATCCTCTCAGCATGCAAAGCTGCAGGAAGAAGATCATTCTGTGGTTAGAGCTGTGGGGCTGAACCGAGCTGGCAAACCTGCCGGGTGAAGATGTGCGGGGTGGATCAGAAGGATGTTGCAGCAACCGAGTCTTTCAGTTGAAACAGTTTTGTCTTTGCTGAATTCTCTTTCCTGATTAAAGAAATTCATGACATGACAGCTCATCCCCGAGCTCTCCTTTTGGTTTTACCCGGAGCTKCTTTACCATTACCGGCGCGTCTTTGAGACGTTCAGATCGCTTCAATCAAACTCCTTCCCGTGCCAACGTCGGCTCCAGACCCAGCTCTGCACAGGCGGGGAGCGATTCCTCGCGGGTGCCTCAGCCCGGTCCCAGAGCCTCCCTCGGGGTGGGTTCCCCGTCCGCAGCCCCCGCGGAGCCCCCGCGGTGCGGCCGCCGCTGTCCGCGGTGCTGAGCGGCCCCGGGACCCGCGCCCGGCCCGGCCGCGCTCCGCTGCCCGCGGGGGAAGCTCCGGCTCTCRGCTCCGGCTAAAGAAAAGGCTCTGCCTTCATCAGGCACATTCCGGAGAAGGACAAGGTGAGATCYCACAGCACCCACCTGGCACGACTGGAGTACACTGGGAGCATGTTTCTCTCTGAACAAGAAAAAGTATCCCAGGAATTGTATTGATACTGCTATTAATCCATTTCTGTAGCATCACTGGTGCTTAGGGCACTCTTGCAGAAAAAGACCATTTGCCTGAAATTGTTGTGCCTTGAGGCCTCTTTGGCKGAGCTGGTGCTCTGGAGTGTTGCATTGTATTTTTCCACTTCGATTCATGTGCCTGATTGTCCAACAACAACATGCAGAATCGAGCTAGAACATTGGAAAATTTGTCTTAGCTGTGGATAACAAGATGGAGGTAAAGCTCAAACCCTATGGTTCATACTGATTATATCCAGATGGGTGCAAGGTTTGGCTCATGAGGATGTTTGGAGACAGTAACTCCATCCCATCACAGAAACTGTACTCACTGGCCCACAGAGCCCATAGAAGGTAAGCACATGCTCAAAACTCCTACTTCCATGGAGAGATTTCTACAGACACATTCTGAGCAGTAGGATTTGAACATCTTCCATCAGAATGAAAATATTTCTCCTTTGCTTGTTCATTTTTTWATTCTGTTTCCTAGTACTATGTTCATTGATTTTTCGTCTTTTCCCCATTAATCCAGTCTTCTCAAATAACTTGCACATATTTGTCCTCAGCATTGAATACACCTCTAAGAAATTTGAGATGTGCCATAGAAAAGTTTCTACTACCTGATTAGATGGCCATTTCTTCTGTTATATATACAACCTAGCCCTTGCTTCTGTGAAAGTCTGTGTATACAACACAAGGCATTTCCCTGAGGAGCTTTGCCTCTAAGTCAGACTGACACAATTCTAGTTAGAAACTTCAGGAGCTCAAATTGGTAATGAAATACAGACTTATAGATGAACTGGAAATTCAGCTTATATGACTGGTTTGCAGTCATATAAAATTTCGCTTTGCAACAAATAAATTCCATGTTTAAAAATTTAAGTCAATTCCTCTGGATTTTTCCCCACTTGGCTCTTCTGATGAAAGAGAAAAGCTATTCTGAACACAAATGGCCTATACTTACAATGGAGGCAGTAACTCTTGGTGTACTCAATAGTGATCATCTTCTCACAAAACACCATTTCAACTCAACATGAGAAGGGATCTGATTTCAGCAGGTAAAGGCAATAGGACACTTGGCAAGTGGGTGAGAAGCARACTCACCAAGTTTCTTAGGATCTTAATCTTAACAAAGGGCAACTAATTCATGTATCTCATKTTATTTTCCCAATGGTCAAACTACACCAATGGAAGAAAGTATTAAACATGCATGCAAACATGGCTAAGTGTGTATATATCAATTAACTTGGTAAATAATAATAATAATGACAGTAAAGATATCTAAGAAAACACAGTGCACTAAGAAATAATAAGCATAATCTCTTTCATTAAAAATGTTGCACTCCATGGGGCCAGTAATCCAAGACTGTTTCCATAAGGCTCTGTTGTTTTAACAGCTGTGACATGGTATAAAGTTTCCTATTTGGAGCCTGAGCACAATTAAAGTCCCCCTCAACACCTGATGTAATGGGCTCTTATTTACTAATTCATCTCGGTAATCAGCTGATCTCGAGGATGTTCGCAATGCTGTGTCCAGAGAAGTATAGAGATTATCTTGGAGCATGCACTCAGGATGCCTTGGATTGCCTATTTATCCCTCCTTAGCTCTTTATGGCAACAGACACTTTATTCTCCTGCCTGCTTCTAATTTCCATTTAGGATTTGGTTTATGAAGTTGTTTAGAGGCCTCAAGGAGATTATGACCATCTAGTGTTTGGCACAATTTAGAGGTTTTCATTAGAGATCAGGCAGGAAAAGAGGGAAAGGAAGAAAGATCAGGGCTGACAAGAGGTAATGACTGCAAGCACTGAACTGGCATTGGCTATGGTGGCTGTTAAATTTTTAACCACAATTTTGCCTCAACTTCATTTAAGTACAAGTATATACTCACACCTCCTTCTGCATAGGTTTAGATGAGCATCAGCATTCCCATTTCAGAGGAAGAACAGATAGAAACTTACTGACCAATGGGTAACAATGCTCTTAGAATCAGACATAAATTCTGGCAAAAAAGGCAATTGGTCTTTTTAACTTCAGACTAGGGGCTAAGCTGTGGGGACATCCTTCGGTGCTTCTGTAGACACACCATGTTGTCCTTCACTTGCTTCTTTCTCTAACAGCATTTTTGTAGCCAAGTGTGGTCTCAGTAACCTTCTTTGTTTCTCTCTTGTGGTCGGCTGGCTTTCTTCCCAATATCCAATCTGAATCCCTGAAGCCACAGCTCCTGACTTGCCAACTTGATACTTGCCAGCATGAGTTTCTTTCTACTTTTTGTCCACTAAAATAAGAGAAACAAAATTGTRGAAGGGAGTTTAAAGAAACAAGAAATCTGTGAGGTTTCCCTTGCAAATTTTTCACTGGATTGATCCCTGTGYAGCTAGACTAATAGAAAATCTTCTAATGTGTAAAGGATACTAACTTTAGGAAAAATTCAAATTTGTGTTAGCATTAATTTTCCTTTATTTTTGGGACAAAAGTGGAGAACCAGTTTCTCTTTGGTTTTCCAGCAATCTCACAGACTGCTTTTCGTGCACCTTCAGTGATATGCTTCTGGGTTGTTGTGGTGGTGCATTCCCCCACCCCATCCTTGTCCTTGGGCCTGCTCTGTGATGTCAAAAGTTCCTGATAAGCCTTGWCTGAACCTGCTGAGTGGTGAAGTGTCCCTTGACCATATCGGTCCAGCCACAAGGCACTCCCTGGTTGTAGCAGGAGCCCTTTCGTTGTGGAGGTGGAAACAACAAGAGAAATCGTCTTCCCAAACAAGGTGGGAAACAAAGGATAAGCAATTATCMTCTGTAGCCTTGGTAAACCACTTGCCTGAACTGTGGCCTGAGTGGAGTGGCACCACTGGAAATTGTAGCCTGAGTGGAATGGTGCCATTGTTACAGCACCAGGGGAAACTACATAAAACCCCAGTAGTCACTGGCTTGGGTTATGGTCAGGATGGAAACTTACTGATGACCAAAGTCAATGATCTTGTAACCCTATAAACAGTGGTCCTAAGTGAGACCCTTTGAGCTCTCCTGGACTGCAGTGGCTGCATCAGCACCTCCCTTGGAGTGGGGCACCTCTCGGAGCTTACAAGTCCTCACGCTTGCAATACTCAAAGAATCTCTGACAACGAGGCTGAGGATGATTCCCCCCCAAACACACACATCTCCACACTCCTCACAGTGCAGCCCTTGCCTCTTGGGAAACACCAAGGGATTTGATGTGAGTATTTCACTGAACCTGAGGGGAGTTTTTGATAGGTACCTTTACGTTTTACCTGTGTGCCTGTGAATTGATTATGGTATGAATGTTACTATCTCAAATCTATAGTTAAGTCGTTGTTATAATTGTAGTGAGCCCTACTGAATCACTCTGTAAACGTTAAAGAATCCAATGATTAAGTGCTGCTAAACACTTTTGCACCCTTATCTTTGCATTCATATCCTTTACACCTTCACCCCCTTTTGCAATCCCAGCTTCCTTATAAATAATTTCAAATTGCTTCTAATTTGATCTTCCTTTTCATGCTTTAACCTGTGTAGTAGATAATAGAGTGAACCTTGCTATCAAACTCTGTCAAGCTGCATTTTCACAAATTCGTATTAAACCCTGCTTTTGCCAATACCTTTGGTGGTGTTTCTGTAAGCAGCCAAACCACTCATTTGTGACAGTTGTAAGAAGAGGTTTCTACCAGGTGGATGTGCCTGGTTCTGTGACAAACTTTGTGGACCTGCCTTGGGTGGATTGAGCTGCTTTGTCCTCAGCTGCATCTGCTTCCTTGGTTTTCTGCTTCATCTAAGACATAAAAAACCTATTTCATTTGCCCAGGCTGTGGCATCTCATCAGATGAGGCCTGKGATCCAGTTTTCTTGCATTGGCAGTGACGCCAAGTGCCAAGCAAAKGTTTGTGTTCTGGGCAAATCCTTACTGGTGCAAGGTTTTCATTCTTGTTCACAGCAGGGAGATCAAACAGAAGAATGGGCTGCAGATAGCTGGAGAGAGAAAGGCTCTGAGAATTTATTACTTTATTTTTTCCACAGGGAGAATAAGAAAAAAGAGGCAGCACCTCTCAGCAAACAGTTGTACCAAGTACAGTTTGCAAGAACTGTGTATGAAAAGAAGTTAAAATTATTTTGATTGTTTGTGTAGAAAGGAGATGGAGAAAAGGTAACATGGTAAAGGACAATTAAAAAGGATGAGGTTGCATAAGGTGGCTTGGGAACACCTGTTCTGCTACTTCTAATGACAGAACTTGGGACTATTCATGTTTAAAAAATAGAAAATTTATATGTAAAATATAATAATTTTTGCTCTGTGTATGATTGACTGTGGAGCTTACTCCACTGGAAAAGTTTAAGACTTAACATTCGAGCTAGAATCAGTCACACAGAGATGAAGAACAGCATGAACACTAACAATTACATATAGAAAGATAATAAATACTGTGCTTAAGTTGCTCAGGAATTATTAGAAGCAGAAAAATGGGGGTAAACTGCTTGTTGGAGAGTTCTTACACCTGAGTCAGAAATGTTTTATGTCAGCTTCTGCCAGGGAACACTTTGGCCATGGCTATGGTCTGGGGTCATGGTTTATATTACAACTGTTGCATAGACAGCATCACATCGATTGATTTCACTTTAGCTTCCCTGGTTATTTTGTTAAACTCTTGCTGGTGACTGTGACTTGATTCTGTTCAGGAGTTATTCTTTGGAAGTGTTTTTCTTTCCTTAAAAGAAATTAAATACTCTGAAGTTAATCAGGGACCTTGTGTGCTTTTTTACATGTCACAAGGTCATGTATCTTGGGCTGATGACAGGATTGCAAATGGAGACAAAGTGGTCAGAGCCTGCACTAATCCCTGGCATGAGGGATATGGWGGAGCAGCAAATAAAGCAGGGTCTATGTTAAGTGGGTGGGCAAATGCTTTTGAAAAAATCATCTGAATAGACTGATTCCTCTTTTCCCTATGTGTACCTGGCTAACATTGTTTTGTGTTTACCCCAGGCACTCTGGAGCTGATCCTGGGARTTTTGCCTTCCCGAGAGCCACAGGAAGAGAGACACTGTCCATGTACCTGTGAAAATATTCCTTGAGTTCAGATGAACAGATTTAAAGAATCCATGCTGCACTCTGTCTTTTTAATTCCTTGCTCACCCTAAACCCTACGTGTAGCTGCTGCTATGGGAAAGTTTGGGGAAGTCTGCCTGCCACAGAAATACTTTTTTGATTTCCTTTAAAAAAACATGCSRGATGTAAATTTATATTTYGTTTATTTGCTTTCCTACTAWATATTCCTGCCYCTCTCACTCACACATGCCCCCTCWGCATAAGCCAAATATTCCTCTGTCTGAGCTCTGATGCCCCAGTGATGGGCACGAATAACAATACAGCACGAAATGCAGCAAAACCTTTCAGCAGCAAATAGCTTCAGGAAGGTGGTGCGTGTTCATTGCTCCAGTAGAATGAAATTCAGCATTTCAGTGAAAACAAGCAAGCAGTGTCTCTGGGCAGCACACAGCTTCAGAATAGCTTTGGTGTAGTTGGCAAAAACCCCCCCCCAAACTAACCAACCAAAAACCAAACCAGTTTTTATATTCAGACTCACTGTATATACAGATGTGTGTACGAATGATTTTTAACTTGTCCTGTGCAATGACACAGGTGGTATTCCCTCCTCTTTTACTGAAATGCGCATGAACACGTTTCAGTTTGTTTTCCTGTAGAAAGGAAGGTGTTTAGGCTGTCAGGAGCCCCAAGCTTTTGAGATGCTGAAAATTTCAGAGGAAACAACAAATTGCCTCCCTCCCTGTTGGGCTCCAAGGTTTTGGCCTGAGTCACAAGCAGAGACCGAAACAGGACTGTGATAGCCCTGCATGGGACTGGAGAGCCTCTGGCTTTTGCTCTGATCCCAGCCCRGAAGCAGCCTCTGATACAGGTGTGGGACAGGTGAAATTTGAAGGAGAAAGGAAAAAAAAAAGGATAATTTCTTCATAATTTATTTCACTTCAATGCTTAGACAAGACTCCTTCACACCTCAAGGCAGATCCTTTTTGTTTTTGGAAATATTCAGAAATAATTAGTAATAGTGGAAATAAGAATAAAAATGTCTAGCTCTTCGCATGTACACTGAGGGCTGCAAAGCTGTAAAATAAGGACTCCTGCTATAGTGTCAGTAATTTAGCCTGATTCTGGCTTAAATTGCCTTACACGAGGAGCAAAGAGCTTACACTGACCACAGCTCCAACCCTGAGACTGCAGATCAGGCCAGTGACCAGGGAAAAAGGCCTTATGGCACCTGTGTGAGGGGACAGGAACGCCCCCACGATCTCTGGTTAAATAGAGTAGCAAGGAAATCCTCTTTTTAGATGAGGGCACCTGAGACAGCTCTGGCAGAACACATTTGTGCTGCCGTTCCCATGGCTCACCATGCAGCAGCAGATTTGGGCACTGAAATGGCCCCATCTCAACTGCAGGAAGGTCGTGTGGGACGGGGAAAATTCATCACACAGGTCAGCCCCACGCTTGGCAGGGGAGCCCAGGGAGGGTTTAAGAGGTGACCATTCCCTCCTTGGCAAAAGCAACCCAGGCCAGGGCTCCCCTGTTTGTCCGGGGCTGCGGGTGATGCTGTGCAGTCCATGCAGGCAAGGCAGAAGCCGAAAACTGTCCTCTCCCTCCAGATCTCCCTGGCAGAGCTGTTTTGTCACATTCAGCTCTTTGCTTTTTAACAAAGCTTTCCCTTCCCCTCCCCTTGAAGTCTTCCAGTCTTGACCAGCAGTTTCCATGTCACCTCTTCGAATGTCACCTGCAATCCTCTCCTTCACCCTGTTTGTCCTTCCCCAGATCGTTTCTACACCCTCCATAAAAAAACAACCACCAAATCAGCATCGCCACCACATTCCTTCCCTCCTAACCTGGAGCAGTGCATCTGCCCTGGCTGGGACRGGCTCACGGCAGAGCCCAGCGGAGGCCACACCGGGGACCCGTGGCCGGGGCAGAGCCGTGGGCAGAGCAGGTGCCACGGTGCCGCAGGTGGCTCGGCCTGGGGAGCCAGGACGCCGAGAGGGCTCCTGGAAACCACGGGTTCTGCCCCGCGCTGGCTGCCCAGYAAAAGACCCTCAGGGCTGGGCTGCCAGACAGGATGGAAGCAAGAGCTGTTTAGAAAACACTTATAAATACCCATATTTATGCACGTAAGCCGTGCGTGTGTATTTAGGTATGTTTGTATGTATATACGTTGACACGCACATGCGTATGTGCATCCGTAAAGTGCCTGCCAGGCCCAGCAGCCGCCGCAGGCGCGAGAGGCTCGGAGGTGAGCGGTGCCCTGCACGGGGCAGCGGAGCCCAGGGTGGCACCTGGAAGGCTGGGAACCCGGATGGCCTCCCCCCGGGGCGCCGGCACGGCCACGGACACGGACACGGACATGGACACGGACACGGACACGGGCGGGAGTCGAGCCGTGGGCCCAGGGAGTGCTACGAGGGCCGGGTCGGAGCCGAGGAGGGGACTGGGAATGCCCCAAACTGCCCCAGGAGGGAGATCACCCTCACGAAGTGGACCTCACAGCCTCCCGCTCAAAATGAAAAATAAAATTTAATAAAAAATGAAAAAAATCGTGAGGGTTACATAGGGATAGGATTTTTTTTTTTTTTTTTTGCAGCGCACGTATGAAATGAAGGCAATTTGGGTGCTACGAATATAAGACGAAAATACACCTAATTCCGTCATCATATAGATATAATATATTTCACTCTCACCACATAAATACAAAACATCCAAATATCCAAAACATTCAGAACAAAAGTTAGTAGCAAGGGCTCAGCGCTCGRTTCATTCATTATTTTCTCGACTAGTTGCCTAGAAACTTCAGACGTAAATAATTTACAATAAAATTACTATTTTCTTTCCATCCAGCTCCTTCTGTCCAGTTCTGGTCTATAGTTAATTCTATATTCTACAGCAACCATTCCACTTTTCATAATTTTTTTTTTTTCTTTTTTGGTTACAGTTTGGTGGCACGTATTTATACAGTTTGTAAACGCCATGTGTTAAAGTTCAAAGAAAGAAAAGAAACTTAAAACCAAAGTAAATATTTTTTTTTTCCCCAAAGAACTACCTAAGTACAGCATCCCTTTTCTGGCAAATTCAAGTACCGAAATTGAACAGAAAATATTCAATCCAGAATACTAGAAGGTGAAATACATATGTTTGTGGAGAAAATAGCAGTAAGAATTATTAAAAAAAAAAAAAAGATTGTTACATAGATGTGTTTTAAAGTACAAAAATAACAATAAAAGATACGCTTTTTATATTTTACGTTTGTTTTAAATGAAGTGTGAGCGATATACGAGAGGCTTATTTTAGGAGGAAGGAAGGCTACAGGGTTTTTTTGTGTTTAGATGAACATTGAAATTATTTGGAAAAATCAAATGGAGCAATAAAAATTAAAATTAGGATCGCAACAGATCTAGATATAATGAGATTCGCAAGTTCCATGATTTATCTGCGGACTTGTTTTTGCGGATAAGGTCCGCGGGACTGGCCTGTTGGAATTCAAATTTAAAAAAAAAGGAAAAAAGAAAAAAAAAAGAGGGGGGGGAGAGTTGTGATATCTCGAAGGAAGAGACAATTTATCCAAAATTTCTGCGCAGCCACTGGTTTCTGTCTCCCCGCTTCGTGACTGTATGTTCAGTCCGTTTCGGCCCTTTCCACGTTCAAGATTCACCGTGAAAAAGAAAAGTTGCTGGAGGATTTCCTGACTAGTGTTAAGGGCTCGGTCGGTAACTCGGGGCTGTAGTGCAGCGAGTGTGGGGGTAAACGCGGGCCACAGGTGGGGCCCCAAAACCTTTGTGCTTAGAAATCACTGAGTCTGGGAGACACAAAAAAAAAAAAAAAAAAAACAACGGGCATCACCTGGCAGCTCCATCCTCCTCTCTCCGAAATCCCGCTCCCTCGCTCGGCATTGGCTAAAGCCGATCGAAGGGAGCCCGGCCGACCCGCGCCCCGACCGCTGTCCCTCTGCGTGCCTTCCCAAACGAACGGACAGCCCGACACCCCCTCCCGCACGGACGGGCGGACGGGCCGCGGGGCAGGGGGAGCGCGGGGCCGCCCCGCTCCCGCCGGGCCCCGGGAGGCGCCCGCAGCCCCTCGCCCCGGCCCCGGCCGCCGCCTCGCCTCGCCCCGCGGGCGCCGGGCCCCGCTCCGCCCCGGCCCCGCTCCGCCCCGGCCCGCGGAGGGAGCCGCGCCGCGGGGCTCGGGGGCGGCGGGGAGCGGGGGGGCGGCTGCCGGCGGCCGCCGCGCCGCCCGTCCCATAAATACCGCCACAAATAGAGACTATAAATATAAATAGGGGGAAGGTACTTAGAGTCAGTCCAGTGCTTTTTTCTCAGCGCTCTCTTTATTGTTGGTCCGGGAGTAGGGCTCGAAGGCGGACGAGCTCAGGTAGCGGGCCGACAGTTCCTGCAAGTTGCCCGCCAGCGAGCCGGCCACGGCCAGGGGCGCGGAGGAGAGGCGCCCGGCCACCGAGCCCAGCAGCGCGGGCACCGGCAGCCCGAACAGCCCGTGCCCCGCGGCCGCCGCCCCGTGCAGCGCCGCGGGCGGGGGGGGCCCGGCCGCTCCGCTGGCCGCCGGAGGGTGCGGGGAGCCGCCGCCGCCGGGAGCCGCCGCCGCGCTGCCGCTGCCCGCCGCCGCCAGGCCGGGCCCGCGCAGCGCCGAGCCCAGCGCGCCCGTGGCGCAGGGCGGCAGGAGGCCGGGCAGCCCCGGCGGGGAGAGCAGCCGGCCTTGCTCCAGCAGCCGCAGGACGCTGCAGGTGGCGGCGGTCTCGGACACCACCGACCGCAGCTCGGAGTCCTTGCCCTGGTCCTTCTTCTGCTTGGTGCGCCGGTTCTGGAACCAGACCTTGACCTGCGGGCCGGGGAGAGAGGCAGGGTCAGCGGGGCGGGAGCAGCGGCGCCCCCCGCCAGGTGCCCCGGGACCCCGGCGCGGCTCCGCGGGGCGGGGGGGAGGATGCGGGGGAGGGAGGGCGGGTGRGCCCACAGACACTTGTGACCGGGAAGCGTTTCCAAAACGCACAAAGCGACACTCACAGAACACAAGCCCCCCCCACCCCCTGTCCGTTCCCCGTTTCGGGGTGACCCCGAGGCGGGCAGAGAGGGATGCGGGAGCCTTTAGCTCTGCATCTTTAACCGGACCTGTCGCTTCATCCTGTATTACTGTAGGCCAGTAGTTCTCTGGAAGCCTGATCCAGCCCTTTCCCCACGGCTTTATTCTAAGCCGGCTCAGCGGGAGTCCCGGGCGCTCCGCGGTTCCCGGGAGTGCAGGGTGTCCGCACTTTGCCCCAGCTGCCCTTCCTGGGGGTAACAGCAGCAGTGCGCTTCTTTCCCCATATCCCCACCTGGACACTCTCTCTCTACCTTCCAACTAATTTTGAACAATATTCAACTTTGAAAAGGAATACTGGAAGTCACTCAAAAAACAACAAACCAAACGAAAACCAAACCAAAACACAACAAACCCCACCCGTGGCAGGTTCTGTAACCTACGAGGTATTGAACTTGTCATTCCTATCCGGCAAGGAAAGAAAAAAGCTAATTAACGCGTCAGGGGAATTTATTGTTGTATGATGTTTTGCGGAAATATGAAACCGGCTTTCAGAAGTTTTGACTTTTTAAATGCTTTCCCGCGTTCTCGCGTAGTTTTAACCCTCCCGGCAGCCCCCAGCCCTTCTGCCCCGGAGGATGGAGGGACGGTTCTCCCCCTCGGACATACAAGGACTCAAAATACGACCCAAACTTCAGCTCCATCTCCGRATTTCTCATACCCAGGAAAGCTCAGGCCGAACGTCTCTAACCCGACACTCCCGGGGGAAAATGCCCGCCTGCCCCTCCGGGTTTGAGCAGCTGTATCCCCGCTTGCTGCGGGCTGGGAGCGGCTCGGCCTCCCCTCGCTTCTCCCCGGCCGCAGCAGCGCATCTCCGCTCCCGGGGACACCGAGCCTCGGCGGGGCCACGGCGGATCCCCGCGGGCCGGAGCTGGGGGAGCCGCTCCCGGCCCGGGAGGAGTTCGGCTTCGTGGCCAAGCTCCCGCCGACACCCTCGGGCCTCGGGCCGCCTCGCCCACGGGGGCTGTGTGCGGGGACACGAGGGATCCCCTTCGCCAGCAGCTCCCCTTCCCTAGACACACGTAGTTAGAGATCCCTCGCCGGGACGCGTCAGCCACGGACCCCCCAGCTCCATCTCCCCGACCGGACACGCGTGGGCACCTCCGGGGCGGCCTCGCCCGTCCGGCGGGCCCGCGCCCCGCCCGACAGCCCCGGGGGCTGCGCTGTGGCGCAGGAGGCGCGCAGGGCCGCGGGCCGGGCCGGCCTCGGGGCCCGCAGGGCAAGGGACGTGTCCAGCCGGGAAGGGGGTCCCGCAGCGCAGGGCACAAACGGGGCAAGGCAGCCGGAGCTCCCCGTCCTTCGGGCGCTACCTGAGTCTCGGAGAGATTGAGCTGGCGGGCGAGCTCGGTGCGCTCCCGCCCCACGACGTACTGGCAGCGCTGGAACTCCATCTCCAGGCGGTAGAGCTGCTCGGCCGTGAAGGAGGTGCGGGTCCGCTTGGGACGGTCCAGATCGAGCCCCTTAGGCAGAATAATCTCTCGGATTGAACCTTTGGCATCTGGCAAAGAAAGGCGCAGTCAGCTTCAGACCCGGGCAACCCTCCTCGCCTTTTCCCCACCTTTTTATCTTTTCTAATTTTTCCAAGGGAAAGAACCGGCCCCAGCGCCTTCAAGACCGAGACCCGAGTCGGGATGGAGCAGGGTGCCTGCGACTGTGGCACTGCACCTGGCCCCTACACCCAAGGAAGGAAAAAAACCCACAACACAGAAGGAAGGAGGGGGCGATGGGGGCCCGGGGCTCTATAATTAATCCCCTCAGCCCATTTAAAAATTAGTTTGAATATATTGCACTCACAGTACGACACTGCGGCATCACCCACGGCCCCTTTGGGAAGCTGGGGAGAGAGAGATCCTCCAGGCCAGGCTTTGTGCCTGGAGTGCAGGGCTACTCTTTGTTCCTCTTGGGCTCCGGGTTAGGACTTGCTGGTAGCCACCACGCACACCCAGTCGCCCCCAAAAATATAAAATCTGCTTATTAATATTTTTTTTTAATTACAAGTGTCTCACGCTTGGGGAAAAAAAAAGAAAAACGGGAGCTTTCTGGGCAGAGGCAGCCCTGCCCCAACCTGGCTGCCTGCCACTGGGAATGTGGGGACACCTCCAGCCCACCCTGCGCCGCTGCCGCTTTGGGGTTTTGGCAAAGAGGAGAAACAGGAGGGGRAAAAAAAAAAAAAAAGAGAAAAAAAAAAACCAAGGCACCAACCAGCCCACTGAAACCTCACTTTTCTGGTAGCCCCGACTGAACGAAAGCGGGACAAATCTTATTAACACGATTGTCAAGCTAGAGCCAGATTCAGGTTACCTTAAAGCCTCCCCAACTTTACTTGCCGTAATTTTACGTCCTCGGTCCGTTTTAAATCAGAGACAATCACATCATTTTAATCTGACCCCTCTCTGGGTCAACCAGTGGCGCAAGGATTAATTCTGGCTTCCAAGGCCTGCTTCCCACAGATTTTGTTCCGATTCTCTTCTCTCCCTCCTCCCCCAAAACGCACCTTAATAAAACTGAAATTTCTTCAGGTAAACGAATTTTTTTTCGAGGGGGTACCAATAGGATGATTTAATTATTTTAGCCCGGAGGAGGGAAGAGGATTGGGGGAAATTAAACAAATAACTATTAAAAGGTAACAATTAAAAAGCCCTTCGTCATTCCTCCGTTCATTTTAAGGCTGATGATTGTTTAAAAACAGCCCTTTCCTCTGAGCTGCCGGGCACGGAGGGAGAGGGGACGGAGGGGAACCCCTGCCCTCCGAGAGGGCCTTCCTGCCCGCAGCCCCACGCCACCGTAGGCGGCCGCGGCGGGCGGGATGCGCGGGCGCGGAAGGAGCGCGGGCGGCCCGCGGGGCAGAGCCGCGGCCCCCCGAGGGAACGCTGTCCCCGGAGGGCTCCCCGCGGGGACGGGCACCCCGGGAAAGCCGCGAAGCAGCAAAGGAAAAAAAAAAAAAAAAAGCAACAAAACCAAAACAACAATAAGCGGGGCTGGCCCCTTCCGAGGCAGCGCCGGGGAGGAAGCACCGCGGCTTAACTTTTCGCCGAGGCGCCGGCGGAAATTCGCCGGCATAAAGCCGGAGGGAGCGGGGCTCTCGGGCAGAGCCCGGCCGGGGAGCGGGGTCTCTCCCCCGGAGCCGGAGGAAGGGGCTTTCCACCCAGGGCCGGACCAAAGGCAAAGCAGCAAAATAACCCCATCTCCCGGGCGTGAGCAYAGCTCACCTTCCCCCACCCTCGCCGAACACCTCAAACTCATACCTCTAACTAGGATCCTCCTGCAATAGTCCGGATCAGCCGAACTAGATTTACTTTTATTACAACCTTCCGTAGCTGCAGAGGCAGAAAAAGTCCCTTGCTGATCCTTCAAAAAAGAAGTAGAAATATTTCCTTCAGACCCTTTGCTTTCCTTGCCCTCTTTATGTCCGTTCTTCGAGACCCGGTTAGCTTCAGTCTCTGAACTGCATCTAACGTCCATTTTGTCTTGTTTCCCAAACATGTAGTGCAATAAAAACAAAACAAAAMAAAAAAAGCCAACAACGATAACAAAAAAATTATAGAAGAGTAGAAGAAGAAGAAGAAGACGAAGTCTATGCTGGATATTGCACGGCTTAGGGTCAGATCGGTGGGGATCTGTAAAGCACCTTGAGTAAGGAAGATCGGGTTTTATCCCACTGGAAAAGCAGCGGCTTCCTCAGTCCCAGCGTCCTAATGTGACTGTCCAGCTTCCCAGAGCGCCCAGTGATCAGGTACTCAACAGTACAACTCTAAAATGATTTAATGTCTGCCTTATTACAGAGACATGTAGTTGTTAGACACACAGAGGGACGCGCACTCGCTGTTTCAATTGATTACGGGTAATTTTGCAGCCTCCACATTTAGGTTACCTCATGAATACACTAAATTGTTTGGATAATATATCAGATCGTAATGGATGGTTTGTGTGCTTGTCCCCAATCAAGTAGAGTTTAGCCAGTGAATAAACTGAAATGATTGGTCTTGCTTTCAGGAAACACACAATCAAAAGACTGAGACTTCCAGAAAAAAAAAAAAAAAAAAAAAAAAAAAAATTCAAAAAAAAAAAAAAAAAAAAAAAAAAAAAAAAAAAAAAAAGGAGAGAGGAAAAAAAGGGTGGGGGAGAGGGGAAAAAAAAAAACTTTTGACAAGATTCACCCTGAATTGTTAGCACCATTAGCAGCCATTATTAACTTTCTTCAGTCTGCCTTTGACCTCCCGATTATATAGTGGCTTTCTCCAAAGCACGCCAAATAAATCTGAATAAAGCTGCTAGGAAGGGCTGGAAAAATGCAGTTGCAGGGGGGGGTGAAGAAAAAGCAAAAAAAAAAAAAGCCCCCTGAATTCTAAACAAACAAACAGATCCCCAGCACGCATACACACAAAAAGTTCTTCCTTCAAGCAGATCTCTCCAAGGAAGCAGGTTATCTTGGCCAGCAGAAATCCTCGTTAACACATCTCCCCACAGACAGCCATCTTAAACTCCTACCTCTCCTTATTTCAGTCCCGATACTTGCTTTTTGTGCTTCTCCCTCTGTGTGTGTGTGTATGTGTGCATGCATGTGTGTCTGCTAATTCTGCACCTTCGCAAACACTGAACCTATTCGCAGAGCCTGCTCATTGAAAAAAAAAAAAAAAAAAAGCCAGCTTTGTGTGCAGTGGATCCAGGAGGGGGGAGAAAGGGAGAGGGGGAGAAAGAGGGAGAGAGGGAGAGAGAGAGAGAGGGAGGGAGGGAGGGAAGAAGGGAGAAAGAGAGATAGCCCGTGAAAAATCTCAACTGCGTGATCCACTAAAGGAGAAAAAAGTTTTACTCTAGCTATTTCATTGTCTCCGCTACAATATCTTTGAGAACCGCAACAGCCAGTAATCCAATAAGACCATTGATTAGGCTACAATGATTCAATTCAAGCAAATGGCCTTGTGCAAAGAGCATGCTCCAGTCCTTCTTGTCACCTTGCAGGGCAGAAGCCCTCTTCATGCTGCTCTCCTTATTCATTCCTTTATGGGAAATGTAGAGCAAAAGGAGTGAAAGATGGCAATTATCTAATTGGACTATTAACAAACAATTCTCTGAGTGTGGCTGTCTGGCAGTGGTTCTTGGGCGAGGTGAAAGGCCACATGTTGCACTGGCCCCATTCACAAAGAGTTTAGGGGCCTGAGAGGGAGAGAAAGAATTTTCCCTGAGAATTTTTCGCACAAATGGCGGTGTATCCATCAGGCTTGCTGTTCCCTGCCTCGTCCTCTGCCTGCCTGGGCCACTGCCTGGGAATTCCACCCACCTGAAGCAGGCAGGGGCAGCCGTGTGTGTTGTTGCAGACGGTAGCAGCGGGCAGGAGCAGAACACGGCGCCCTTGCCAGGGCTGCTCAGCTCCACGGGCCTCATCCTGCCTCTGCTGGAGGAAAAACCGCCCACCCTCACCCCATGGGACACAGCCTTTGTCCAAGGTGGTGTAATGGAGGGAAGGATCCAGTGCTGGGGCCTAATCACCATAAACAGGAAATTCATGGGAGGCAAAAAAAGAATGGGGAAAAAAGAAGAGAGGAAGGGAAGGGAAGGGAAGGGAAGGGAAGGGAAGGGAAGGGAAGGGAAGGGAAGGGAAGGAAAGGAAAGGAAAGGAAAGGAAAGGAAAGGAAAGGAAAGGAAAGGAA
>JACAXG010000101.1:129541-142920 GCA_018881555.1 Amblyornis subalaris
AAGGAAAGGAAAGGAAAGGAAAGGAAAGGAAAGGAAAGGAAAGGAAAGGAAAGGAAAGGAAAGGAAAGGAAAGGAAAGGAAAGGAAAGGAAAAAGAAAAAAAGAAGAATAAAAGGAAAATAAGATGGCAGTTCATAGGTACATTTCAACGTGTCGTCTTTAGTGGACATCTCAAATCTTCATAGTTTTTCCACAACTCACAGCATTGTTTATTTATATGGCCATTGTCTGAAAAATCAGATTGAGATTGATGAAGTCTCCTTAAGATTACCATCAAACCCTATCATTTCAACTATATTTGTACACACAACCGGGCATGGAATGTCCTTACTATGGACGAGGTTTCATTTTTCCTCACAGCCAATGCTCCTCAGTGATCTCTGGTGACCTGTTGTTGTTAGTTACTACTTGTATGGCAGTCATACCCAGGGGCCCCAAATAAACCACAGCCCCATTGTGCAAGGCTTCATGCAGCCGCAGAGAGAGGATACAATGAGTTCATTTCCTCCAAGACTTTGCAGTTCTGTGCAAAGGCCTGTTGAGTGAAGGGATGCTCAGGAAACATCACATTTTAGARAGATTTGGTCCTCTGAAGGGAGGTGCAACAAGTGAATGCTGGTTAGTGAGAACATTTTTCGTGTAGGTGAAGTATGGGCTGTGCTTTGCATGCAAGCTTTGTTGTGCGATATAGATAAACATATACAMGTGTATGTATGTCCCAGCTGGACATGTTTGTTTAATGCTGAATAAAACAAAGTTCTGTTTCAAACATTTTCACGTAACAGGTTTTATTTTAGACAGAATAGGCATAGCGATTCCCATAAAAGGTCTACTGTGAGATACAGGGAGCAATTATAATTATATTTGCATAGGTGTGTGGGAGTGTGTATGACATTTCCCCCCATATTTTTCTTTGTGCTGATCTCTAGGCACAGGCCATAATAATAAACATGGAGCTACTGAACTCAATTACACTGTTTGAAGCAGAATATCTGGAGATTAAATGTTATGTTGGTGTGATAATCTGGCTTTTTTTTTTTTTCAACGAGCACCTGATCCAAAGCTCAGTAAAGACCAGGGGAATTTTGTTCTACTTGTGMAATATCTCAATAAATACATTTCAAGCCTCTTTTTGTCCATAGAAGTCAGTGGTATAAAGAGGCTTTTTCCCAATTGAATCAGTTAAATTTGCTTTCACAYATTATGAACATAGCACTGTTGAAGATGTGGAAATTCAAATAATGAGTCTAATCCTGCAGCAAACTTGCAGTGAGCAGACAAGCCTGTCCAAACACAGCTCAGTTACTTTAATTGAGGTCYGCTCATCTGCAACAAATAGCAACATCCAGAAGGGCACTGGGAAAATCAGAATTTTACCGTTTACAAAAGCAACATCTTCTTTACTCTAGCAGTCACCAAACTTCTTTTCACCTATTCTCATTCATTATTTCCACCACAATATACTTAAAATAAAGCATTCATGAATGCTATGTTCTTTCAGGACATAATATGTCCCCTTCTTACTGTCATACCTCCAGGGATCTCTGTGGCTTCAGCACTCTTACGTCTACATTCGTGTGTCACTGGATAAGCAGATTAGGCGTTACTTCTTTTCCCTTCAAATAATGCCTGAAATGACTTAGCACACTACACAGGTACTCCCTGGCTGTACTTTGCTCTGCAGGCCTTGTTGCTTTTCAAATACACTTTTATTTGTTTGTATTAGCACGTAGAAGACTGAAAGATCTGTTTCTCATTGACTGCCACTATTTGTATTTTTTTTATCTCTATTTGATGTGCAGGAAAGGTACACATTACTGCTACYGCTTCCTGTGCTCTTCTTTCTTGATAAAAGTTTTGAGTTCAAAAATCATGGTTCAGAGATCTTCTGACTCAAAGATTTATCTCAGTGTTTAATGGCCCCAAGTAGATTTTTCTTCGATTAATTTTCCTGATTACTTTGATTCAGATTATTTGCTTTTGGATTTACAGATGCATTTAGCAAAGATCTGCTGGGCCTTTTTTTGGACACTTGTTTAGCACAGGGGATGTGAACTGGTACCTTGGGGYTGAACATCTTCCCGACTATTTGCAATTAACAGAGAATATGGTGGTTACTCATAATGACACATTACATGTGATAATGTCAAGGAGTTGCTCCRAAGAGACAGAAGAACCTCATTATTACGTGCACAGTGGTACATTTCTCTTGGATAAGGTGTTCCTGTCCARTGTGAGTAACACTCTGTGAGTGGAGAAGAAGATGATCTTCATCAAGATGAAGGTTCACCAGAAGGTTCTCCTTTCACACAACCCTCAATGGTGTGTTGATCAAGAGGAACAGCGAGCACCTTCTCAAAACAAGGTGCACAGCATAATTAACAGCTCTGTTGCTCTTGCAGTTACTCACTGTTAGGGAGGAAATCGCTTTACAACTGAAGATGAACTCTGGAAATTTCAAAATGTACAAACCAGTGTGTATTTGGGCGACATTGAGAAGGCATGTGCTAAGCCCTTATTTACAGGTGGCATTTTGTTCTAGTGTGAATTGGCTTCATACCCTGCAAGTGGGCCTAGAAAACCAACCTCTTCCCACTCAGGGAAACAGTATCCTTGAAGAAYGGGACCATGTCTTTATCTGGAAACTTTACACTGTCTTTGAAGGAAAGGATTGAAGTCTTTGACTCAGTTCAGCTTTCTGTGTGAAGTGGAAGGTAAGGCTGTCATCTTTGTGGTATTCTACATGGCTAGAATCGGCTCTAATTCCACTTTTCCAGGACTTTCCTAGGACTGATGCTCGGGTACATTTGTGTTGTTCAATGGCACGTGGGTCCCTGGGTCATGACATCAAAGACAAAGATGGTGTATTTTTCATGAAATTAAATGTCACAGGCTCACAAGAACTCTAATGGGTGCAACAGCAAGACAAAGACAATTTCCCTCTGCCTTGTAAGTGGCAACATCCTCATACATTGGTATGAAATTGGGATGTAGCTCGGTTTCCAAACAGGCTTCATCAGCTCCTGTGCAGATGTTGTGTTCTTCATGCCAGTGCCCTACATATTCCTTCCATTCTGCAAGACAACTGTTTAAAATAAATGGGCACATCCAGAGACCTATTTAAAATAAAGTGTCAGATCAAGATAATGTATGTCAGTCCCTGTGGCTGCCACATTCTCATGCTTTGCTGTGCTCCTGATTACTAGCCTGAATACCAAACTAGCTGCTTCTAAATTTTCCTGCATACTTTGGCAGTAATTGCAGTATTGTCTCTTCCAGATACTAAACCGAGCATATTGGCAGGACTCAGCAGTGCTGTTCTGGAGGCCAGTAATAATGAGCATGGGTATCACACATGTATCATGACTAATCATGTTGTGGTCATTATGAGATGCTCCTTACAGTTATCAATCTGGACAGTAGCTTAATACAAAGCTTTATTGCCTGTATCATGCCCAGGGCATATGCAAGCCATCTGAACAATGCTGAGACAGGATTCTTTCCACCAGGGAAAACTGTGAATTAAAAGGAAATACTGCTTGTTCTCTGACAGCAGATTGAAAACCTCTGGTTTCAGCCTAAGATGTGTCACTGACTGGATTTGTAATCACCACTACCTGAGCACTCAAACTCCCTCTGCCTTCACTTCACCCTCTCCTGAGAGGGGAGTGAGCTTTACCAACTTGGCTTGAGAACTCATGAGTATTTACCACCTCAAAAGCTGTTAGAACATGAGCCTTCACTATTGGTGCTAAAACTCTCACATATTCCTTCACAAAGCCAATATAAGCAAGCTTGAAGATCTAAACAAGAGGAGAAGTTTGCAAAACTGATGTGTCCAGGGTAGTAGACGTGAACTGTGCTCTTCAATACTTGGAATTTTAACACTTTGCATCAAATGAAAAAAAAAAAAAAGTGAAATTCTGGCTTAAAACAGTTTAGGTCTTTGATTTTGAAAGCTTAAGTCAGATCAGAATGAACACAAAGCATGTTTCAAATACTCATAATCATGGTCCCAAGTATCCAGGGGAAGGCTGTAGAGGACAATCTTGCTGACCTGAGTCTGCTCCTTAGGTACCATCTAGAAACTGGAATGATGTGAGAGATCAGAAACTGCCCCTTCACTCTGCAGTGACATAAACTCTGCCATCATCCCAAGGCTTGTGTGGCAGGCATCCAGCAGACTCGGTGAAAATCTTCTTGAATTTGATCTTTTTATTCTGTTTTTACCTAATTATCATGTGATTACCTTATGCCCCATGTGCAAATGGGAAATGTCAACAGAAACCACAAGTACAAATCCCAAATAAAATCAAATCTGCTCTGGAAAGGTTTATCTACCTGGGTGCTTTGGTTACATCCAACAAATAAGAGCCTAAACAGAAAATTATTAAACTATGGGTCTTGAAGGTTCACTCATAACATAAAGAGAAATGTGGCCACATTTACAGGAAATTTTTGGACTTAAAATGTGTCTTGAATACTGGCAGGATTTTATTACCTGAAATATAACATTATTTCAGAGGSACCCTGAAATAATGACTCAATATGCTTCCTAACCCTTTACCGTGGAGAATGATGGAAAAGGTAGGCAAAAAATCAGTGCACTTTGGTTTGTTAAAGCCCACTGGAGATTGTGGGTCGGTTTGGGGTGACTTCACTTTATGGTGAATACTTCACCTGATGGATTTAAACATGCTGGGAGGGTGAGCAGCACGATGGCAGGCAACTCTGAACGTGGCTAAATGAAAAGTAATGTAAATCATCAGTGATTAGCTTTATAGCTTAAATAATCTGAAAGGCCCTGAATTTCCTGCATTCTCTAAGGAGAAAGAACCTGTATCAGAAGTCATCAGTGCCTGATTTATCTCAATCTATAGTGGCAGCTTAAAGAAAACCAAATAGAGACTATTTGTTTTTATCAAATACAGACAGACCAGAATGCCAAAAAACATCAGGATATCATAGAATTATGCCATAATTACACATTAAATCTGTGTTCATTCTTTTTATCATCTTCTCTCATGAGGTATACGTTAGAGTCAAAATAATGTTCAAGAAATTAAAATAAAAACTAGTTACAGAGCTGCTAGGGTTAATACACAAGGGGTGGAAAAGTTTGGAATTCTTTCGATGAGAAGAAGATGAAACTGGACCTGGTTGTGGAAGTCAAAATTCTCAAGCCATGAACATTGGACTCTATTTTGTCACGTGAGAATAAACATCAGGTTAAATTTAAAACCGGSAAATTTAGAATGAAAAATAAATGCCCAGAACGTGTCTCACCACCTATGGGAGCTGCTGTTGCAGGAGGTTACTGAGGCAAATACCTTGGCCTGATTTTAAAGTGAATTGGACATTGTTAGGATTAACTCGTTACACAAGGCTGAAAACAGTGAGCAGCCTGATTGAACCTTACACCCAGGGCTTACACGGGGAGTGAGGCAGAAGTGCAACAGTTTGGGATCCTGTTTGTTCTTCCTTGAAGTACCAGGAGTAAGACATTCTGTAATATATCAGAAAGACTGATGGCATTGGGTGGGAAAAYATCAGAGTAGTAGGTTTGGGATAGCATTTAACATTAATCCTAAATGTRGAGGGCAGCTCAGAAGTGATGTTGTATAAAGACAAACCTGTTGAATTCTGGAACACTGGTGTGCTTTATGTTTCCACAGAGCACAGGCAGGGACAAGGAGGAGAAGAGCAAGAAGGAAAAGAGATCTTTAGCACTGATGCATTCCCACAGATTCCTTTGTCAAAGGGATCTGCAAAATTTGGAAACCACATTCCTTTGTCATTTCTATGGCAGAAGGCACATTCCCCCTGTGGGTGCAAAAGAAGGATGAGTTATTATGTTTTCAAGTTCCTAGAAGGAAGTAATCTAAGTAAGATAAGACGATTCCATCAGCCCTAGAAGTGTTCAAAAACGTGTGGTTGTGGCACTTGAGGACGTGGCTTAATGGTGAACATGGTGATGCTGCTGGGTTGGTGGTTGGACTTGAAGATCTTCAAAGTCTTTGATGATTTTATGATTTTAAGATATCCTGGAGTCCAGATCCGTGCTGCCTGAATTCCAAGACCCACTTTTGTGTGAAAGGAGCAGTGGTAGACACACAGCAGTTGAATTATCAGGAAGAAATATTTTGGCCAGAAATATAGCAATTCTTACCATGTCTCTCTGTTTCCTATTAATGAATATAAAGGACTTCAGATGTTGTTATAGTTTTGCTTATTCATTTAAATAACAGAGAGATACAAATCTCAAATAATTATATGTTTCTAAAGACTTGGGTATTACTAGGATATTAATTGTCTGTTTTTATTGCTAGAATATTTCTACCATCCAATAGCACAAAAAAGTGATGTTACATTAAAAATATCAGGAATTGCCATATCTGTTTGTGCTCTTGATGGATTAGAAGSCGTGCAAAAAGATTGAGTATGCTTTAAGTTGTTAACAACCTGAAAAAGACTAATTAGATAAGAGAAGAAATATGGTTTCTTTCATTTTTATAGATAAAGAAATTATTATACAAAGAAATTACTATTTTTATTTTATTTTATTGGAGAGATGGAAAAAAAGAGAAGCCCAAAGAATGCTCTGCTTTCCCAGTGGTGCCAGAGGGACTGAATGAGATCTTCAGGGCAAGGCTCTAATTCCAAGACCATACACCAAGAAAAGAAAAAAATACTCAGGAAACAGAGGGGTTAAACAGCAGGGAAGCTGAATAACTGCCAAGGCCCCATTGCTGAGTTCTCAGGTGTAGAAATGATGCCACTCACCCCCTGCCCTTTAACACGGCACATATGACATCCACGTGATGTCTGGCTCAGAAGGACCATCGTTTGGAAAGTTTTCAAAGGGTGTGTTCTTGAAACTCTTCCTCAGATCCCCACATGCCAGGTAAGAGAAGCTGGGTAAAGGCCCAGCTGCACCAGCCTTTTCCAGTTTGGGAGAATGCACAGCTCTGAGAACTGATTCTAAGCTTTTCCACGGAGATGAGGTGCTGCTGATGTTATTAAAATTGCCCTTGATTCAGACTCCTGCCATATTAGGGTCAGTTCCAATGACTTCCCAGTTAGCAACCTACTATCTGGTTAGTAGGAAGCTGTTTCGTRCAATTTTGTGTCTTAGTTTTATCTTTTTGTCTGCTGTGCCTTCATTTCCTGCTAATGAAGAGCAGAATCGGGCCTTTTGGTSTCTGTGTCTTTTTTTCATGGGAACAAATTCACCATTGTGTTGGCAGTGTTCCCACTGCTGTCAATGGGAATTATGTACTTTGAAGGAGAATGAGGCCATAACTGTTTAAGAATTAGGCTATTAAGACAGTACAAGGTTTTTTATTTTTATATAGTGCATTACATATGAAAAATCAAAACCGCTTTGCGGAGAAAAGGGATAATAGACTGTACTTCACAGAGTTGTTTGGAGTGGTACTCTGATTCAGAAGGAAAAGGACAAATGACTGTACAGATGTGAAAAGAATAGCAGAAGAGCTGGACATTCAAGGCARTAAAGCAGCCAGCAAGTTTCCTGACAGAATAGACATGGCAAAGGGGAAATGGAGAGCTGAGCTGCTGAAAAGAGCTAAATGTCAGCTAGGCAAAAATAAAAAGATGTTGTAGAACCTCAGCCTAGAGTAGCCACTCAGTCCTTCTCCTGCCAAACACAGGCCAGTGCTTAGCCTTGAATTAAGCAGCACAGGTCAGTGGACATTTACATGGAACCTCTTTTCTTTTTGTTGTCTTACCAGTCCATGCTTCTGTCATCTCGAGACATGAGCTGTGTTGGAGAGATGCTGCGTGGCACATGGGGCCATGTTGTCACATTTGTTCCTGTAAAGTCTTTTCAGTTAGGGAAAAGAACATCACCCACTTGTCCAAGTTTGTTGATAATGCCATATTGGCAGGCTGCCGTCGAGTTATGCTGCAAACCTGGATGTCATGGGCAGCCCTGTGCTGTGTCGTGGGAAGGCTGCTCCGTGTGAATAGCTGCTTCCTTAGCAGATGGAGTGTCAATTGTTGCACTGTGTGGGAAGGCCCAGGCAACAATCCTTTCAGGCAAGTGAACACCACATCTGGATTTCTTTTCATTTCATTATGTTCCTACCCTTTGAGTACCTCCCTCCCATCCCCTTCCTTTTAAACGGGATCCATGCAGTTGCCTGCAATCTGACAGGAATAAAAGGGACGTGTGCTTGCACTGCAGCCCTTTCCACASCCACAGCTTGTGCAGCAGGATGTTTCCATGTGGCTCTGGCCCTGCAGACCCAGCACCTTGCCCGTCCTGTGGCCAGGGACCTTGGGAGCTGCAGGGAAGAACCAGAGCGGTGCTGCAGTGTCTGACACCCGGCCGTGGCTCTGCACAAGCTGCAGTCAGTGAAGTAGCTGAAATATAGATGAGCCCAAAGGCTGTCTCTTCCTCCAGGAGGAATCTCAGGAGAATCTGCAAACACGGCACGTGAGCAGCTCCCTGCCTGCCTTCCACCCTGCTGCCTCCCGGGCACACCCCGGCCGCTCCGCACGGCTGGGTGCTGACACTCCTGCTTTGGTGGGGGCTCCTCAGCTGGGTTTGGAACCCTGCCTGCAGCAGGGCAGGTGGGCCAGGCATAGCAGGCAGCACAGACCCTGCCAAAGGAGCTCTTTAAGCAGATGGAGTGTCCAAAAAACCCATACAACACAAATGCGTTTCGTAGGAAGGGCTGTATAGATGATCGTCTCTCAATGCACTGTGCAATAAAGCTCAGCCTGCTTAGCTTAATTCACTGGGATGATTTTGCTGCTGCACCTTCATCTGGAGCTCASTCATCCAGAAGAGCAGAGCTCATTCTCAGAAATGCTACGAAACGGTTGCATGAAGTTGCTGTTTGATTAATTTGATCACTAAAGCATGTGGAAAGCTCAAAGAAGCATTTTTTTGCCCAAGCAGGTTTACAATCGATATATTTTTGTAGTTTTATTCTTTCAATAGAAGCAACTTTCAGCATTTTCTGTTATCAAATCCCTGTCCAAGCATTTACTAGGCAACTGCAGTGAGGTAAAATAAATGTTAATAGTCTTCATTTTTACAGAGGTGAGGTGGAGCATGAACAGGTGAAACCACTTCCCTAAAGTGGGATATTGAACTTGTAGCAGTGGAGTGGAGCCTTGCAGGGCTTTGTGGCTCAAGTCCATGTTTCCAGTGCTTCTGTCCTGAAGCCCCAAGTAAAACAAGTCAAACAATACAGACTCCTAACAGTTGAAATAAGTCATCTGAATAATTAAAAATTGTTTCTTAGAGGTTGGGATTTCCTTTTGCACCCTCTTATAGAATAATATTTTAATGTAACATCCAGCAAGAATCCCTCTTCCTCTATATACAAAATTTAAGGTCTGCTATTGAAATGAAATGGAAATAAAACAGCCAACGAGTTCCAATGCAGCAAAGCACTTAAGTATGTGTTTATCTTTAAACACATCTGGAGCCCCATTGACTTTGACAGGGCTACTCATATGCTTAAAGATAAGCCTGCTTTTGTTGGATTATGGCCCTGAGGATCTAAGTGCTGGGGGAATCGTTTTCATGCTCTCCAGAAAGGGCTTTAAATCACTTTTGTTTAAGGAGAGCTAACTGGTTGGATGTAAACACACCTAACAAACCAATAGATCAAGATTAACTTTTATGCTGAGCCACTTGACATCTCTAGAAATTACTTACTGTTGAAGTTTGGTCCTTATAGAAAGTAATGATCCAATTATTTTTTAAATGAAATAGAGCTGTAGGAAAACCTGGATACCTCCACTTGGGAATTTTGTTTAAGAAAGAAAAGAAGAAGAAGAAGAAGTGAGACATAGCCATGTTTAAGAAAATGCAGTGTGCATGTCTGAAGGACAGCGGAGTTAGGTGGATTACTAGATTTCAGCACTTGAAAGGAGAGGCAGTGTGGTACATAACAGGACTTGGCTGTTGGTTTTGCTGTTTTGCTGGTGGTGCTCTGAGATCAGCAAAACAGATGGGCAGGAGGGCAATGAGGCCCTAAAAAAGAGGTTGTCTCCAATACAGTATCTTTCATTTGTAGGTGTTAAAGAGCATAATACAAAGTCCTTGAAATCAGTGGAAATGCTCTCATTGACTCCAAGAAACTGCTTCAAGCTCTGCACTGCTCATCCCGCCACCCTACATGGGCACTCTGCTCTGCTCAGATATACGGATCTGGACGGGTGAGCACTGCACATCCCCTTGGARGGTGCACAGCCACCAGGGTTGGGATCATATCCCTGCCCTTGACACCCACAGCCCTCCACTTGAGAAAAAAAAAGTGGAAACAGCACATCACTCACAGGGTCTTTGCATTTTTACACTTCCTCCTGGTCCACTGCAGGCTGTGGGACTCTCCCATATTGGTGTGGTCTCCACAAGTGGGACAGTGGTGCTGCCTTCCACCTCTCCATCACCTCCCACATTCCCTGGGTGCCACTGCTGCCTGGGGCACCACAGGGTCTCAGGACTGCAGTGCAGGTGCAAYCCCTGCACGTCAACTCATCCCTTCTCAATGGGCCTGGAAAACATAATGATAAACAGCAGCTCTTGGTGGGGGGGTGTTTGCTGTTGTTGAGGTTTTTTAAAGTAAAAAGCAGAATTACTAATACTTCATGAAAACGTTGCTTTTTAAGCATTGCCACCTCTACTCTGTGCCTCATCGGAAGTCTAGATGGGAAAAGCAACGGGAAATGCAAGATAAGAAAGCCCTACCATCTAGGCCAAGCACAGCAATATAACATCACTTCAGCAGTAATGACAATGGAGAAGGAACAGGATGCTGTCAGGGAATAATGGTGTCCTGCTGGCAGCTAAATATGAAAGCCAAAGCAGAGACATTTATAAAATAAACAAGCATCAGGGAAGAYGAGACTTTTATTACAGAGCAGGAAATAGTGATCTTCAACAATGGTCCATTTTAGTTTCTCTCATTGTTACAGAAATGAAGTGGTGTAAATGAATGCTTTGTCTCATGTATGATTTATTGTTCCTCAGGCAATTACTGGACTGTATTCAGTCTAGGGGAGGGAATTGCACGTCATCTGACCAGAGGGCAGCTTCTGAGGGGCAAGCAGGCCAGGAGGAGACTAGTTTTGTGCCTAAGCCTCTGACCACCAACAAAAGCAATAGGCCAGGCTGATTCACATCCACTCCTGACATAACAGGTTTTGCGTGACGACAGAAAGGTGTGCCGCAGCCCCATGACATCATTTTGGTGGCAGAGCCTGGTCAAGCAGTTTCTGCACCTCACCCCTGCACATCGTCCTGCTGTGGCTGCTTCTCCCARTGGTGCCAGCTGAGTAACGACACGAGGAAGCAGATGGAATAAAACAATACCCGGGAAATGGCTGGTTCCCCTCAGCTGGGAGTCCTCGGTGTCTCTGCAGTATCAGCTGCACAGATGGGGTGTGTGCTGGAGGGGCAAGCACAGGGGCTTACAGTGAAGATGGAGAAGGGGCCAGGAGATCCCTGTGGAAGGAGTAATTCTGCCAGGGAGAGGGTAAGGGAGACCATACCCTTAGTAAGAGGGTAAAATTACATTGAGAGTGTGACATGAAATGTACTGCTCTGACACAGAAAGCTCCCACATGCTGCCATACCATACATTTATTCTCTGTGGGGTACCAGCTCTATGTAAATGTTTCATAGAGGAAACAGCAGAGAAAGCAGCTTGGGGCAAAAGCAAACAAATTTCCAACTTCTCCTATCATTTCAGAGGAAAAAATAAATCTGCAAGGAAGATTATGCTGTTTGCCATCAAGGTGTCAAATAGGSGAAAAGAAAAAGAGCAAGAATTTGGACATAAATAAGTAGTCAAGGTGCTGCCTGGAATGAGGCCGGAGCTGAACCCACACTCTTTAATTAACCTTCTGTAGGAAAAAAAAAAAACCCAACAAACCCCAAATCCCACATTAAAAACACAGTAGGGTCACGGTGACAGGTGTACAGATGAAGAAGAGAGAACACATATTTAAGTTGTCAGGCGGAACTGTGACTTAGAGCAATGGGATAAAATGAAACATAAAGAAAGAAAATACAGTTGACCATCAGAAAACATTTCTTAGCAACCTCTTTTTAGTGTATTTTCAGGCTTTTTTGAGCTCTCTGTTGTATAACAGCCTCTTGAGACTGCAGAATGACTCCTATGGATTATTTTTAAATTTAAAGCTGGACTGAAAAATGTAAGAAAATGCTACTGAGTAAGGGTAGATTAAGTAGCCTAATAGACCATTTTCCTCTCTAATTTCCATTAAGGTGATTAGCTGGAATGTTTCTTGCAGCATATTAGCAAAAAAACACTGGAAACACAGTCATATAGTGGATCCAGTATCCTAAACTAATGTTTGTAGTAATAACAGTGATATAAAAATCCATCTCAGGTATTTTATTACTCTAATTAATGCCTGAGAAAGTCACAATCTTCAGCATGTGCATCTCGCAACACCCCCCAGGAAAAGAGATTTGTATCAATTCTTTAAAAGAAAAGGAGCAAATATAAACAGGGATTTGGTTGTCTGGTGCGCAAGGGCAATCAGGAAAATTAATCTGAATTAACTGAAGCGTGAATTTAATTTGGATCCTTCTGCCAAGTTACATTTTGCACATAATCCTCATTCAGAAGGGAAGTGTCTTCCATTGAGAGCAGAGTATCAGGCTCTCGCCGCGTACCTGTTGACATCGATACCCATTAGCAGTTTACACTGGATTAGTTGCACTGTCCAGCCACTATTAAAGAGAGAGTTTGTTTGCATTTTCCTATGCTTATGGTTTGACGGGCAAGCTGCCAAGCATTTTAGAATTAACTGCACAAAACCATCACCTCCTCGATGGGGAAAACAGAACTGAGAGTGCTCCGCTGGGTTCCCCGGTCCTGGGGAACCATAACTCTCACGGTATGACTCGGATGGCGAGGGGCCAGCTAGCTCAAAAACTCTGTCAGATTTGTGTGCTAAACAGCTTACGGGTGTAAATTAAAATTACTACCTCCCTTGGGATGGCGGGGAGAGTCAGTGCTTTCAAATAACTTCTCTTGTTGAGGTGATACTCTCAAGTAGCTGCCGCAGAAGCCCGGCCAGTTTACCTGCCCCCTCACTGCGGTGCTCCCTGCTCTGTGCGGCAGGAACGGCTCTTCCTCTCCCTGCATCCCTCTGCACCGAGCGCCAGCCGAAGGCACGGGGATGCTTTAAGGAAGTGGTTCATTGGGAAAGTGGTGCTTGATGCTTGGTGTTTACAGCTTTGTTTTAAACTGCGGTAAATTAGCACCAGGGAAGAAAGGAAAGAGAAAAAGAAAAAGAAAAAGAAAAAGAAAAAGAAAAAGAAAAAGAAAAAGAAAAAGAAAAAGAAAAAGAAAAAGAAAAAGA